>CM055019.1:6621655-6719381 GCA_029204005.1 Salix udensis | reverse complement strand
TATAACTATCTAAAAAAACATTGACAATCATGTTTTGATATTTTACATGCAAAAAATAATAAATCTTATTTTAATTAAATATAAATATTCACAATTGTTATTTTAAATATAAATTTGTTTCATATATAATAATTAACAAAGTGATCGTTAATATTATTAAAAAAAATTGATTTTTTTGAAAACTAAGGAAAAATAGAATGATATTTAATATAATAATATTTTATAATAATTCTAATTTTTATTTATAATTAATGTTAATTAAAAAAAACTAAAGAGGTGTATAGAAAAAGGCAAGGGTGTGACCCTGGGACAGTGGGCTTACAAGCCTGGCATTCTTGATATTTATTTTCTAAATAGTCGGATGATAACACATCCATCCTATTTTTGTAGAATAAATAAATAAATAGACGAAAAGTCTTGTATTATTACCTGCAGCAAATCTTCTACGCCATCACTGAATCGAGTTTTGGAACCTAAAACAACCATTTTCACCTGGAAAAACGTTCGATCTTAAAGGAAGTCATCATCAGCATCTCACTGATGAGCTTATTGCATACATGCCTGTGAAATTGATGGATAAACATACAGCATAGCTGTAAGAGGAGATTAATTATACGAGCAAAACCGCACCTGGATATATATGGTTAACAACTAACCCTAAAAGCAATCAATATTATTCATGTTTTCATCCGAGAAAGACTCCTTAGCAAGCTCTTGCAAAGCAATATCGTCCATATTGAAAAGCCCGTCATCAGCTGGCCTGTCTAAACTAGGTCCAAGGTCACTAGACATTGAGAAGTAAGCATTCCTGTCAGGAAGATGATCAAGTGATCCTTGGTACTGCGGCAGTTGCTGCGCGTTTTCCGTCGGTTGCTGTCGCTCTTGCATCTCGAGATTGCCCGTGATAGTAAATGCTGTCAAAAGGTGCCATTTCTGCAGTCGCATAGCTTCGATTCTGTGCACTCCCGAGTCCAAAATTCAAGTTGATCGGACCCTTTTGGCTCCCCGAAAGAGTTGGGAGGACTAGAACAGCCAGTGAATTGTTGCACCAGGGCTCTGAAATTGGCGGAGCTGGCATTGAGCAGGGTGGTTGGCGCCTTCTTGGAAGCTCTGGACCTCCTTCTGATTGGCTTCGACCCGCAACCTTTAGGGGTCAACGTCTGATCACCACCGCTTGATGTAATTGAACTGCTTGGATTTATGATATCCGATGAGCCACTGGTTGCAACACTGGTGGCACCGGGAGAATCCAATGGAGGGTACCGCTGCCTGTCCATGAAAATCGGCTTGTTCATAGAGTTGCGCCCAGTCGCTCGACGAGCTAGCCATAGTGTCACTCCCGGCGGCTTCGATTGTAATCTTAAATTCTGTCTGGCACTGTATTCAGCTGTGCTATTTAGTATGGAAAGCAACAAATGTAAACCTCGAGTCATATATATACTGAGAAGACCATCTTCGGTCAAAGTTCATATGCTCAGTGTTGACTAGTCCTTGGGAGATAGACAGGCTTAGCCACTAAGGCCGAGGTGAGCGTGGTTTCCTGGAAGCAACAGCTGTTCCTGTCGATGAGATCACATTATTAGAGTTAGCATCACCTTTAGACTTGTAGTAGGTTGTTTTTGGATTCATTCGAGATGGTCTTGGCTTCTTGGTCAGAAAACTTTGCTTGAATTGATAATAGATTCATCAAATTAATGCAGCATTACCTTTTAATACCGTGATGTCCAATCCTGAGCCACCACCTCTCCCTTATTAATTTCTTCCTCGTCAATCAAATACGTTGCCCTTTGTTTTGAAAAATCAAAGCAATCCCTTTTACGAAACAGTTTTGTAGCCTGCATTATTATGTTGAATATAATTATTCAACCGAAGACATTGTTGAATCAAACGTCTACAAGAATGTCAGGTTGAAAACATGATGGTAATAGTTATGTGATATTCTCAGCAGAAAATTATCTCTCATATCAATCTATCAAAACAATCTAAGAACATAAAAAATAAATTCAAGATAAAAAAACTCAGATATTTTTTATTTATTTTTAATGCACTGATATTAAAATATGTTTTTAAAATTTTGCAATATCCATAATTATTCCCTTCGTTTTTTTTTATTTATTTCCCTTTGTTTCTTATGTTGTATTAATTCGTTAGGAATATGAACAAATTAACTCTCATCTCAGATAATTTAAGCTAGATTAGTTAGATTAAGAAGGACTGTTTTTATCAAAAACTTGTCGTAGATCAGAATGGACCGATGGATGATTTCCCCATTTAACTTTGGCTATCCAACTATACATAACTAATCATTATGCTTGACTATAATAAATTAACTTAGTTGTTCATCAGCACACGGTATTGATTGGTATTTCTCAACTGCATTAGTGTGTTTATTGAATCTATTTTACATGAACCAAGTATTTTATATATATATATATATATATATATATCCATGTACAGGATCAGCAATTCATTAATTTCATGATGTCGTTTTCGACGGAATATATCCACCATGTGAATTTCTTGAAATTCCCTCTATTCGAAGAATTGTCATAGATTGAATTGTGGTAAAAGTTATTTTTTATTGAATGAGTAAAAATATTATATTTTTTATTTTAAAAAATTTATTTTCAACATCAATACAGTAAAAATATAATTTAAAACAAAAAATAACAAAAAACATGTTGAAATACAAGTCCAACAAAGCACGAAAGGTACTAGTTGATGCAAGATAGGGTTGAAAATGATATGCGAATTGGCTACAGATTGGTGATTTGTCATCAATCTTTGGTGCAGTCACTCTCCCATAAATGGTATCAGCAGAATAATCAATTCTCATTTCACATTAACCTGATGATCATCATCATGCCGAGGTTTTGACGTAGGAACTGATGTATATTCTGGGGTTTTTTTTTGTAAGGATTGGCTACTAGGATTATGATTGGTGTTTATTTTATTGATTAGCTAGGATGATTTTCCCATTTAAACCCGAATGCCTTTACTCTCTTAAGATTAAGGATTAAATGGGCAGGAAACTGCCTGGAAATATGATTCCGACAAGGCTTAGCCATTAGTTAGCTTGCATAGGAAGCAAATGCAAGAGATGTGGTTTTGACCACCGGTCATTTTCCAAATCCTATATATATAATCTCTGAAGCAATCACTTTGAATGGGATTAGAATAGAATTGACTTTGAATTGAAGTTTTACCTTCTTGTGCCCTACAAACATGGCCATTGGTAAGGACGTCAAAGTTGACAGTTTTATATATATATATATATATATATAGAGAGAGAGAGAGAGAGAGAGAGAGAGAGAGAGAGACTCTGATTGTTATCCTAGACTTGGCATGATTTATCAACTCCCTGCTCTTTACTAAACTATATTCGGTCCTTGTAGATTTTACAGCACTCCACTTCTATCCTCTGGTTCAGTTTTTCCCACTGTTACCCCTCTAATTATTAAAATAATACTAAATTTTCCATTATTAATTAAGTAAAAAATTAAAAGGGCTAGGTTTTTAATTGTTGTCTTTTTTTCCGTGTTTTTTTTCCCTTCTTTTTTTCCCATCAGATTCAGTTCTTACTCAATGTGTTTAGTCAAAATTAGGCTCAATAATTTGATTTGATTGGCTTGATATAAAAACGTCAAAAAAAAACATCGTCGCGTTAGGCTGGCACTTGATTTTGCAATACAACTTTTGAATGTTTTGTTTATACAAAGGGGTAAAGATAGAGGGATTGTAAATGAAATTGAGAAACAAAATGCAGCCCTATTTCTTTACTGGGAAGAAGCAAACATGGAAGCCGAGGGAAGGAGAGAAAGTGTTAGAAAGAAAAGAAAAGGAGGGAAAAATTGGTCACCACTGTCACAATCGAGCTTCATCGACACCACGTTTATGATTCAAGAAGGTCGAAATCAAAGGTCGACGGGAGTCTCGCCCGCCACCCCAATACAGCAGCTCCTCTCACACGCTAGACATTTTAGATTCTCTAATAACTCTTTAATTTCATCTTGAATTTCATCTTATCCAATTTCAAAGTCTTTTTGTCAATTCATCCGTTGATTCTCTAATAGCTTTTGAATTTAGTGTCGAATTCATCCCGTTTCAGTCTAATGAAGGCTTATCCTGGGAGAGAATGGGAGGGGGGAAAGAATGGTGGCCAGTTGGGTTAGCATATTATAGTTGTTTTTATAACTTGAGTCACTAATCAAGTTGATTGTTTACCTTGGTTGACCAGAGTCGATCTAATTTATCATTGTCTCAAAATTAAAAAAAAATTATCATAATTTGATTTCAAAGACAAACAATGTTCTTACCATGTTTTAGTTGTTTATGGAAGTTTATGGAAAATAGAAGGATAACATTGGAAGGTTTTAAACTACATGGCTAGGAGTGAAAAGCCTTGGTCTTATGTAATACACTGTACATGCTTCTAGAAACAGTTCTTGGCATGCTACTTTTCTTTCATCAAGTGCACTGTTGACTTGGACCACAGAGGTAGATGCCGGTCAGAAAACGCAACCCTATATTCAATTTTCCAGATCAAACTTATCATCTTTCCGATGGCAGATGAATTATAGGAATGAATTTATTGCCACCAAACCCTTTAAGACTTGACTTGGTCTTATATAATATACTCTACATATTTCAAATCTTGATTTGACCGCCTTGTGGGGGTGGCTCCTTGGACTGGTGTTGAAGATTGCTGCGCCTTCACCGTGCTTCCACCATCGATTCATGATTTTATACTTTGGTCTCTTGCTTCTCTCCCACATAGCCATTGCATTTGTTTATCTATAATATTGCATGTGCCAAACTAACCCACGTGGTTCGTAAGGTTCCTTGTCTCGTCTTTTATATATATATATATATATAAATAAAAAAATAAAAACAGGGGTACCATGTTGACCTTTTTCCTTGCTTCGAATTTAATCAATGTTTCTTGGAAATTGGAGAGTTAAATTTTTCAATTTTGAATTGCAAAAATTTTATGTTTCCAGGTGAAAATGGTGCCTCGCAAAAAGGCAACAAGACTTTCATATATCATCAATGAATGGAGCCAGATCCATCATTTCTTTTTAATTTACTAGTTCAGTTGTGGTTTTGCCCTTTACTGTCCACTTTGCTGCTGCTTTGTCAGTTTAGGGTGTGTTTGGTATTGCTTTTACTTTTGTGGTTAAAGTTTAAAAAAAACAGTTTCATAAAAAACATTTTAGCTGCGGTTCAAAATAAATTTTGAAGTGTTTGGTTAAAACTGCTTTTGAGTTTGAGATTAATAAAAAGCAGTTTCATATGTTTGGTTACCAAGCTTTTCATATTGCTTTTAACTTGTGAAATTACTTTAAAGGGTATATATATACATATAATTTTTTTAAATATTGTAAATTTAATAATTATAATAATATAATGTAATTAATAATTCATGAAAAAACAAATATTTATTTTTATTCTCCCATCAAACTACTTGCAATTTCATCACGAATATATATTTATATATAAATATAAATTGTTTTTTAAATTTTGTAGATTAATAATCATAAAAATAAAATGTAATTAATATTTCATGAAAAAAACATATATCTTTTTTATTCTCCCATCAAACTACTTGCAATTTTATCACGAACATATATTTCTCTTCCATCAGAACAGATCTGTATCTACATATTTTTTTTAAATATATATTTAAAAAAAAGGGCTGGGTTGATAGCAAGCCCAGCCAAGTTGGGCCTAAGTCCAACTTAAAAGCTGAAGACGTGAAATGGTGCGCTGCACTGTTCACGTCTTCTTCACGTGACAGTGCAACGCTACTATGCACGTGAATTAATTCACGTGCACAGTAGCTTCAGACCGACCACGACCATAGCTTCAACGGCCGATGTCGATGGGTAAAAGAGACCGAGGTGATTCCTCCTGTGGTGGTTTCGTCGGAAATGGTAACCTGTGGTGGCCGGCAGCAACATTGGAAAGTGTCGCTGTGAAGAGAGAGAGAGAGAGAGCTTTTGTCTTCTTCCATGGTTGTTTTGGAGAGAGAGAGAGAGCTTTTGGTGATCTACTTCCATGGCACTGAATCTCTTCTCTCAACATAGGCACAATCTAATTCTCTGTTTCTACCTCTAATAGTCCTGTCCATGTCCCTGCTACCTTCAGCTTTGCAATTGAAGCATGAGAAGAAGAAGCCATAGTGTTTGTTTTCGTATAAAGAGTGAGGACTAAGTATTTCATTCACGTGGAATTATTATTTGGCAGAGATATGAATCAGTCACTGTAGTGACTTAATGCCAGATTCATCAAACACAGGCAAAGCATAAAAAACTTGCTTCTCGTGAACCATGGTTTGAGTGATTTTTTTTTTTATGCAACCCACGTTAATTAACCTGTGTTTTGTACATTACCAAACACTACAAACACTTGCTTATTTTGTAACCATTGTTTGAAACGCAAACACTTGCTTATTTTGTAACCATTGTTTGAAACGCAGGTCGGAACGCGTTACCAAACGCCTTCTTAGTTACTGTGATATATATATATATATATATATATATATATATATATATATATATATATAACCCCACTTCCTAGGATCAATTCCACACGAACTGGAACTCCCTTAAGGGAGAGAGTTGCGTTTGAAAGCCACTTGACACCAGGATATTGCATCAAGTTTTACGGTTTCCAGCAACACAGCATCCCTGATCGAGTTTTATAGATGGAAATTCCGAAGGGAAAATGCGAGCTAAAATCACTGGCAAGAATTCTTTCAACGTCCAGAAATCAAAATTATCTTCACATATTAATGAACTGTCACAAAGTACAACAAACGAGAAAGAAAGCGAACCAAACCCTTTTACATTGAATGGGAAGACCACATGAAAATGCAACAATAATGACATTTACATTTGGGGTGATAAATTGCATCCCCTCGGTGTATAACAAGTGTGAGAAAGAAAGAGAAATGGATACAAAATTGCGAATTTTATGTTCCATCCTCCTCTTCATCTCCGTTTTCAATTCTTTTTCCTACAGATCTGACACCTAGTTCATGTTTTTCTCTCTTTCTACTCCACAGTTATTTCCAAGATGGTGGTAAGTCGGGGTTTTCTGTATCTTCGAAGAAGCAAAGAAGAGCAGACAACACTTACAGATGAGAGAGCCATGCAAGCACCGGCTACCCATGGTGGCAACATGATCCCCAGAGAAGGATATAGAGCCCCGCCAGCAATAGGTATTGCGATCACATTGTAAGCCATGGCAAAAATATAATTCAATCTAATGCGAGAGAAGGTTTTTCTTGAGAGATCAATGGCTGTGATTACATCTTCCAAGTTATTCCTCATCAACACGTAGTCGGCAGCTTCTATGGCAATATCCGTCCCTGCCCCGATTGCCATGCCAATATCTGCAGCAGCTAGAGCAGGCGAGTCATTGATGCCGTCACCCACCATTGATACGATGCTTCCATCCTTTTGAAATGAGTGGATAACATCAGCCTTGCCAGCTGGCATTACTTCAGCCCTAACATCTTGAATCCCCACCTGCTCAGCAGCAATTCTTTAAGTTTACTTGAAAAGAAAAAAAAGAAGAGGAAAAAAATTCCCTTCCAAACAGCAAAGCGATTGTTTCATTCAATTCAGTCATGGGTCTACAAACTGTTCAAAATTGTGTGAAAACAGATTTTCTTTGTGGAAGTAGGATAAAGTTTCTGGGGAAAAATTTATGGGTGAGGTATTACAGAAAATACACTAACCTCCTTCGCAACTGCGCGTGCTGTCCTCCAATTATCCCCCTGTCACCATGACTGGTTTGACACCCATTTTCAGAAGGCCCTCTATCACTACAGCAGCTTCTCTCTTTAATGGATCTGCAATCCCCAAAACACCAATTATGTTTTCATCAAACGCAACAAGGACGCCTGTCTTTGCACTTTCTTCAAGCTCTACTACAAAATGTTCTACTTGGTCTGGAATGGCAATTCCACTCTCAGTCATCAGTTTCCGGTTACCAACCTGTCAAGGATACAGACCTATAAGTATTCCCGGAAGTGATTGAACATTTTTCTCGAGACTCAAGATGTAATATGTGATGTATTTATTATGCCAATGAACTCACCAAAACTTGCTTTCCATCTACAAAACACTTCACACCTCTTCCAGGAAGAGCCAAGAAGTCTGAGACATCAAGGAGCCACCCAGAGATTGTAGACTCTTTGCTGGGGGTTTGGCTGGTTGCAGAAGCTTCATCAAAGAAATGGAAATGACGAGCATATTCCACTATTGCTTTTGCCAGTGGATGTTCACTGCTAGCCTGAGACGTGCAAACAAGGTGATGGGGAATCAGAGATTGTTTTTATATTTTTGAATAATTTGTAACAAAGAATGGGGGGAGGGGGTGATTCTCTTCACTACCTAATTATCATAAGATGTAACAAAATGCACTAGGGCTTAGTTTCCTGTACTTTTAAATTATGGGTATCATCTGTACCACCACTTAAGGCACTAACTTTGAAACCATAAATGGGACACCAAGCCATAACCGAGCTCTGGCAGGCTGTGTATGCACGCATATCATAATCATCACAAAAAACACATGCAAGAATACATTTTCCAAGCAAAAAATCACCTCTGCTGAGGCCACCCATCTGAGAAATTCTCCACGTCCCATTCCAGTGAAAACTTTTGCATCAGTAACACTGGCTTTTCCCTGGGTTAGGGTACCTGTTTTATCAAATATCACGTACTTAATCTTCTGAGCCCTTTCCAAAGCTTCTCCTCCTTTTATCAGCACACCATTGTTAGCCCCAACCCCAGTAGCAACCATGACAGCGGTTGGCGTTGCCAGGCCAAGTGCGCATGGGCATGCAATTACCACCACTGAGATTGAAAACATAAGGGAAAAGACAAAGTAATTGCCATTTTTTGGAAGCCATTCTTCTGGATAAGCTCCCAAGATTCCACTGATGTACCTGCAAGCAGTTACAGAAAATATTTAACCGAAAGAAGTTATGATACAACCACTAAAAAAATAAGATGCCACATCAACAAAGCAAAACAAGCAATGAACTTACCAGCAAAACAATGTCACCAACGACAATCCAACAACTATAGGAACAAAAATGCTTGCCACCTGCAATTCATAGAGACATCTAAGATAAGAAGAATATTAAAGAGTACGAGAATCTGAGTACATATCTGTCTATATGCATAATAGCACCAATGATTGCCTATTGTAAAATGAGTGGCCAGAAAGAAATGAACAGCTGGATATGCATATAAAACAAGACACAAGTGAAATGGTTTGAGCAAGTAATGTAAACCGTACAAGATAAAATATCCTATTGGTTTCCTTCTATCCGAGATCTAGCAATACAAATAATTCAGTGGAGGGGAACAGGTAAAAAAACTTGATTACGAGTGTTAAAAAATTGACTGAACATAAGTAGATCAAGTAATACACGATCCCCTTGACAATTATTTAGTAAATACCGCCGACAGCAACACGAACTATAAATTATTCCAGCAAGACAAAAATGGCAGTCTTAAAGCCTGTTATTATTCTGATCATAGCAATGTCTCCCTCATCCCAATAAAACTAGCTCAAATTAACATTAATAAAATTGAAATTGAAGTTTTTACATCAAAATAAGAGACAATTAAGCTAATGCATAGCATATATTTTGCACATAAGAATACGGATTGGCAATTTGATGAGGACATGTTTGGCTACAGCAAACAAGTGTTTAACAAAGGTATGGTCTACTTGGTGCATGAAAACTCATTCTGTTACAACGTATAGGCAAGCATTGGGAACTGCAGTTCTTCCCAAAGCAGATGACATATTCCATAAAAAAAATTCTACCAGAAGGACAACAGTGGTAAAATAGATCAATGCCAAAGCCATATAAGTGGTACTTACATAATCTGCAAATTTCTGAATTGGAGCTTTGGACATCTGGGCTGTCTCAACCAAACTAATTATCTGGCTCAAAACAGCATCTGATCCTACCTTAGTAGCTTTTATGTGAAGAGCGCCGTGTAAATTCATCGTACCTCCAATAACTGTTGAACCATCTTCTTTCAAAACAGGTGCAGATTCACCGGTCACCATGCTTTCATTAACATAACTTGAACCCCATACAACCACACCGTCAGCAGGAACTTTGGTACCAGGAAGAACTTTTAATGTGTCACTAGGCTGAATAAGTAATGAATCTATTTCCCTTTCTCCAATGGACCTTCCACCTAGAAAATAAACCCCAAAATTTACTTAGCTCTTCAATGGTTTGGTACTTCATTTTTATTATTTTTAGCCTGATTAAGATTGAGGGGGGTTTATCTGTATTTTGATATTGGCTATAGCTCATTGTGAAATTTTTCAAGTGAGATAATTTCAAGCCATATCTTAAGTGCAAAAAAATAAAAAGGAAAGATAAAAAAATACCTTTGTCTTTGATAACCAGCAGTGCTGTTGCTGGAGCAAGTTCTACTAACTTCTTGATAGCATCTGATGTTTTCCCCTTGGCAAGGCACTCCAAATACTTCCCCAACAATACAAATGTAATCAGCATGGAACTTGTCTCAAAGTATGTTGGAGACCAAAAGCCAGTGACAGCACCATATAGTAGTGCACAAACAGAGTAGAAGTATGAGGCTGAAGTTCCCAATGCAACTAAAACATCCATATTGGTTGTGCCATTTCGAAGGGCTCTACCGGCCGCCAAGTAGAAGCGCTTCCCAATTACAAATTGAACAACACTCACCAATGCCCACTTCAACCAATCACCCATTAGGAAGGGTCCACAGCGCCAGAGCAGCAAGGAATACAATAGTGGTACATATGGGCAAATTACTCGCATGAAAAAGATGGGAATCTGGATACAATTCATCAAATGCCAATGATTAATAAACCAGTAAAAAAATTAAAAACAGGCCAACAAAGAAACAAACAGGTGCCTATATGGGCTTTCTAAGTGTTCAAAGGCAAGATGTCACCATAGCAAGATTCCCAGAAGAATGTATTAATACATAATACCTTCTCAATTATCCCCAGTCCCTAGAAGAAACCGTGAAATATAGTGCACGCTTGTGTATAAAAGCAGGTAAATAATGATACCAACTGTAACTAACCTCAACATACATCCCATCAAACAACCTCCCCCTCCCACACACACCCACATAAACATAAAGAAAGAAAGAAAAAACATTAGAGGTGAACTATTAAAGTGATAATCAAAACCATTAGCATGTTAAGAAAATACTCACACTAAGAAACAGACTGGAAATGAAAAGTCGAAACATAGCAGAGGTCTCTCCACCATCTTTAGAAGTCATTCTTGAGTAAGGGTTGATGGGATGTAATTTAAATTTCCCATTGCTCCCTCCCTCAATCCCATCAACCAAGGATCTAGAACCTAGAACTTCAGGGTCAAAGAGAACTTCTAGTTCACTGGATATCCAGTTGTAACGGAATTGTCTTACTCCTTTAAGCATGCTCAGTATTCCCTCTAAAAGCTGTACATCCACCTCACTTAATATCCCAGCAACTCCGAGTACAATTTTATCATGTTGACTACTCTCTACAAGAGACGCATCAAAGCCTGCATCTTCAATAGCATTCACTATATCATCTTTGCTAATTACAATAGGGTCATACTCAACTTCCCCTAAAGAAGTAGCCAAAGCCACCACAGCCCTTTTGACACCAGGAAGATCTCTCAAAATGCCTTCAACAGAGTTTACACATGCAGCACAGGTCATACCTCCAATTGTGAACTGCCCCAGTAGGGTTCCATTTGGCTTTGTTTTTAATTTAATGGGTTCAGATAGAATCTCTGCTTCAAAGCCTGCATCCTCGATTGCATTCTTGATATCATAATCCTGAATTAAGAGGCATTTATAGATACTTCAGTTCATTTACATAAACAGCAGTTAAGTCATGCAAAGCAAAAGCCAATGCAGTTCATTTAAGCCATTCAGAGAAACCATGTGATATAAATCACTCACAGTTATATAAACATCTCGGAGATCCTATTATCTAGGTGTCTTTCAACTGTGGAAACCCTCTTTCATAAGCCACAAATATATAACCTTGAAATTCATTAATGAAATTCACTTGAAGCATCACTATCAATCTATACTACAATTTTTTTTTAAATAAAAATAGTACCTATTTACCAAACCCCCCGAAATACCCCTAGCAAGAAATGTCTTCAGAAAATGGGGACCTAGAATTTCAAAGTGGAACTATATGAGGGTATTCAAAAAGGAAAATGTAGAGGCAAGAAATCTTTAACCAGAACGCATCCAGAATAGTAGTAATATAGTATGTCCGGTTGTTCTGTTTTATCAATAGCAATGTCAATGCATACCTTTCACATCATTTAGGACTAATATGTCTTCTTAGATCTTTTCTAACATCAGAAGTACTATAACCACAAAGAAATTCCCCAATCAAGTCAATCTGCTACATGATCCATGAATGAACATTAAAAAAAAAGCCGTGCTTGAAAATATATGAACTCAATAGCGATCAGGAAACCAATCTAGCGCTTCAAAGTCAAAGGTAAGATATTCAGCTCAGCTTTGAAAACTTAGAATATTCAGTTCAAAACATTATGCTATAAAAACAACTTCCAATCCACCATCATCTATTAACCAAACCCAAACTGAAAATCTAAAACTATTTCACATTGAGCACTGAAATATGATCCAATTCAGCAAAACAAAATTTCAAACTAACCAAAATCAAAACTAAATACCTGATAAAAAGATTAAAAAAAAATATCTAAGAACTAACAGTAACTCATATGCTAATTAGCAATCAAACGCCACAAAAAAAAATCAAAATTCAATTGTAATATTTTTTTAGCCACCGCCAAGAATACCAACCTACCTTAACCAAAGCAGGGTCGAATACAACATCAGCTTTATTTTGAAGCAAAGCAACAGAAGCTCTGAAAACCCCATTAACACTCTTCAATGCTGATTCAACAGAATTGGAACAAGCTGCACAAGTCATCCCTGTAACTCTCACTTGAATTCTCTTCAACCCATCATCCTCGATCACGATTCTATGAGAATCATCAACATCTCCAAGGCTTTTATAAGAATCAAGAAGCCCAACATCCTCCTTCATGTCATCGGCATCTTCTTCGCCGGCAGAAATCAAGGCCGGAGGGGATTTCGGGTTGCCAGCAACCTGGGCCAACTGTAGGTCTCTCATACCACGTCAATTGGGGTCACGGGCAAAGTCAATCTCTTTCTCTCTCGATATAATCAGAGAGAGCTGAAGTAGTTAAAACGGAGGAGGAGAGATTTTGGGAGGAGAGAAAGCAATGGGAGAGGAGAGGGCTACGAGGGAAGATATACTGGTTGGGACAGCGACTTTTTTTTACCTACTAATGGGGAAAAACAAAGAAGTTGTGTAAGTACATAATTGCCCTCTGTACGTGCATGGTTGGTGGTTTCGTAATCTGTACTGCCTCAAAGCTTTAACCTGTGGGCGTCTCTGTTGCTTCCGTTTATAGTCTACACCTAATAATTTGCAGCAATTTTTATTTTGTTGGATCGTCTTTCTTTTTCTATTATTAATAAAGAAGTATTGTCCTTGTAACGAAAGTGTTTGTTCCCGTTCAAACATTCCCATTTGTATTTAATTTCATTGGAAAAATGAATTTAATTTTAATGTATTTTAATATTAATATATATATATATATATAATAACTTTCATAAACATCATAAAATAAGAGTATTTGTACTGCAAAAACGATTCATCTTTAAAGTATTTTTTATTTTGAAAACATATATTAAAATAATATTTTTATTTTAAAAATATATTTTATATCACTACGTTGAGATAATATAAAAATAATAATTTTAAAAAATATATTTTTGAAACGCTGAAACATATATCTTCTGGATTTATAAATTAAAATAATATTAATACTTAGTTTATATGTTGGAGACAACGTGTATAAGTGGACAAGCTCGTCACCCATCTGGTGAGCGTTTGTGTACGTGAGCCTGATCTGGGCATGATGGTTTAGAAACATAGGAAGGAGCTAAGATAAGATTTATCGAAGCGGGGAGCTCTGTAATAGATAAACACTAATCACGTGCTCCAGAGTTGCTGGCTGATTTGGTTTTTATAACATTATTAAGCTACTTTTTTATCAACAAGTCTAGGAGTTGCTTGGTAGCTCTGTTCTAAAAATTCTTTCGAAAAAAATTAAGAAAAAAAATATTTTTATTTTTTATTTTAAATTTAAAAAATTACATGTGATATTAAAAATATTTTTTAAGAAATAAAAAATATTATTTTAATATATTTTAAATAAAAAAACATTTTCAACAACAATTTCAACGACACTCGGAGTGGTAGTGCATAGTGCAATAGCATTATATTATATTCTACTATAACAGTGATTATTTTTTATTTATAAATATATTAAAATAAGATGTTGTATTTTTTAAAAATTTATTGCACATCAAAACAGTATAGAAATACCAAAAATAATTTAATTTAAAGCAAGGAAATTTAAGACATAAAATAAAAAAAGAAGCTACACTACTATTCGGATTAGAAAAAAAATCCATATAAAAAAAGATACTTAAACATTGCTTAAAATAAATTCACTACATGACAAAACCTCCATCGATTTTATTTAAATTTGTAAATTGAAGTTTTAAACTTAATATATACTTATGTATTCTTGATTTTTGTTAGATAGATACATTTGTAGATACTATTATTTTCAGCACAGGTACTGCATGTATATCCGTAAAATATATATAAATATATTAAAAAATAAGTCTAAGAAATTATTTTCATTTATTTTTTCAAGGATTTAAAAGTAACATGAAAAACAAAAACCAGGGTTCCATATAAAAAATTAATAATTTGTTAAATTTTGATATAATTTATAATTTTTGAGTTTAAAGTTAACGAGGAACTAATAAAAAAATAGAAATATATACATCAATATAAATTTAATGAATGATCTTATTTAAAAGAGTGTTTTTTTAATATCAGAAGCGATGACAAAAAAGAATAGCAAAAACTTTTACGAACTTTTTCATCCAGAGAAGTAAAAAAGCTGACATAAAACAACCCATTATCTTATATAAAACAACAAGGATTTGATATAATAATTTGATAATTTTATATAATTTTTTTTATTTATTTTCAATTTCAATTTCAATTTTTGACTTCTATTAACTTATTTTTGAGAGTTTTAATAGTCAAAATAAAATTTAAATAAAGAAGTATATAGGCGAGGGGTGATTTAAAAAATCTTATATTATATTATTTAAGGTTTTATGTGATATATAAACTGGTATATATTAAAAAAAATCAGGATTTACTTATTTTTTGAAGAATTATATTAATAAGATGTATAAATAGAATATAATAATTAACCTATTCTTAGAAGATATATTAATTCTTTAGTCCCTTATAATTAAATTAACATACTACTATTAAGATATTTTTTGTATTGTCATAAGAAATGTTTTCTTTATATATGGAGTAGAAGTTTATTTAATTTTGGTACATAGAATCTTTATAAGACAATAAAATATATTTGATATTTATCAATAAATTTATTTTAATATATGTGATGAGTTTTTTTAAATTTAAAAGCATATTTTTCGAAACTAAATATCTCGAGATGGATAATTATGAGCCGTAGATTGCTGATAATAAAAATTGACTAAATAAAAGGATAAAATACAAATAGAATAGCTAGGAAGTGGGGACCAGCGAACTTATTTCATATTATTATTATTATTATTATTTTGTATGTGATCTCCATTTTCTTCTCCATAACCATGACAGCATGTGACTTATTCTCTTATGGCTCAACACGTGCAACAGGTGTCCGATCACCGTGTGAATGAGTCAAATATGTCAGGGATTCCGAGGGTACTTTTGGGATTTGGGAAATTACATGTAAGAAGATTATTACTATTACTATTGTAATGTTTCGAAGAGTAATAGTTTTCTCAAGTACTTTTATTTTAAAATGTATAAAAATAATATTTTTTTATTTTTTAAAAAACATATTAACATCAACGTATCATAACAATATAAAAATATATATTAAAAAATTATTTTCAAAAATTAATAATTAAAAAACATTAAACATGATTTGAACGCAAGAACAAACTATCCTATGAATAACAGGCAACAAATTAGCGTGTCTTAATTCGTATCGCTGTTACCGGTAGCAGACACGGAAGTTGTCAAAGAAGCTTTGACCAAACTCGGGTCTGGCCTGGAGTGCTACAGTCTGAACGCTTCTTCCATTCAAGAGAGAGAGAATACATCAGAACTTTCCAATTTCGCCAACGTCACATTAAGACAGAGTTTACTTCCTCCAATTTCTCAACGCTCTTTTCCTATTGTCAAGGTTGAAAAGATCATACATTTCAAGATTTCGACTTTAAGATGCATCCACCGATTAATTCCTCAGCTACCAAACAAAACAGAATTGGTTTTATTTATTGGTAAATGTACAATTATTTGATGCAAATGCTGTTTGGCAAAAAACAATAATGTTTTTTTTTTTTGTTTCTTAGACTGTTTAGATATTTTAATATAGAAAAATAAATTTTAAAAAATAAAAAAATAACTTATTTTAATGTATTTTTAAGCAAAAAAATATTTTTTAAAAAATAATTATTATATTATTAAACGCTGCCCCATGAAACAATTATTTCCAAGCATGAACAATATATTTACTATCTTATCCTTGAAAATATATTAATCGTTGGGGGTAAAATCATCTTTATAATGAGACAATTTCGATATTTTGTAATTGATTAGGGACGAAACGAATAATTTATTCTTTTTTATATAATAAAGTTACATCAGTATCCTTAAAAGTAGAGATTTGGTAAGCTATCATGGAGAGGTATTTATGAATTTTTGTCTCATTGTATACACTAAAACATCCACTTTACCTTGAAATTGAAAAAAAGAAATGAACTGGTAATGGACCCTTCTTCTATCTTTTCATTTTTAAAAGCATACTAAAACTATCTACTTGCCCTTCGAGTTTATATCATTACATCTAGGGTCAAAGAGTATTTATTCATTGCATAACTGATTATTTTTTTTTGTTATTCCACTAGGACAAAGATAATTTAGTCTTTTAAAAATAATAAAAATAAAATTATATTGACTCGTACTCAACACTTATCAATCATTTTGTTATTTTTAAATAGCACGTGCAACTGATTCGAGTGATAAAAAAAAACTCGATAGAAGTTGACATCAACTTTATCTCAACATTTCCCTCAATGGATTTAAGGGTTGAAGGCCATATTTGTTTCTCCCTTCTACTCTCCTCTCCTTGGATGTTTGCTCCTTGATTTTTCAAACCAACACCTAAACTTCTCCTTCATTTTTATTTAGTCTTTGTTCTCTTGGTTATTCTTATTTTTTGATAATTCATTTACATTAGATTTTGTTTTATTTCATCCTCGTTCAATTTATTTCCACCCAGTCTATTTGTAATGTTAGATTTCATCCACATTCTTTTGATAATGTTTTTTTTTTTGCTTTGCAAAATTTTCAAGATTGATAGTTGTTTTTTTTTATCTAATTCCATTCTTTAACATTTAATTAGCTTGGTTAACAAATGTTTAAGATTCCTAGGTTTTGTGAGGGTTGAAAATTAACTAAGCTAATTTTTTTTATGAGACTTGCCCATAATTGCTCTGTTTTTTTTAAGCTATTTTTTTATTTCATCCTTCAATATCTATCTAGTTGAGATTAAACTCTATTTTTTTCTACTTTCTATGACCTTGGTTTTATTTTTTTTACTTTATTTACATTAAATTGGGTTTTTATTTGTTGCTCTCTATTAAAGTTATTTTTTAAAAAAAAAGTTATTCTTAAATTAAATAAAACTGATTGAATGTCGGTGGGTGCTCACTGTATTTTGTTTTGCTCAATTTTCTTTTTTAGGACATTACTCTTGTCTCTTGCAGAATATACGACTTCTTCTGATATTATCATCCAAACTCTTACAATCAAGTTTTACATGTTTTAACAAACTCTTTTTATGAAGGACAGTGTCCGCAATTGAGTGATAATGAGTCTCCGACGATTTTTCTTTTCTTTTTTAAGGTATGATATCCGTAATTTATTTGTTTTAGTTAATTGTTCCTAAATATTCTGTTATAGTTCTTACGAGCGATATACCCGCGTGATGTGGCGGGTTTTTTTTTATCTTTGTAGAAAATTAATTGTTTTTATATGTATTGTATTTTATTATTTTAATATTTACTTAGTATAATTATATTTAAGAATACTGATATGAATTTTTGTCCTTCAAAAAATCCAAAGTCATTTTTCCTCTCTCTCAATATATTTTTAGACGATAATATTCAATAAATATTAGACATATTAGAAATAAAAATATTGTAATTTGTTTTTAAAACATAAACTTAATTTTTTTTGTGCTATAATTATTTATTTGCCGTCTAAAAAGAACAGTCTAATGGAAACGGAAAGTGACTTGTATATTTTTTAATTTGACTTGTAGATAATGCAGGTAAATTTGCCAACATTTTTTTTGAGATGTTTTTTTTTTCCAGTAATATTAGATCTAAAATATTAAAAATGAAAACATTGGAAATTCTTGTAAAGAAATAAACTTAAATAAAAGAGCACAAAATTAAATTTTGAAGCCAATATTTTTTATATATAAGATTTATTAATCATATTATTATATTAAATATATTTAAGAAAACATGATATGAATTTATGTCCTTCAAAAAATCCTAGGTCATTTTTCCTCTCTCTCAATATATTTTCAGGCAATAATATTCAATAAATATTCAAACATATAATTAGTTTTACATATTTTAATTTGACATAAATATTCAAATATATAATTAATTTGACATAATTTCAATAATATATTTAATTTAAAGGATAATCTTAGGCTATTTTGTTCTCTCTCTATATATTCTTAGGCGATAATATTCAATAAATATTAGAACATATAATTGGTTTCACATATTTTAATTTGACATAAATACACAAATATATAATTAAAAAGTCAAAACATTGCAAATTTATTTCAAGAAATAAACTTAAACAAAAGAGCACAAAATTAAATTTTGAAGCCAATATTTTTTTTATTTTATAAGATTTATTCATCGTATTATTATATTAAATGTATTTAAGAATACTGATATGAATTTCTGTCCTTAAAAAAATCCTAGGTCATTTTTCCTCTCCCTCTATATATTTTTAAGTGATAATATTCAATAAATATTTGAGCATAATATTATTCTTACATACTTTAATTTGACATAAATATACAAATTCGATATACTTTCAATAATATCTTTAATTTAAAAGACAAAATTGAAGTAAACTCAAACATTGAAATCAAATAATTCAAAACAAAACTGGAAATTAAAAGAACTGGGACTGAAATAAAACTGAAATCCATAATTAACTTGCATAGAAGGATAAAATTGAAAGAAATCAAACTTTTGATACCTAAAATATTAAGAATTTATAATAAATTTGCATGGAAGGATGAAATTGAAATTAATCAAAACTTTGATACCAAAAATATTTAGAATTCCAGCCCAACCCGCAAAATTAAAAGCATGAGGACCGAACCGGAACTTCAATACATAATCAATTTCAATTGAAGGATGAAATTGAAACAAATCAAAACCTAGTTAATACAAATAAGGGCCAGAAAAACAAATTATAACGTTCAGGGACTGAAATGAAATTTGACAAAAACAGCTTAGTTGACGTCATCTGGCGCAGGCAGGAGAGAGAAATTGGGGGAGAGAATTCAAACGACCACCGACATGTCTCCGGACACCATAGTGCCACACGCGCAGCACCAGGAGGAAGGGAACATGCCTGAAAATCATTCTAGACGGCGGTTGTTCATTTTCTGACTCCTTATGACGCCGCACGCGCCGTTCGAAAAACGTATGAGCGTTGAGACGAACGGCGCGTTCTGTGACGCGCCACACAGCTGGCATTAAAAAAAAACTAAAAATGGCTAATTACCGGAACGCCCCTGACACGCAAGCGTGTGTTTTGTCCTTTTCGAGGGGCGAGACGGTTAATGCACTGTTCATTTAAACATTAAACAAATAAAGAACTGGTAAGACGAACCGAACCGGGCCGAAAACAGTCAATGACCGTCCAGCCCCTGAAAATGGCGGTGTTTTTTGTCTTTTTCGAGGGCTAATTTCGTTAATATACTGTTCAAAATCGGAAAAAAAAGAGAGGACATACACCCGTGAAGCACCAGATCTAACTGCACATGAATAGTGACAATGAGTCACGGTGAACAGTGTTGTCACTGTTGAAAAACTCGTTTTGTTTTAGGGTATTTGATAACTAGTTAATTGTCCGTACTACGCTGCAGACTGAGTAAATAATATTTATAATTGTTGAGATTGAAATAATTAATAGATTTTGCTAGTTCAAAAATAAAAAAAAATAATATCTACATGCAAGGTTTGATATAATAAAATACATCGACACACCCTATTATAACAACAACAACATCGTAGGCTTAACATCTAAAAATATCATTACTATTATTGCTAAAACAATAAAAAATATTAAATTATTCAGAGAAGAAAAAACTCGAAAACATTAATAAAAGAGAAGCAAGAAAAAAACAACTATAATTATTATCATTATTATTATTGCGTTAATAATGGGGGAAAAAATTCAATCAAACAAAAAAAATCCCAATAACTTTAACAAAAGAGCAAACAAAAAAGTAAGAAAAAAAAATTATTTGACGTGAAAATAAAATAAAAAAAACTAATAAAAAACAATCATAAGATAGAATAATGGAAAAGAAAAACAGAAATATCAATTGTCAAATAATCAAAAACACAAACTAAAATTTAAAAACAAATTTTTAGAAAAAAAAATGTTACCTCAACAAAAGAAAAAATAATAAAAATTAAAAACCACAGCTAAAAGCACACATATATATATAAACCTGAACAAAAATATGGACTATTTCAGAAATATAAAAAAATAAAGGAATTAAAATAAAAAAAATAAAGGAATTAAAATAAAAAATAAAAAGTGTAAGGGCCGAAATATATTATCAATTTTAATCAAAGGACAAAATTGAAAAAATCAAATCTTCTATACCAAAAAATAATAAAGGGATTTTAAAAGCAATCGGGAAATTAAAAGAATAAAGACTGAAATAAAAATATAATATATAATCAATTTGAATCGAATGACACAATTGAAACAAATCAGAACTTACATAACAGAAATAAGGATCATACAACACAATTAAAAGAGTAGGGACTGAAATGAAAAACTCATAAAACTGGGGTTTGTTGTGTAGTTTAAGGGTGAAGGAGATAGAAGGGGGGGGGGAATTCAATCGCCCCCGTCTCGTCTCCGGACAACGTGTGAGACCACGCATCACACCATGAAGAAGAGAACACGATGGCATATCCATGGAGATGCCTGAATGGATATTTTTCACCACCAGACAAAGCTGTAAACGCTGACCAAAGAGGGCGTGAGGCTGAAATACTATCGGCGGCGTGTGTCACACATGCCCACAGTAATCGGAGAAAAAATATGGTCAATCATCGTAACACCCTTATAACCAACTTTTCAATTTTGTCTTATGAGGGGGGCAAATTAGTATTTAGTCATTTTCATAAGAATATGAAATTCTCGTGGCATCCCTCCTAGCAGCTGCTTGTTTTTGTCTTTTTTGAGGGATAGAGTGGTTATTTTACTGTGCAAAGAAATATAGAAAAATCAATAAACCGGTTACCCGACCAAACCAAACCAAAAATGTGCAATTACGGTGGCACCCGCTCCCTGCAGGACCTGTTTTTTGTCTTTTTCGAGAGACAAAATGATTATTTTACTGTGCAAAATATAAAAAAAATTCAGTAAACCGATGAACCGAACCAAAAATTGAGCAACATTATTATAATTCATAGTGATTTGTCTTACAATAAATAGTAATTGAACCATGATTTCTTTTAGTATATTAGTAATAACGGCTATGTTGTCTATAGTTTGAATCAAATTATTAAACTACCCAACATCATTAGTGGAATTAGTCACTGAATTATTAGGTTTTTATTTTTTTTTATTTTTTTTAAATACTGCAAGTGCCTGAGTATCTCTTTGATTAGCTAAAACAAATTTAACCGGCCACGGCATGCACCGGTCACTGACCTAATGATTCCTATTGAGCACAAAGAATAAAAAACTTTTAGCGGCAACTAATTTGATGGAAATGACGTCTTGCCCACCAGCAAATAGCAACGACAAATTAGCAAATCTTCAAAGAAAAGTGAAACAATCTTTGCTAACCAGGACACGACAACCCATTCAAGAAACCGGATCTCCTCATCTTTCCACCCAAAAACACAGTTTCCCCATCAAAGAAAATGGGTTCTCTCATCCTTCCACCCAAACGTAAAAGCTTCGTGGTAAAAATGGCATGACGTGGTATCCATTCACACCCACTGATGAAGCGTGCATGTCTCCACACACTCACTGGATCTAACTCTATCAAGGTTAAATCTGGGGCAGTCCACAGAAACATAAAATTTCTAGAGTTCGAATTAACAAGGAACGAAAACCGAAAAATATCACCCCATCTGAATCACCATGTCCCAAAACAGAGGAGAGTTGGGTAATTCTGAGAAATGCTGTTAGGTGATCTTCTGTATTCTAAGCAATAAACGCATCATAGTTTTATGCTTTTAAACGCATCAAAGTTTCACCAAACTTGTATAGCATGGAAGAGAAGAGGGTGATAGCTGATATGGACGTTTGCGGGGGGTGAAAGAAGAGGGAAAAAAATGTATGCGAAGTCAAGGGTTTAGGTTTTCTTGTTGGGATAGGCGAGACAGGTGATCCAGAGCGAGCGGTTGAAGCAACGTTAATAATCCAAATTAATTATAACGATTTTGTCAAAGATCCAATCCATTAAGCTCTGCAACCATCATACAAACAAGCTCCCATAATTGGGAATATCATTTTCTAATATGAATGAAGTTGCTTTTCGTTTAGGGTTGGTAGTGGTGAGGCCACTGACTCCATGATTTTATTTTGTTGCTTATCCCGATGATGAATGTGATGTCTATGCTTTGGTGTTAAGTGGATTGCTGATATGAAAAGATAAAAAAAAAAAAAAAAAAACGAGGATGTCGGATCACTAACGACTTTGTTATCAACGTTCCATGTGCTCAATCAGAAAATGAAAGCATGACAGAAAGGAGTAGCTTCGAAAGCGGCAATGAGATTACAGTTGAGGAATTAATGCCGATTTTGTGTTTTGAAGTGTAATAAAAGCATATCAATTAATATATATATGTATTTATATATGTATATGCTTTTTATTTATTTAAACAGTATCTTCGATTTTGTATATATATAAATAAAAAAAAAATCTAGTTTCAACTAGTGATTAGGTTCTTGATTAGGTTAAGAACCTAATCCTTTATGTCCAGCCACGACTATTTAATAATAATAATAATAATAATGTTATAAAAAAATAACATTAAGCAGTTTCAGATAAAAACAACTTGAAGTTGAGGTTCATAACGGAAATTGAAGTGATTGGTTAAAATTGTGGTTGCGTTTGAGGTTTAATGAAAAGAAATTTCATTAAAGGAAAATCTAGTGGGAAAAAACCTAAGAAAGGAAAAAAAGTACAATTTGCATTGACTTCCTCTTAAAAGTACATATTTTTTAACAAAATTTTAAGATGATGCATTTCAATATTATGGACAAGTTTCTTGAAAGTTGAGGCTGGTAAAGACTTTGTAAATAAATCTGCTAAATTATCTCTTGACCTGATTTGTTTGATATCAATTTCTCTTTTTTGTTGGAGTTCGTGAGTATAAAAGAACTTTGGTAAGATATGTTTAGTTTTGTCTCTTTTAATATAGCCTCATCTAAGTTGAGTGATGTAGACAATATTCTCTTTAAACAATATTGTGAGATTATTTTCAATGGCTGATAATCCATATTTTTTCTTTATATGCTGGATAATTGATCTTAGCCATATACATTCTCGACTTACTTCATGTATCGCGATAATCTCTAAATGATTTCATGAAGTAGTCATTAATGTTTTTTTGATAAATCTTTAAGAAATTGCAGTACCTCTATACATAAATAGATAACATGTTTGTCATCTCCTTTTGTGAGGATCAAAGAGATAATCTGTATCTGTATAATCAATCAATTGTGAATTTGATCCATAATAAGATAACTCCATTTTGGTTATTCCGTGGAGATAGCAAAATATATGCTTGACTCCATTCCAATGTCTTTTTGTGGGAGTGAAACTATATCTTGCTAATAATTTTACAGCAAAAGTTATATCTAGTCTTATATAATCTGCAAGATACATAAATGCTCTGATAGCACTAAGATATGGTACTTCAGGATCAAAAATCTCTTCATCCTTTTCTGGAGGTCGAAAATAATCTTTTTTGCATCAAGTGATCAAACAACCATATGATGTACTCAAAAAGATAAGCATTGTCCACATAAAAACACTTTAGGATTTTTTCTGTTTACATCGATTGATGTACAAATATTCTATTTGAAATATGCTCAATTTGTAAACCAAGACAAAATTTTATATTTCCGAGATCTTTCCTCTCAAATTTATTTTTCAAATAGGTTGCAATTTTTGTGAGCTCTTCAGGAGTACCAATAATATTTAAATCATCAACATCTATTGCAATAATAGCAAATTTGGATATTGTTTATCGTAATAAAAATGAACAGACAATATCATCATTCTTAAACTCCTTTTTAAGAGGTATTCATTAAGACGACTATACCACATCCGACCAAATTGCTTCAACCAATATAAAGATTTTTATAGTTTAATAGAATAAACACTTATGGGTTCATTATAAAAGGCTTCAAGCATTGTAAATCATTTAGGGATTTTCATATGGATGTCTTTATCTAATAATTCATATAGATATGCTACAACTACATCCATTAAATACATATCTAACATTTTTTAGGCCGCTAAACCAACTAAAAATCTCAAAGTAATTGCATCCATCACTAGAAAATAAGTTTCCTAATAATCAATGTCGGGTTTCTGCGAGAAACCTTGTGCAACAAGTCGTGCCTTATATCACACAATTTCATTGTTCTCATTTCATTTTGTGACAAGAATACAGATAAATGATCTATTTATAGGAGAAGGAAGTGAATTCAATGTTCATGAAAATCCAAGAAACTGAACTCAAGAGTCATAAACATTCAATACACATAATTTTAGGTTTATAATAATAATAATAATAAAATTGTATATGGTAATATTTTTAGCGGCTAAATCTAAACGCTTGTTTGAAAATGTAATAAATATTATTTTGAATATTATTTTTTTTTGTTTACAAATACATGAAAATATTGTTTTTCAAAAAATTATTTATAATACCAATACAATAATTAATTTGTTTTTTTCTTACAACAGTTGACCTCAAACAGACCTAAAAAATGGATATAGGCTAGATATACATGTATTGGGCCAGGTTTGTAAGGTCCAAGAGTTTATATCCATGGACTAAAAGCCCATTCATTTGTTTGTTTGGGCATCCCGGATTCTTCATGTTGCAGGAATCAGGAAGTGGTGCGAGGAACAAAACAACAAAGCAGAGGGAGTGAGGGAGGGAGACGGAAATTTGGTAAGAAACTGCGAGAGCAAAAAATGAGGGGAAAGAGTAAGGGACTGCTGGTTCGAGCGTTTATTTTAGGAAGACACCGGAGTTCAATGAACTCCTTCTCCCGTCGTCTTCATGAAAACCTAATTTCAAATCCAACCAAAACCTCGCATCCTTCTAAATCTCTCTCCAGCTTCATCACAAAATCTCACTTCTCAACTCCTTCTCTGCAACTCTTCCAAAGAACCCTCTCCTCCTCCTCAGGTAAAGCCCTTATCTCTTCTTCCTTTTTTTCATTTATATTTCTCTGTTGTTTTAATGCTGCATGTATGTATTCCCATTGAATTAATGATGAATCGACCCATAATTTCAGGTGAATCAAACATTGTTCTTGTAAAATCAGATGAAGAGTTAAATAGCGGGCTAAAAAATGTTCAAGGTATTCCAAAATCGAGTCCTTTTACTCTTTCAGTTTGTTCAATTCAGTCCTTAAATTTTTAATGATTTATATTGCATGCAATTTGAATTTGATGGACTTTCAAATTAAAAAAAAAAATAGAAATATAAGTTCTGAAATTACAGCTCCTTGGATTATGCATTCCTTGTGGCTTACATTGCTTTTCTGTTGAAAATTCGTCGACTCAGAGAAGTCTTCTCCAGCGGTTTTCTATTTTACAGCTACATGGTGTGGGCCTTGTAAGTTCCTCATCAATCATTGCATTGTTTTGCTTTCGGGCATTGTGATTTCTCCTATGTAGATGTTTGTGCATGATACAGCTGTAGAGTTTCCTGTCTGGTCCATGTTATTTGAGTGTTCATCTCCTGCAGGCAAGTTTATATCTCCTGTAATCGAAGAGCTGAGTAAGAAATACCCTCATGCAACAATATATAAAGTTGACATTGACACGGTATGTAAGTTGCATGCTTCATGGTGTGAAAATGGTACTTCTATTCTTAAGAAAAAGTTTCTTACTTGATTCTATATCATGGGATTTTCTTTCTATTTACATCTTAAGGTAATCAATGAAATGAATTAAAATGTAATGGAATTTGCAATTTCAATATTTTCTCTAGGGTTTTGTTTCACGAGGGACAGTGTTGATTTCATGGTCAACTTATTATTACTTGAAAGAGAAATATACTATATTCCGTTCTTACATATGGGATTGATTTAACTAGGTCTTACATAACAATTTTTACTTCCTTGGAAAGAAGAATAGTTTTAAACTATTTGATTTATTTATGGGATCATTCGTGGAAAATGGATTTGAGAGGGACTAAAGTTCTTGTCAATTTTTGTTCCTTGGTATTTTCTATTTAAGTTAGACTACAAAATTAGGCAACTTGGTCTTATTGTAACAGATTTTTTAATTCTGTGTGTGATGCATAATGATACCATGACGCTGCTAATTAAAATTTTGGCGGCTCGTAGTCATTATTGATTAAAAGGTGTAATGAATAGCATAATGTATGAAACATTAGTCTTTGCGCTACAGAGGCACCTAAGATGAACATGTCCTAATGGTCAATGTCTTGAATCTTTCTGGGGGGATTTGTGGAGCTCTTTATCATGTTCATAACATGGGTTGAGATGATTGAAAGGGAATAGGAGCGTAAGACCATGGGAAAATAATATTTGAAGGCATTAAACAACATCAATGTTATATTGGTATGCATGAAATATTAGGTTGTGTGCTTTAGGTTTATCTATGATAAAAGTTAAAACCATCCCGGTGATCTGAATGACCCCCTGAAAATGGTCAATTGTTTGATCTGTCTGCCACATTGGAAACATAGGATGGTGTGGATTGAAAATGAATAAGAGTATAGTAGTATGAGCACATTGGTTAAAACAATCAAGAAATCAAGACTTAGTTTTGACTGTTGAGTATTATTCCTATTTGGCTCACAGGAAGGCTATATTGTGATCATTATAGTAATGATTACATGACAGCCCTGGTCATCATATTTCATAGATATAAAGCAACCTTGTTAAAGGGTTAAATTTCTGTCTTATGGTAGCATAGATAGTCATGAATTCAAAGTGACAGGGACTAATGTTGCCAGTCTCCCTTGCAGGAAGGTCTTCAAAATGCGTTGGCGAAATTGCATGTTGCTGCTGTGGTAAAGTTCACTCCTTTTCATTCTTTGATTGCTCTTCTTCCATATATGTTCCCAGAACATCCCTACCAATCAATATATTTGTATTTGTTCTTATTTTATTCTATGAGTGTTCTTGGGAATGGATGGTATGTGTATTGGGTTTGCAACCAAATTGTTTCAGGTTCAAGTCCTAAGATCACCCACTCTCTGCAAAATATTTGGAGGTTGAGTCTGTCTCCGAGTTCCCTTCCTGTTCTCTGTGTCTATTATCTGCTGATTGACTGGTTTGAACCAATACTATACATGTTTTGCATCTGTTCTTCATTTTCTTCATAGAATAAACAAGAAGTTTTCCAAGGTTGTGATGTGAAATTAAAAAACATGGAATTCTCCAATTACTGCTAGGAAACCAGAAGGTGCTTATAAATTAGAATGCTCAGATTTAAAGAGTTCTCTGCATGACTTGTGTGTGATAGAGCATGGGAAATTGTGTATTGATTTTGGGAGATGCAATGACAGCCAACATGGCATGAATGCTTTGGGCGTGCCAATGTGTGAATTGATTGTATGTTAACCATTCCACTGTGGCAGGGCAGGGGGCGGTTAGGGAATATCTTTTATAAGTTTTGGCAGGAGGAGAGTTTGTATTATTTTACATGTATGTTTTGCATTCATAGTTTTTTCAGCATTTATTATGGCTGGCGTAAGAAGAAACTTAGAATGTCTAGTGATTGTTCTCTTTTGTGTGATTGATGTGAGGCAACACAATGCTTCTAGTGTTTGTTGCCAAATGCATTAGAGGCTTGGATGAAGTACAATGGGATGGGAGCACTCTTGTTTTGAGTTTAATTTTCTTTTGTACAAAAAAGTTTCTCCTAGTTGTATAAGTACATTATTCTCCTTATACAATCACTTCATTTATACCTCAAAAGAAGCCTTGCCTATTTGTGCAAAATTTCTTTTTGGAGTGCTTATGGCTCAAATATTTCTGATTTGAGTATTCTTTTGCAGCCAACTCTTGATTTCTACAAAAATGGCAAAAAGGAAACTACAATTGTTGGTGCTGATGTTGCCAAGTTGAAGAATACCATGGACTCTCTCTACAGGTAATTTCTAAGTGGACTAAGTTTAGTTTTGCATATGCTTATGTATGTCAGTGACTGCTGGGTAAGTTCATTATTGCCTGACTGTGAACGAAACTTTATGTATTTAGCAGTCGTTGTTACCTTATGATATTTATTTAGATCTTTTCATGGAATTATGCTTTGTCTTATGGAACTTACACAGTCCGTGATTTCTATGGTCTACATATCGGTCTCTTTAACCCTCAACTTTCAATATACCATTGGACTGCTTGAAGGAAGTAATTTAAACTTGATCAATAGTATGCCTGTGTTTGAAGCTGCTACGACTTTTTGTTCCTTAGAAGCGGATAAAAGAGGTGGAAATATTTAAATCTTATTTGATTTTAGCTTTAACCCCCCCAACACCACTCTTTTCTTTTGAGAATGATTAAGGCCTCAAACTCAAATGTTATTGCTGATTTTTTGTATGCATAAGCTTATGTGTCACTTGTTGCTCAAATTCCCTGGCACTAGTGTATGTTTGTCTACAAGGCTGATGTGTTGGTTTGAGTAACATATGCATGGTATCTTGTCATGACATTCATTTGGTGTAGTAGTTCGATTTTTAAGTTTCCAAAATTTTTACCTCTGAAAGCAGTTTCTATCCTGGTAGATTTGCATTGACTCATTTTACCACGCTTGATAATTTTTGAAAATTCACTTTGAAGGGGTGGGGGTGGTTGGAAATCTGGTTTCTGCTTGAATCTAGCTAACTGATATATTAGTGTGTGGGTGTAATTGGAACTGAAAAGTGGGATCAATTTTAGATTTTGGGCAAAGTTGAAAAAGTCTCCCAGCCGTATTGGTCCCCTAACAATTTTTGTTCTCAATGGGGTCCCCATAGTTTCATAAATTGTCTATTGAATCTCGTTTCCTAAATGTGTTCCATCCAAATTGCACTCTTTGTTTTTCCAGCAAGAAACTATGACATTTATAGGAGATTTAATGCTTTTCTATAAAAAAATGTCAAGAGCTTATATGAAAAACTTGAATGAGAATTTTAAATGCTTTATGGATCCGATCGAGACCTAACTGCTGAAATGGGATTTGTCTAAGTATACTTCTATTTATTTATTTTATTTTCAGGGAGGATTAAAGGAGATGCCTAAATAAAAGGTTTGATATTGCAAATGGACCGTGAAGGTGTCCGAACGATGGTGGTATTGTGGTTCTCTCTATAAGATGCTTTTAAGGTGTCTAAATGTGTTTATGCACTAAATGCCCAATCTAATACCAGACCAGTTCATTATTTTGAAGTATTGCTGGTGAAAGGCGGAAGACTAATATCGCTTGTTTCCTTTATTTCACTTGCAGTTTTTTTTTCCTTTTCAGAATTTTGAAAACAAAAATAAAAAACGATAACTGATTTTCTTAAAAACTGAGAAAAGTAGTTTAAAAGTTGTGTTTTTTTTTAAAAAAAATAAAAAATAATGGAAGTTCTTCCATGGCTACACCATCATTTATTCATTCTTTCTACACGATCCTTGCTCGTGATAAAATCACGTCTCATTGCTATGGATACCTAAAAGTCCTGTCAGCCGTCGGATCTTATTACCCGCTGAAAGCGTTGTGATGGGAACGCAAGGAAATGCAACTTCATTCTGAGATGAGAAACTCCAGTTCTAGTAGTCTCTTGATGTTCTTATTATTCTTAGTTGAATTTTTTTGTCATCTTATTTTACAGAAAATACAATTTAGCTCCTCAAATTTCTGGTCAATTAAATTGTTACATGTCAAGCTGTAAAATATATTTAAATTCTCAAAATAGATATAAAATAAAAATTTAATTATATCAACCAAAATCATAAAAAATAATCACATTCATATTAATTAATCCAAACAAAAACTATCAAGAAGTTAAAGTACTGAGCTATTACTTTGAGATAGAATTCATTCCTATAATATCATAGATGAGCTATATCAATTGAAATATAAATTTAAAAATTATTTTACAAAAAGATATAAAGTTATTAATGATAATAATAATAATAAAAAAAGAAATATCGTGAAAACAAATAGCTCGGGCTTTATGGCTTTAAGTTGTCAAACCTGTAATTTATATCATAGACTTAACTAGGTACAAATTATTTTATCTTAAATTTATACCTAATATATATATATCAAAAATTAAAAGAGGCCCGGAAAAATAAAAAACGAAACGCGTTGAGTTATATGTCTGCATACATGAATAAGCCTTTAAGCCAAACCCACTTACATGGGCTGTTTTTCATTTGTAATATATTTTAAACAGGGTGCAGAACATGTATTTATCCTCGAAAACATATAGGTCGGTATATTTGGTATTGTTTTTATTTTTGTGATTGAGATTTTAAAAAAATAGTTTCATGAAAAGCACTTTATCTGCGGTTCAAAATAATTTTTATAGTGTTTGGTTAAAACTGTGGTTGAGTTTGAGGTTAATGAAAAATAGTTTCAAGTGTTTGATTACCAAGCTTTTAATATTACTTTCAACTTGTAAAATTTTTAAGTGTATATATATATATATATATATATATATAGTATTTTTCAAATATTTAATAATTATAATAATAAAATCTAATTAATAATTCAAGTAAATTAAACACTTGTTTTTATTCTCCTATCAAACTACTTGTAATTTCATCATGAACTATAAATCCATAAGTGAAGGTCTCTGCGATCCCGGAACAACATATAGTAAAATATCATCTAAAATAAAATTAGGATTGCGAGACAGAAATTATATTATGAACTCCTTCTAATATATTTATTTATTGTAATTAATTTTTAGATTATTTTAGTATTAAAAATATATTTTTTATAAGAAAATATAATAAATAATAAACTAAAATACAATCCCCCCCCTCCACACGCCAACCCCCCAGTCCCCCAGTCCCCCAGTCCCAAGACCGCAACGCACAGAAAACAACAATTTGTTGTTTTCCGTGAAACTCCAGTTCTGCAATAAAATAGGTGAGCTCCATGTCAAATTTTTATTTCTTAAAATTAACCAAACACTTAACCCTCAACTTTTTTTACAACCTCCGGTTGCACCACAAAAACAAACACCTTCGAAATGTCACCTGCAAGCCTAGATTTTGGTGACCAGTATGGTGGCTAGAAAATAAAGGCAATGCTATGTTGACTAAAACAATTAATTTTCAAGTCATTTCAAGCTAAGAACACCTTACCAAAATTATTTGAATACATGTAAACCAATTAATCAACTCAAAAAACAAAAACAAAAAATCCAAGACAAAATCAAATGGGGTTAGATTTATTTTTCACGATTTATATGTTTTTTTTAAGCAACATTGGAGGTTTAAACAATTATCTTAAACCTCTCTCATCTCATGTAAACCATGGACACATAAAAAAAATATTTTGATGGTTGGAAAATGATAAAATAATGATTTCTCTCATCCTACAACTATTTTCTCTTTCCTCTTTCACAGACAAATAAATGTGTCTAAATTAATTTTTGTTTAAATTTGAAATGGATTCAAATGTATGTCACATTATTTTTAAAGTTTAGGGATCTAATTATATTTTTTACATAACATTTGGCGCATCACCCATGTTTAGTATCTTATTATTTTGATTCTTATTCTTCCAATCTCATTGTTGCCTAATAATTCCAAAAAAGTTGGCGACAAAATAAAACTTTGAACACCAAAATAAATTATATAAAAAAAAAACACATACTATATTATACAAGCCACTTACAGGTGTTTCATTGCAGTCAAAATTATATTTTTTTCAACACAAAAAAATCATCCGATCCGAAAAACAGATAGAAATAATAGAAAACACTAAAAAAAACAAAGGAAAAAAAAGAGAGAACTATTAATTTTAAAATGATCACCAATATAAATTAAAATTTGAAGACTAGACTAAATAAAAATAAAAACCCAACAAAAAATAAAACAACAAAAATTAAGAGCAAAAATTAAAAGCATAGATTTATAAATACGAGTAAACAATAAACATTGTCCAAGAAGGACCAAAAATACCAAAGAAATTAATACCAAATAAAAAATTCAAAGATTAAGGGCTGAAATGAAAAATATATATATAAATAATTCCAATCGAAGAACAAAATTGAACAAATAAAAGCCTAGGGACCAAAACAAATAAGGGGATTTTCTTAAAATATATATATATATAGTGTAATTTTATTACAGAAATTAAAAGGATAAAGACCAAAATTACAAGTAACATATATTACCAATTTCAATTGGAGGACAAATTAAAACCTGCAGATCAAAAAAATTAAAGGAACCAAAAATCAATCAAAAATCAAAAGAATAAGGAGTGAAATGAAAACCAATATATATATAATAAGTTTAAATTAAATGTCACACTTGAAAACAATCAAAATTTTTCATTGAAAAAACAGGAATCAAAACGAAATTAAAAGAATAGGGACTGAAATAAAACAACCAAAAACATCAAGGATTGCTATGTATTTTTTGGCTAATAGAGAGAGAAAAGGGAGAAAATGAAAAACCATCCACCGACGATTTACCGACGACATTCACACGACACACGCCTCACCGAGAGGAAGAAGATATGGTGACCAAACATTTCACACCACATGTGTCGTCCGATAGGCACGTGTGTGTGGAAAGCTGATAGCACGTTCGTACGACGCGCCCACTTTAAATTCAATTTTTTATTTAAAAAAATGCAGAATTATCTAAGCACCTCTACAACCAACGATAACCACGAAAAAAACAGACATGAAAGCACCACAATACCTCAGCGAGCCTTTATTTTTATCTTTTCTAAGGGTATTTACGTAGTAGTATAACTGTGCACGAATATGTGAAAAAATTAAAATACTCCCAACTAGCCCTCGTCTTTTGCTAGCTCTCAGGAGTAAATTGGTAGTTTCACTATGCAAATTAAAACAAAAAATATAAAAAAACCTAAATAATCTGAAAATAACACACAAGTCCCTTGAAAATGTCCAAAATGCTCCCGATGCTGAGGATAAATTTTCGGCCCAAGTGATAAAATGATAGTTTACTGTTCAAATTTACAGTGATCTATACTGGAGACACAATAAAACCGCAACACGTTTTATTCGTTTTTAATGGGTGTGCACAGTACCGGCTTAATAATACACAGCCCAAGCATATTAGTTCTTTTTATCTGATGAGAAAGCTTTGACCCTGAGGAAAGCCGAAGCATGGAAATCGAATGGGCTTCTGGCCTCCCATCATACAGGTCCTTGTCGGTTCCGAGGCCTAAAACATTGTTGAGTGCTTCTTCTTCTTTTTTTTCCCTTTAAGGACAGTCAAGTAATGTGAAGGTTTAGTGAGCCAACATAATGTAATTTAACTATGAAAAAAAAATTAAGATGTCTCTAAATAATTTTAAAATAATAAATAAACGCTTGGCTACTACATCTTTTATTCAATGTAAAAAATATTAATTATGTGTATTTTTTTATTATAATATAAATTTAGCTAAAATAATAAATCTGTGCAGAATTCATGTCAAGTGCAAGTTTTCTATAAAATATATGAATTTAAAATCGATATAAATTTATCTGTTTAGTAGTTTCAAATGAAATAATCAGTATAAATTTATCATCATCATTAAAAAAGCAAGAAAACTCGGATATCTGAATTATTAAGTTCACTGTATTAAGATTAGTTCATTTTATAATTCAATTTAAATCAAACAAAAATAAAATATAAATTGTGAAAATACGTACAATAATCAAATAAAAAAAATAAGTTGTTAATTTTCTATCAACAGAAAGACAAAAACATAGATTGAAAATTCATCCTGACGTTATAACCAACTCTTGAATTTTGTCTTATATGGGGTATATATGTACTTATAGAACTCGTGGTGCACATCAGTTGATCCAGACACATCGATTATAAAAAATGATCAGAGGATTAGTCATGGTGCGCTTAAGTTAACCTAGAGAACCCGGTTATAAAAAAATATATAAGTGGAAAAAAAATATAAGCATGAAAGCACTGTAGCAATCCATATTTTTTTTAAAAATCAGTCCGGGAATTAGTCGTGGTGTGCTTAAGCTGGACTGGAGACCCCAGTCATAAAAAAAATTATATAATGAACAAAAAAACGTATAAGGAAAAAAAATAAAAAATAATAATAAATTGGTTCGGAGATTAGTCATGGTGTGTCCACGCTGGCTTGGACACCCCGATTATCAAAAAACAGATTTGGTCCGAGGAGTAGTGGTGGTGCACTTGAGCTGGCCCGGAGTTCGTTGTTATAAAAAAAATATATAAGTGAAAAAAATGTATAAGTGAAAAAAAGAGCTTAAGGTGGCTGAGAGACCATGGTTACAAAAAAATATATAAGCGAAAGAAAACAAAAAAAAAAGTATAAGCGTGAAAGCACTGTAGCAATCCATATTGTTTTTTAAAAAATTCGGCCCAAGAATTAGTCGTGGTGTGCTTAAGCTGGTCGGAGATCCCGGTTATAAAAAAAATATATAAGTGAATAAAATAAAAGTATAAAAAAAGAAAAAAAAATGTACCAGCAGGAAAGCACTTTAGAAAAAAAATGTGGGTCCGGGGATTGTCGTGGTATGCATAAGTTGGCCTGGACACCCTGGTTATCAAAAAAATTTGGATATGAAGATTAATCGTGGTGCATTTAAGCGAGCTCGGACACCCCGATTATTAAAAAACAAAAAACCAAAAAAATATATAAGTAGAAAAAGAAAAAAAATAATAAGAAAAAAATAAAAATAAAATATAATAAAGAAAAAATACAAAAAAAAACAAAAAAAAGAAGCAAAAAACGGAGGAAAAAAAAAGAAAAAGAATAATTAGGAAAAAAAAAGGAGAAACAAAAAAAAAAGAGGAGCATAAATTCGTAATCATAAAATAAAAGCAATAAAATAAAAACAAAAAAAAGCAGAAAAAAAAAGAAAAAACGTAATCAGAAAACAAAAAAAAAGTAAAAAAAAAAAAATACTATTGCAATCCACAGTGCACTGTGTCTGTGTGCATAGTGCGTGGATGCACAGTGAAAACCTCACGCGTATTATATATATAGTAATTGGTCGTCCTTCATTTATTGAGATTTTTTGTGGTTTTATATAATTATCAATGTAAGCTCTTAGGGAGCCGACATGGTGCAATGATTTCAAATAGGTCATCAATTATTAAAAAGGTGAATTTATTAAAATTTTATTTATTATCACTAGGTGACCACATTCTTGTGTCTTTCTATTGGTCTTGTGCCTTTTTTAAAAAAATTACCGTCATATGTCCATCTATATTGATATTTGAAAAAACAAAAGGATTAAAACACCCAAGAAAAATAAATTTTCAAAGCATAAAAAGATCAAATTAAATTCACAAATCTTTAAAAATACAGGAGAAAAAAATGTGAAATGTTTATGAAAAAGTAGAAACGAAAAAGGTTGAAATATCTCAAGAAAGCTGAAAGAAGCCATAAAAATATACAGAAACGTTAGTAACCAATGAAAAAACCTTAAAATCATGTCTTGCAAACTTATCTAGTTTCTGTTGATATATTTATAGTTCATTATACAATTTTTTCCATCTTTCATCTTTTATATTTTACAATTTATTATATCACTGTTGTTTTTATTCTTTGCAAGTTTCTTCTAGTATTTTTCAAGTTAATTTCTTGTTTTCTAATGAGGGATCAGTCGCAAGTTAGAGATTTGAGGGATGTTGATGATCATCATCACATGGGGGAGAAGGAGAGAGAGGGATCAGACGTAGGGCGTAGGGTCAAAGGGGGAAGGAGAGAGAGAGGAATGGTCAAAGAAGTGGGACAATGATAGGCTCTGGAATATCTGGTGTCAGCCCCATTCACCTGCTTAGCAAGCGTAGAAAGAGAGCGACAAGGGTGCCCATCTGCACGGCTGTAAACTGTAATCGCCATTATCAAGAATAAATAATAACTTAAACAAAACAAAACAAACAAACAGTAGACCTGGTGCTAGTGGTGGGCTTTCCCACCCCTTCTTCCTCTTCCTCCCGCATCGATTTCCTCTCACTGCTTTATCACCATCATGTCTACGTTGATGTGCAGACAGACACTGTTGTGCTAACCGAGGAACACCTTCCGCTCATACCTCAATTATGCTCTCCGCACCGACCTCTTTTATCCCACTCAAAATGTGATCCATGCACATATTAAAATGATTTAAAAAATAAATAAAAATTAATTTAAAATAAAATAAAATTAATTTTTAAAATACCATATCAAATAAAATATTATTATACTATCTGTTGTTATTTTGCGTTCAATTACACTAATGACTCGGCTATGAACAACTGAGTCTCTTCTTTCTTTTTTTTATCATTTTCTAACCATCTTTTCTTTTAATTAAAGAGGTCATTTGACATTGAATTTGACTATAAAAATATTGAATCTTGGTATCAATGGATTTTATTTGGTAACAGAAGTTATATTACAATGTTATTTGTCTTTCACCTTACTTGAAACAGTAGACCCGGACTCTTAAGGATTTGTTGATTTTTTTTAATCTATTTTTGGATTATTTTTATATCATAAATTGGTTTATTTAGATCTTAAAGAGTCTTTTTAAGTATTTTCATATGAAAAGCAATTGAAAAGTTATTTTTTTGGATAAAAAATTCATTCATTTTTTTTTTTTTTTTAACCAACTTTGTAGTGGTTGTATAATAGAGAGCAAATAATAAATCATCAATCATTGTTTGCTTCTTCTTTTTAAAAAAAAAAAAGATGACAAGTCGTCTAATTCTTGTAAAAAAAAAAACAAACAAGGGCAAGACATGTAGGTTTAGGCTCATAGACCCAAGTTCCTAGACTTTGTTTTCTAGAGACTCATGCGATCTAGGCATCTAGGCAAGACTTCCATGTTTAGATTTTTTATTATGTTTTTTAATTAAATTTTATAAATTTAAATGCACTCTAAAATATTAATAGTCATTTTTTTTTATCTTTCACAAATAACATCACATGTTCTTATGTAGATTTTAACTTTATTTTTTTTTGAATTAGTATGCAATTAATAAAAAAAACTCGTGAGTATTTAATTGACATAAAATTATGTTTTTAGATATTTGATTATATAATTTTATCATGTTTATTAGTTGTTTTTCTTCAACTATATACAAAATACTGTGACTTTATTTGAATGTCTTATTAATTATTTTAATACGGTGATGGATTTTTCTATTTAGGAAACAATGCTTGCAATTTACAAAACATTTTGATATTTGGTTTTGTGAGTATATTTTATTTTGTATGATTAAATTTCAAACAGTTTTTAAAAATAGATAGTTATATTGGGACTTTTAAATAGGTTTGATAAAAACATTAAAAAATAAACACCCGTGAATGCTTTTAAAAGAAAATAGAGCAAATAAGGATGATGATTGCATCCCAGCAACCCTATTTTCTTCAGAATATCCAGGACAAATTACTAAAAATAGTAAGTGATAGCACTAGTTTTTTGGTAATTATATGTTGAGTTCTCATCTAATAATTTAAACTTTTAGGTAAGTTATTTTTTTTAATATGGAATCAGAGTTTTATTAATCCAGTAATTACGAGTTCAAATTTTAACATTCTTATTTTTATTTGATAAAAAAATCAAGAACAAAATAATATGAGTGAAAATCTATAACAAATACCGCCCAAACTCCTTGCTTTATAATAAAAATTAATTGCAGAAAATCTCTCTGGGGAAATTTGAGCTCTTCTTTCTTCATCTACACATTACCATCAATCACATCATCCATTCTGTTAAGCATTCATTTCATAGATCAATTTTTTTTTATTAAACATAGAACTCGATCGGGAAACAAAAGAATAATTATCGTAATCAAGAAAGAAACGAATCCTATTTAAATATAAATGATGAGAAGGATTAAAATGTTAAATACGAATACTGTTGCTAGAAATGACGGGAGCACGCGAAGTGAGAGCAAGTGGGTGGAGGTGTGAAAAGAGGAGTAGCTTTTAAGTGTGTACGGTCGCAGAATAAGCTGCCGGGAGAAAGAGATGAGCTTGTTGGGAATGGCAGAAGCAAGTTGCACAGATAGGGATGTGTAATTAGATGAGACGAGACTGAACCCTGTAACCCTATCTAATATCTATCTTCCTTTCTTGCAACTAGCTCAGAATTCTGCAGATCTTAATGGGGGGGCTGACTTTGCTGCCCTTTTTGTTTTTGCTTTCTGGAACATCTCAATCATTAGGAACTTGAAGGGTTGATGTGCTTGGCATCCTCGCGATTCTCACTTTCTCTTCAAACCTACCCTACCCTTGTTTACAGTGAATCGGCGCTCCTCCCGATCGCTACATGAGACTGCATAGTTTAGGGTGGTCAGACGAGGATATTTGCGTCAATTTAAACAACAAGCACTTATAAGATAAAACAGCCAGTCCACCATTTCAACAATTGACCTCTGAGAGAGATTACACATAGGATACAGAAGTAGAAATGTTTTTCACAATCTCAGCTCAGCTCATCGATATATATATATATATATATATATATATATATATATATATATATATCCCCTGCCCTTTTTGAAGAGCAATGGATGGTCATATCAAGTGGGGTTCCATGCATTGATTGAATTGCTGGTCAAAAAGTTATCATGTTCGTCTCGAAACTATCTTTTGTTTGAGGTCTGAGGCCTACTCCTCCTGCCAAAACCCTTCTTCTGCCGGACTTCAACGTGAATTTTGGAATACATACGTACGTGAGTGTGGGCGCACACAAACATACGAGAGTACTTTACAATGAAGAGGGTGTTTATTTTTGTGTTTAAAAACGATTTTCTTAACAATTAATTTGATTGTTATTCTTGCTATGGTTTTAAATTAAAATTATTTGTTTTCATATATAGCTGACCGGAGCATTGCACAAATGGTAAGCTAGCCTCTCCTATATGTTCACGAGCCTCCAAGGTGTATTTCATGCTTGGTCAGGTCATATTTCACATTTCTTTTTTCTTTTTTTCTTTAATGTGAATAAGAGTAATAAAAACCAACAGCATCTTATTCTTCTTTGACAAGAGGTGCGGTGATCGGAAGAGCATCAAATCTTGCCTGAAGGGCAAAGGGTAAGACTATCCAAGTGGTAGCTAGGGTTTTGCAAAGAACACCACCTTCTCTTGGCTTTTTGCCAGCACCAAATGCGTAAATGCCCAAACCATAACACCAACTCTAATCAAATCAAAGTTATTGTTTTCCCACCAATAACTGTGGGCGAATTTGAATCAACTGAGCATTGGCAGGGATGATCAGTAAGGTTCTGCAAGTCTCATCAGGTTTATTTTTTTTATGGGAGTTTATAGATGACTGCTTCCAATCATGACCGTGCCCTAAAAAAGAAAATAACGGATGCCCCTTGTCCCGTATATAGAACGGCAACTGCACCGCCTATATTCTCTGCTCACGGAAACTGAATAGAATGGGACAGCCCATGTGATATTCCATCTGAATTTCTGATCAGTCCACCTTACAATATTGTGTATTTACATATCCAATAATGTGACCATGATCGTGTGTGTGTGTGTGTGTGTGTGTGTGTATGCTATAAGCCATGCAAACTCCAGATGTGGCACCAAATTCACCCACCAGGCATCGCCCTAGTTTACAGACAATTTCTTGTTTTCCTTTTGCTAAGCTAGCCATCTTTGTTACGAGCGTGAAGCCATCGATCCATTTAACGGATCACTTGCGTTTCACTCATCTTTTTTGAAGCTTTCTATCAAGTTTTGGACATACATAATTGTTGTTGATTGCTCCGAATCATTTCATTTAAAAACTTAATCTGATATGTGAGATCTCAAAATATGTTTTATATTATTCTCTAACATATCTTTTCAAGTGAAAGTCACTTGAGTTTGAAACTTACACAAACTCATACTATCTTGTGCTTAATTTTTATCAAATAGAATGAGGGTGGTAAGATTCGAACTCGTGATCGCTGAGTCAATAAAATTCTGATATCATGTTAAAGAATCTTCTCATCTAAAAACTTAAACTGTTAGGTTAACCCTCAAAATATGATTTAAAATATGATTTATATTATTCTCCAATACAATTAAGAATCTCTTTTCTGATTGTGAAATATTAACTACGAGGGTCGTGCATGGCAATTTGATTTTTCATGTCGGGAGCAAATATTATCTATCAATTTTATTTTACTCATAGTATCACTAAAAAAAAAACACTCATTCTCTTGTATTTTGAACCAAAAGTTTTCATGCTTGCTCGTGAAAACTCATTTCGTTTTTTTTTAAAACAGAAAACTTCACCTCAATCTATGATAGTACAGCTCCTATAGTTGCCGTTAAACCGTTAACAATACAGTTAATGAATTGGTGGCCAGATTGTTCGTTTGTGCACCTCAATCTAAACCAAACACTCCTTCCTCATCCCTCCTTATCACTTCCTTTATGTATAGTCATGACTCGTGAACTTTCTTTCTTTTTTCATGACACGTGTCCTCACTGAGTGTCGGTGAGTTACCCCTCCGTCTCCTTTTGTCCGGTGCCCGCTGATTTTTCATTTATTGATGGATATCATTTATTACTTCATACGTGACGTGTGATTTCAAAAATATCACTGTCTATAATTATTTCTTGATGGATATCCATTTATGTGTGTGTGTGTATAGAGAGAGAGAGAGTTAAAGATATGATTGGAAAGTTATATTTGTGCCTCATGGTTGGATAGTTAAAAGATTTTGTTTATAATTATTTTTAAAAAAAATAGACCATCCTAATATGAGAAGCTTATCAATAAAATTGTTTTATTTAATTACATACCTTTATTATAAATAAATAAAAAACCGTTAACAAAATAGACTTGGAGTGTTAAGATCTCAATCAACAATGCATAATATTAGTTTGACTAATTAATTAAGTGCTCTGAAGTTTGAGTTTTAACACGTCATTTACTTTTAATATTGAAGTTAAATAAGAATATAGTTTTGTGATGATGAGTAAAAGTACGTTGTAGGTTCTGGATTCGAGTCATACATGCTCATCTTGTAAGAGTTTAAGACAACCGAGATTTTATTCGCTTAACTCGAACTCGTAAAGAGTGTCTAAATGAGGTGGAATTTCTTCGAATAAAAATAAAAAGTAACTATTTTTTTATTTATTAATATGGGTATTTAAGCTTATTTGTATGCATCTCGATTAATCTCATGGATCCTAAAATTAATAACCATATAAATTTTTAATTATTTTAAAGTTTATGAGACTTGAACCGATGATATCTAAGGAGCAAATCTAGGTATTAAGTGTAGTTGATATGGAGAACACCACTAATGGAGAGTATCTTTTGAATTCAACCCACAATCTTCAATGGAGAAAGTAAAAAGATTGAGAAATCCAATCGTTGCAGCTTAATTTGAAATGTGTTTTCTTCGTGAAAGTTAATTTTGTCAGGAAATAATTTTGCTGTCTGTATGGATGGTGTAGTCACCGGGGAGTGGGGACAGGAAAGCGAGAGGAGGGCTCACCCCATCTCCCAACTAAAGAATTAACCCCCGCCACTACTTTTTCATGGGCAAAACAACGGTCTTGCTAAAACCTCGCTGCCCTTACCGGTCAACTTTGTTAAATAACAATTTTACTCGATATCTTAAACTATTATTCCTAAAATTATAAAATATGATTTTTATAATATTTTAATATAGACCTATAAGTACAGACTATTTGGATTTAAATTCTTAATTTTTATTAAATACAATATAAGTGATGACCGATTAAAATCAAGTGGTTGACATTGTATTTTTAAAGTGTTTTTGATAAAAATATTTTTTTTATTTTTTATTTTAAATTAAAAAAATCTGATATTTTTAAATCATTTTATATGCTGATGTCAAAAATAATTTTTTGAAAATAAATAAAAAAAATAATTTTAATATATTTATAAACAAAATATATTTTTAAAAACAATCTCAATCACATTCTCTCTACCACGAACATTTCAAATAGAGTGATTCTTATAAGCTGTCATTTCTTTCTTTCTTTCTCGTCACGTAATTAAATAAAAAAGTTAGAAACCTAATAAATACTCTAGAAATAAATAAATAAATATCACAAAACCATATCGGTTATTTTATATGAAAAATTGTATTTCATGTATTATTTTAAATTCATGCAATGATTTAAATTCTTAAGTTGAAATGAATTTATTAATTTTATCTAAAACTACAAAATGCTGTAAAGCCACCGATCATTCAGGGGCTGTGCTGGTAAAAGTGAAAGAAAAAGTTCAGAGGCTAAAAACAATACACGCTGATTATTGTGAGGCTTGCGGTAGGTGTGGTGTTTTTTCGTCCTCACACCGTCTTTTTGTCTGTTAGAAACTCGAAATTCCAAACCAAAATCAGTGCCCCCCCCCCTGTACGAATCACGCATGAAATGACCTCCTGTTCTTCGTCTCTAACATGCGCCCTATGCGTCCCTCACCCAGATAATTGTACTATTTTTCTAGCTAGTGTCCAAAATGTTTTTTTATTTTATTTTATTTTAGATCATATTCGTGCCTCAGTTTCTCAACTTTAAAAAATAAATCGTAGGACTACATATTCCCGAAACCATTTGAAAAACACTGCAGCTAGATTCATAAGCACTATTCAGTATTCACAGGAAACAAAACGTATAATTATTAATTCTTCCTTCTATCCAAAAACTTTATACTGATTTTTAAGGGCATTGAAATCTTTACACACCGTTTATTTTTCACCTTTTCAAATTAATTAGGAAAAATGTTTTTTTTTTATTTTAATTGTACAGAAATAAAACTAGAGTATTCTTGAAAGCAAAAAACACTTATGCCCGACATCAAATAATATTTTTTGTATTTTAATAATACTTTTGTATTATTATAATTTAAGTTGAGAAATAATTTGATATTTGATCGAATATTAAAAATGGCTAAAATACAAAGTTTAACAATAAAAATGTAAGCCCGAGATCAAAGACCGTAAATAAAAGATTTTTTTCTAACTTAAAAAGCTAGGAGTAACGTGCATTGCCTCCTGGTGTACAAAAATATCCTCCCACCATGTCGTTTGAAGCGTTGCTATGTTCTTTTTTCTGTTGGTGCAATAAGTGTTCAGTAGTGATCTGTTTTGTTGTTGGTTGATTTTTTTTTTCCTTTTCCCTATCTTTTTTCCTTAAAATTGCAACTTGACCCTCTTATTTGTTAATATCTTAACTTAAAACTTCATTTTTTGATTGTTCATTTATGATCTCAACCTTTTTATAGATATTTTATTTGTTTTCAATTTCACCATTGAATCTTGGTTTACCAAATATTATATTCTCTAATCTGATTGTCATTTTTTTGCATTCTTTTTTTTTTTGTAAAAAAATTATTAATTTTCAATTTCACCTTTCATTTCAAATTGATGATATCATATTTTACAGTTTGGGTCCTCATTGTTTCAATTTTTTCTTGGTCATTTATAAAAGTTATTATTCTTGTAAATTTTACCCTTCAATCAAAACATTGTCAAAACATTGTTTTTATTTTTTTATGTCAATCTTGATCTTTTTTTATCCTTTTACTAATTCTCACCCTTTAATTAAATATAAAATTCAAGATGTATTTTTATTCAGATTATTTTGTTAATTATTATTTTTCAAAATCATTTTACATAATGGAGATTTTTTTTTGATTTCATCAGCAATACATTATTGGTTGAAAATTGAACTTTATGATTTTTGCAGATTGGATGCTTTGGGTCTAAAGACACAAGTCATTAATTTGAAAACTCAACATATTTTTTAAACAGGAATATTTATAGTCCTCTATAGTTTTTATTGAATTATTTCAATCATATGGTATAGATCTTGGTTCTGTCGTGATATCCAAGGTAGCATAACTCTAATTAATGTCTCATGTCATTTCTTCTTATGCTATTCTAGAAGATGAACATTAATTTTTACATAACGAAATAATGAATTTGATTAAGTTTATTATTCATTTTGTTTTCCCGAAGATAAATTTGTCATTGCACCATGTCGAAAGCAATTGTAAATTAACAGGACCATGCGCCGGGCTTGAATTTATTTGCGATCAAACAGCCTTTGCTCCTCCAAACATTCAACAAATTAATTCGGAAGCTCTTCTTGTAAAAACAGTGCCGAGTTCATTGATCAATCCCTTGAACCACAGAAAAAAAGAAGAAAGGCGTGTAGTGATAAGGAGCATATGAAAAGCAAGAAAATCAGTCAGAAACAGTATATGGAAACATCAGACATGTGTATTAATTTACACGTACAGATTCCATTACATGGATGCAAAATTGGTGGAGAGAAGAGCGAAGCTAGCCTGAATTCTGGATAGAAATCAGTCTCTCTTCAGCCACCTAAAGCTAGCAATGGAGATGCCCAGGAAAATTCCTATCCTCAAAACGACGACACACACACACACACAAATTTAAAGAAGAAACCATGGAAGTGGATTCTTAGGTAAACATTCCATGCAATTGCTTATAAGTCCTGCTAGCTAGCTATACTAATTGATTTAATACCGCAGCATTCCCGATAAATTATTAACCCCGTTTTTTATTTTTTATTTTTGTCTGATTTAAGAGAGAGGAGCCCTGTGAGGAGATCCCTTTCGCCTGCTGCTCAGGGAGAAGAAATTCCCCGGAAGGAATCCACTTTTTTTCTTCTTTTTCAGGACCTCGGCCGGTTCATGAGCAATTCCTGAACTGCCCACGGTGTCACTGGAGCACGATGATCCTCTGTACTGTAATGGGTTCTCGAGAATGGAGCTCGGGGTAATTTGACCTTCATCGTCGATGATCTCGGAGCTGTCCATCCTCAATCCCTCGAGTTGGGAAAATGCAAAATCAGATTCATTAATCCTGTAAATAATAGCAGAGAGATCCTCCCCCTGATCCACCAGGTGATTAACCTGCATTGTGCATGTGTGTACCTTTCTAAGTCGATGAGAATGGAGGTCAAAAGAGAGAAGGAATAAAAAACAAAAATGGAAAAGCGACATAAATGAACATATACTATACAGGTAGTGTCATTTACTCGCTGCAACTCCCAAGAAACAATGTGCTATAATTTGGACAACTCTACAGAAGACTGCTGCTAAAACCCGCAGACCTAATAAGGAAGCTAAGAACATGTCCGCTTAGGGAGAGAGATTTTAGGTAAGGCCACACCCAGTTAACTCCTTTTTTGGCATTCATGGAGCTACCGACATCAATTAAGTAATTGTTCCCTTTTCAAAAAAAAGAAGAAAAAAGCACCCCCTCCTGTCACAAAGTGTGTGTATATATATTTATAAAAACTTGGGAAAACCCATAAAATTAAAGCTATCTAATTAAAGAAATTAAAATGGACCTTGCACGAGAGAGAGCAGAAGTGGAATGGATCTTGGAGCATCCTGTCACAAGTGAAGCAATTGTTGGCTGAACCCTTACAAGACCTTGACTGCGGTCTCTGATTCAAAAATATCACTTTGGCGCTGTTTATTGTATAGGGCTGTCAAACAAATAAGAACAGCTGATATCATAATCTCTCTCTCTCTCTCTCTCTCTCTCTCCTTCTTTCTTTTTTCATCCTAAATATCGCTGGATACCTTCAAAATTTTTACAATTACCTGAATATAAGAACAGTCAATGAGCTTCTCGAGATCCCCCAAGCGAACCACATCATGGTAAACGTATCTTCTTACCTGTTACATGCACGGTATCTAATTACGCCAATAATTAGTTATTAATAGATAGGAATTAGCCACTGAATTGTCATCCAATTATGCCCATTATATTGAATTCTCCGCGTGGAGACAAAGATCATTAACAAGGAGTACCTGTATGAATTATAATTGATGAAGCACAAGATAATGTCCGGAAGGAAATGGGCATCTCGGGGTAGATAACTGTAATTATTTCATGAAAGTGATGTAGCTTTTACCCCGTCATTACCAGCTTAAATTGTAGGTGAAAAAGTTAAGACAACCAACGTCTTTCCTCGTGAGAAAAAACGAATAGCTATGTAAAATATTAAATGAGTTGAGCCGAGAATAAATTACGAGCTTGATTTTTTTATACCAGTAATATATACAAATAATACGATGAACAGTAAAAAATATGGTCAAACTTTCGCTTTCTTGAAAGCAACAGATGAGGAAGCTTTGCAGGGAAATGGATTGAAAAGAAATCTTCCACATATGGGAAACAAACCAAATCCAAAAGGTGGAAATCAAGAGAGACAAGATAATCCATTTATATATCATCGTTTAAACTAAAATAAATAGGGTAAAGTTTCATGACAGAATCAATCAATCTTGGGAAAATCTTGATAGAAAGTAAATACGCGTGAGAGGATCTTGGATTCATGGACGACATCCATTGGTGGAATCATTTTAAGGAAAGAAAAATCCCGAAAAGAAATTAGAATACGTGTTCAATTTGCTCAATGTGCTTAAATGCTACAGGAAGGAAATCGACCTTGAATTGTTAGTTTGCTTGGTTTCAGAAGATGTTTTTATATGTATGAAGGGAGATAGAGAGAGAGAAGAACTATAATTAAAAACTGACAGATAGAAAATAGAAAGACATGCCGATACTGATAATATTCAAAGGAAGTGTATGAAGTTCTTTGAAAAAGACTTCTGTAACAAAATCCAGAGAACTATAGAGAATAATTTCCTCCAAATATTTTAGAAGATAAAGAAAAGCCCACAATTTTACACATACAATACAAAACTTCAACCCCAGATTAAATGTAAGAGAGAAGAAATATGACTCCTGAACAGAATTTAAAGATTTCTGGATTACTTTCAAAAAACTCTCAAGAACCCGTCGAATAATTCAAGGTGGCAGGTCAAGAAAAACTGCAGAAAGAAGAAAAATTCAACTGGTGAAAAGTACTTGATGAAAAATAGTTCAAAATTGAAAATTGTGTATGAATCACATGGGTGTAATTGATTGTGTGATGAAATTTTAAACACAGAGAAGATTCCACTTGCACATGAATGACTCCAGGACCAGGAAAAAAAAAAGTGAAGAGAAATAACAGAAGAAATCTAAAATACGCACCAAGGAATCAAGCAGGTTTTCTTTTTCTCTGAAAAGGAAATCAAAGCCCTAAAAAAAGTTGAGATTTTGAGTAAAAAGTTCAATTACATGTGTAAGAAAGACATGCATATAGATAGATATATACACAAGGAATTCTGATAGCTGGCCATGGAGATCGAAGCAGTAATAAATTGTATACCTGGAGGAGGGGGTGAGAGCGATGAGAAGGCAGGCAGTGAGGGCAGATACTAAGGCAGCAGAGCAAGCAATAGACGTTCTTCTCATTCTTTCTGCGATTTTCGTGGACCCCACAACCTCCAAAGAATGTCTCTGCCATCAATCCTTCAAGCCATGCAGGCTTCATACTATTACTGCTCATCATCATCATCATCATCATCATTTCTTCCGCACCACCTCCATCTCTCCTTCTTGATGATGTCTTAATTACGATTATATATGATTATTATAATTGTATCTGCTCTCCTCACCGCCTCTAGCTCTACCTTTTCCGGAACTTGTAATTCAATATGGAGACTGATGATCTTGATAAACACAAAACACCGAAAAAGAAAAGGAAAAAAAGTAGAGTAGAGGAATTTTAATTAAAATATATAAAGAGCTCAGTTCCAATCCATGGAGAAAACCCTACACATGATTCTAGTAGTACTCTGTGAAATGAAATGTAAATGGTTTGGTGTGTATTCTCCTCTATTTAAATTCAATAGCCTCCAGAATTATTGTCGTTTCTAGCTAGAGTGAGTGAGAGAAGGGAGATAAATTGAGGGAAATCCATAAAAAGTTAAAAACTTTTTGAGATGGTGTGTTTTGGGTACTGTGCGTAGGAGAGAGAGAATGAATGCGAGAGCCTGTGTGTTTTTGGAGAGAGAGAGAGAGAGAGAGGATGTGTCCTTTTAGGGCTGAGTCACTAGTTAGAGAAAATTGGCCATTGTTATTACTCCAGTAATTGGAGAGAGAGAGAGAGAGAGAGAGAGAGAGGGAGAGATCAAATGCCCAATCCCAGTGGAAGATTTTGAGGCCTGTGAGAGAATCAAAATAATTAAAAAGAAAAATGGAGAAAAATGGAGGATGAGGAGGTGTGTGGTGGGGAGTGGTGTAGAAAGCGGGAAGACAGCCCACCAATCCGTACCTTGTCTTCTTTTCTTCTGCCCACTGCCTATAATAATAAAACTTGGATTCGAGTGCTCCGGAGCACCCAACCCCGCCGCGCCGTTCCTGCCCACATGATCATGGTTTTATTAGGAGTGTGTTTGGTATTGCGGTTATTGTTGTGGTTGAAAAAAAGCAATTTCATAAAAAAATGATTTTACTGTGGTTCAAAATAAACAGTGAAGTGTTTGGTTAAAACCATGGTTGAATTTGAGGTTAAAAAAAAGCAGTTTTGTGTGTTTGATTATTATGTTTTTCATATTGCTGTCAACATTTGAAATTACTTTAAAAGACATACACACACAGATATATATATATATAATTTTTATATATTAATAATCATAACAATAAAATATAGTTAATAATTCATGAAAAAAACAGATATTTGTTTAGGATAAAATGCAATTTTTAAAGTATTTTAATATTAAAAATATTTAATATTAAAATATATTTAATATTAATATTAAAATATATATTTATTATCTCCCAGCCCCCAACATGAACCGCAGATTTCAATTGCTCCCCCCCCAGCAGATTTCAATTCCCCCCAAACCTGCTCCCAGGATACTCACCGCACGGAAAGCATCCATTTGCTGCTTTCCATGAACCTGCATTATGTTAATATTTTGGGTGGGTCCCATGACCACAAAACCTGCTTTTCTTATGTAACCAAACGGCAAAGCTACTGCTTTTTTTCAAACCTTGGTTTGCACCTCAATACCAAACAGACACTAGATCTGGTTCAGGTTCTGAATTTGCTGGTTTAATTTGTAGTCGGTAAATTGATTTTTGAAATTAAAATAATATTATGTTCGATTTTTCTATTTAAAATGAAAGATTATCTTAGTAAAAATTGTCCGTTGGGTAAACATGACTGCTAAGGTTCTATAACTATTAATAAATACTTTCATCATTTAATTTGAATTAATAAATACGATCTAATTTAAATGGGTGAATATTTTGTATTTGATGAATAATGATAAAGTATAAATATTATCAAAATTAACTCAAAACTTGCTCGAATTTAAATATTTATAAACTATTTTTATATTGATTAATAAATACTTATAAATAATAGATAACCATTGTATACCGAAAACTAATTAATAATTTATAGATATTTAACTTTTTATTTGATAGATAATTAATAGTATCATGACATGAACGACAAGTCTGAATCCCAAAAATATGAAGAATAGAATGTAGATATAATCATAAAATTATGATTATATAATTTAGGAGTCGCTATATAATATTGAGATCAATAGAAAATTTAATGGTCTATAAAAGTCTATGTATGAGACTTATTGTGCAAAGAAAAAACATATTACCTCCAATACACTATAAGTTATATTGTTGCTTAATTGTTTTTCTCAATTATATTTTTATTTGTTGGTCTTTTTTAAAACTCAAGAGAGATCTCTCTTTATAAAAGAATCTTTATCTTATTGGATCATAACATAATTGTTATGGAGCCTAAATGTTAGCATCTCGTTTATTTTTGTATATTTTATATATAAAGATATACTTTACATTGTAGTTTTATACCTCAAAATATTAAAGTTCACAACTAAATCTGAATAAAAAATAACAAAATTATTAGTGAAGGAATTTTAATATTTTGGTCAAACCCTAATGAATAACAATAAACTCATTATGGTATTTATTTTTGCATTTTGAAATATGAGAAAAGACATGATTTGTTTTATGAAATTATGTTTGGAAGATTTTTAGGATTTCACCGTATTCACAAAACAAAATATTTTTTTATGTTTTTGAAATAAAGATTTTCTGTTTTATTTTTTATAATATTTGGAGAATATTAAATATTTTGTATCTATTTTGTATTCTACATTGTAAATCTATTACTTGATATTGATTAAAATTGATAGAAAAACATGTGATAACATCACAAATATTTCAGAATAACCCTCAGATTGTTTTTTATTTTTTTCTGAAGTTTTTGAAAAAACCATGTATTTTAATACCGAGTTCTGAACTTACAATATAAGTTTATAATACGATATTATGCATAATTATTGAAAACATATACAAGAAAATTAAAAATATTTTGAAATACCTAATATATATTAAATATATATCATTATGTTATATGAGTTGAGCTGAAAATGAGCCCAGACATTAAATATATTAAAACTTTGAACTGCATGTATAATTAGTCCATTTAATGTATAACCCCAAATTAGACTAGTAAATTTAAATTTTTTACTAATTAAGTTTCTAATAACATTAATTTGATCTATTTAATGTATAATTAGTCCTTATATCTAATAAAATATTTTAATTAGACCCAAATTAACTCTTAAACATAGTTAAACCTGTAATTTGGCCCATGAGGAGGGGATGATTGTTTTACCACTTTGATCTCAAATCTCTTCAATTTAGACTTTAATTAACTACTTTTATTTGTTGTTAATTGTTTTTTGCTGGTTAAACATAGGATTTTTTATTTGTTGTTAATTTTTTATTGCAGCTACTTTTTATTGTTTATCATTTTAATTTCAAACAAATACAGTCAAATAATTATCTTTTTGCCTGTTGTCCCCATAATGAGTTTAGGTTTTTGATTTAATATTTTCATAACAAAAATATAAATAATTTAAAATTTTAATGTGATATATTCGTCTAAAATATCTTGATTAGTTGTATTTTCCATACTAATATAATTTTTTATGATTTGATATTGTACGAAAGCTTTTTTTTTGTTACATATATGAGAAAGTTTACGGTCAATAATCTATAAATTATTTTTATATTATGCGAGATTTGTTTTGGCTGCGTGTGATGGGAAAAGTGTCAAGGTTAATACGTTAACATGAGCTTCGTCGCTAACATTGTCACAAATCAAGTTGGAGGGAGAAAAGGTTTCAAGCATGGCCGAGAGATAGGTTTGCAAAGATTCATTATTTTTGTTTAACTTATTTTTATGTTTTAAATTATTTTGATGCAAACAAAAGATAAAAAATATTATCTTAATATATTTATAAACAAAAACAATCACCACCGCACTTAAATACCTTTAAAGCTCATTTGTTTTTGCGTTTCAAAAATGCATTTTTTATTTGCTTTAAATTAAGATTTTTTTGGTATGTTTAGATTGTTTTGACGTGAAAGATATTTTAAAAAAAATATTTTAATGATTTTTTCTAAATATAAAATATTTTAATGATTTTTTCTAAATATAAAATATTTTAAAAAACAACTATTACATTACTCTCAAACACTTCTTTAATATGCAACATGTAAACAACAAACAAAAAACATGTAAATTTAATCAAAAAACATGTAAACTGACTCAAACACTCACATTAATAAAAAAAAATCTCTTATAGCTTCATCTCAATTTAACTTTCCATCTATACGTCAATAAATCATACTTCACCTTCTGGGTGAAATAAAAATTTGAAAACTATTAAATGACTAAAATGTCCTTATATATAATGTAACATGGGAATACAAATCACCCAACACACACACTCTCTTTCTTTCTCCCAATAGTCTCTCTCTATTTTCTTTGTTCTCTCACTGAAAATGAAGAATTTAACTTTAAATCAACAAATCAAAACCTAATTTCATGATTTCCTGTCCCGTCTTGTTTCCATCTCATGCTTCAAACTCAACAAACATGGTTTCCCTCTTGCTCGTCTAAAACTCAGGAACACATATAACAATTTTTTTCTTTCACGATCAACACTTTGAATAATAGTTTTAGTGTGTTTTGTTTATTTAAAATATTATTATTCCATGCGCGTTAACGCAATTGAAAAGGAGATGTGTAATTGTTTACTGTTGAGTCATGGTTCATAAAACTGGAAATCCGTTTTTTTTCTTATATCAATTTGGTTGTTTAATTGATTAAATTAAGTGTTTAGGAAGCGTTTTTTATATCATTTTTAAAAACTAATTAGACATGTATAATTAGAAACTGGCAGAATACCCTTTACTATAAGTAGAAACCTAATTTCATTGGAAAATGTTTTTGGGATGCGTAGCATGACATATTTAGAAATGTGGTTGAGTTTGATTTTGAAAGTTGATATATTTCAGAAATATATCAAAATAATATTTTTTTATTTTTTAAAAATTATTTTTAATATTAATATATAAAAATACCAATAAAAATAATTTAATATAAAATATAATTTTAAAATTCAGTGTTAAACATGTCCTTCTTGCTGGGCTTGGTTCTTACATCACATCGCCATGACAATCAAAGTGTTGGTGCATAAACTGACACACAAAACAAGAACATATATGCTTTAATTCAACATTTTTCTTACATTTGTTGGGTAAAGGTTTGACTAATGATAACTTAGAAACAAAAACTGTCCAAAAGGATTTCTATTCACGAATCTTCCTTCAAAATCAACATGATAAGAGCTTGACCGTAATTATAATACAATGCATGCAAAGCTCATGAAAAAATGTAAGGCTAATGAAATGACACAAGTAGCAATGCCATCATTACACATTAAGTTATTATTATGAGAGGTAGGTGTTGAATATTATTATTAGAGGTAGGTGTTGAAGAGTATATCTTTAACAATACTATACACCAATTGCCTAATTTTACGGTTGCTCTTTCTAAATGTGCTATAAAATGTCGTGTAATAGAGAGAAAAACACAACAAGCTCACCTCAACTTTACCTTTGTTTTTTGTGGTGGCCGCAACATCATTAACTACATACAGAGGTGTTTAGCACTGTATTTCAAAAGTATTTTTGAAAAAAAAAATTAATTTTTTTTTAGTATTTTTAGATCATTTTGATGTGATGATGTCTAAAATGATTTTTAAAAAATAGTAAAATACTATTTTAATATATTTTTAAACGATTTTATTTTTTTTATAAAAGCAACCACAACCACACTTTCAAACAACCTGATGCACTAGTTAAGGTTGAGAATATAATTGATGGTTATTTTGGTAGCTAGAATCATAACATCTGACTTTATCTTTATTTGTTTTGCTATTTCACAAATATAGAGATTAAAAATGAACAATATTTTTTTTGTATCAAACAGAAATTGTTGTGAGTTTTGAGTTAACATTATTTTTTTCTTTGTATTTTATTTTTAGTCCTCTAATACTAATTTGGTACTTTAACAATAATTCTAAATCTAATTTCAAGTAATCAGGTTATAGAACAAAGTATTTGGAAAGTATAAAAAGCTAGAAAACTAAGAAAAAACAAGAAGAGCTTTACTATTCACATAAATAGTGAAGGTACATGAATTTCCTCAATTATTTTAGTATATTAAGGCTATAAGATGGAAGTTCAAGTATCTATAATCAGATGGAAGTTCAATTTTTTACTCTATTTTCGAAAACAACAGAAAAATAGCAAAACACAACAAAAAAAAAAACAAAAAAAAACTTGTTTTTGATGTATTTAAGTTGTTTTCAGTATTTTTCAGCGTCGTCTAAAAATTTAATTTTTTTAATGTTTTTTCAATGCGTTTAACTTTTAATGCATCATTTTAAAATGAGCCAAAAATAACAAGATAGATAGATAGATGTAAATCAATTGATTTAATCTTGTAACACGGGTTGTGTTTAATTAATTGTTTATGAGAATATATTTTTTACTTAATCAAATAATATTATAAATAAATGTAAATCAAGATATTTGATCATACAACAAGGGTAATTTACTCGGTCCTTTTTAATGAATTGTTTGTTATAATAAATTCTTTATGTAATCAAATGATAATATAAATAAATACCGATATGAAATCAATTAAATAATATCAAAGAAAAATATTATGTAAGGTTGCACATATGTACATATTAGAAAATAATATTATAGTTTTATGTGAAACCTAAGTAAAAACCAAACAATATTTAAACAAAGATTAAATTGAAAAGTTGACATTGTAGTTATTGAATCTCAAAACACTTAGAACATGAATCATAAACTCAAATATATTAAATAAAATTATTTATTGTAAATAATATTTTATTTAATAGAAAATATTAACAACAAAGCTTAGGAGTCCGATTAAATAAAATTTAATATAAAAAATTCAATTAGGGTCACATATAAAGAAGTCCTTATAATATAAGAAAATGATTTTGAAAGAATATTTGTAAAATAAATAAAAATTATATTTTCTTTTATTAAAAAACATCTTAAAATTCTTAAATATATGTAAAAAATAAAAAAATAGACACCAACACAATTCAATAAAAACCTTACATTGACATATGAAATTAGAGAGAGAGAAAAACAATGAACAAGAAAACACTCAACCAAGTAGGGTCTTTCACCTAGGTCCGCATGCTTAGGGTGAATTTTTTTATTATTATGTTTAAGGGTGGATGACATGTCATTTGCGTCTTATTTTTTAAAAAAAAAGATAAGCATGTGACATGTTGCGTGTCAATCTAGTTCCAAGCTATTGGAGGGTCACAAGAAATTTAGGTCATGGATTGTTTTTTAAAAAAAAACTTAATTTTTAACTTATCTTGACCTAAAATACCATATATATCTTGGTAAACTTATACATGATTTTTTTTATTCAAGGAAACTCTACTTCCTTAAGGCACTCTTTACTAGCACGAATTAAACGAGTAAAATCTTGATTGTCTAGACTCTTACAAGATGAGCATCCTCTGACTTGAATTCAAGATATTCAAGGCAGATCTCAAGTCTTTTGTCATTACGTCACACCCATTGAGGACCTTATATATGTTCTTAAACAATCTAAAAGTCCAAAACTCAACCTAAAATAGAAAAATAATCTTGAGCTTAGATATACTATTTCAAGAAATGAAAAGGACATATAATAAATAGGTGATACTCTTCTCATCGAATAAAACTTCATGATACCAAGATTAACATTGTCTCTCCTCTCTCCAACTAGAAACTAGTATAAATCGATGTCAACCAATACCTTTTCTCTCTATTGTCAAAATCCAATGCTTTTTCTCTCTCCTCTTTGGAACTAGAAACTGGAGAAAAATATAGAACCAAAATAAAATTTCAAAAACCAAAAGGATTGAAAAAACAAATAGAAATGTATATGGGCCAAACTGAGTTTTTTTGTGCAAATTTTGTAGTTGTCACCTTCTCATCTTTCAATCCTATCCTCAATTAACAAACCAAAGCTAATTGGCCAGTAATTTGGCTACATAAAGGGCTTAATCAAGAAAAAAGAAAGTCAATGATTGAAAAAATACTATAAGAATCCAGTGAATTGTGCGGGTGAATAGTGGTGCGGGCATTTTGGCCAAGCCTCTTAAATAAATTATAGTTTACTACTAACATGGATGCCCAAGACTGGAATGAAATGAAATGAAAAAAAAGAAGGTATTTTGTAAATGTTTTATTTAAAAGCAATAATTTAATAACTTAATTCTTTACTGTTTTTACTTACTTTTATGCTATAACTTCACAGCCTATTTGACGGAGAAATGGCAATTTGGTCCTTTTAATTTAAACCTGGGGCCTGGAGGAATTGAAATATAATGATGGGGAGTCCACAAATGGAAAGTATAAGGACCTGTAAATCTTGGACTATATAGAACGGCCTAGGCCTTTTCTTTTAGGTCTTCCGAGTTGCAGAAACAAAATGAGGTAAATCCACAAAATGGCTGCAACTATTTCCATCATACAACAGCAGACGATGATAGAATTCCACGAAGAAATGAAAGCCTATCACCCTGTGAACGCTTTCCAAAGGCATCACACACCAAAAAGGTGAGACCGTCTTTCTGTGTCATATTGATCATTGAATTCACAGGCAGCCATTGGAGTTCAAGTATCCTGACAAGGGAGCGTTGTTACAACAAGGCTGATGTTTTTGGTGGCATAGGAATTGCAGACCAACGCCAGTTCAAATCACTAATGGGTTGTTCATCGGAGGTGTAAGTATGGTTTTTCCGGTCAATCAATGGCAGAATTTCTAGATTAAACAAAATGCTTAAAGGGGAAGGTAGAGACGCGAACCCAGTAGTGGAATCTCACTAGCATTGATTGAACGTAACGTTGTGAAAAAGCATGAGCTTGAAATCAACAGTGAGGAAACTAAAGTGTGTCCGGAGATGAAACGAGGTGGGTGGCCGATTCCGCCGTTGTTGATATTTCCTTACAAGAGCAGTAATTTTCAGTATCTGTTTTCATTGTGTACGGCTTTCTATCCATTAATTAATTTGATTTTTTAAAATTTGGAGGAGCAAATTAAAAATATTGATACAATAATATGGTTTCAGAAAAGAATTGATGAAATAGTATAGTTTGAGCAAATTTAATCACGCCATATCATGAATTAGATTGAATTTTGATGAATTATACATTGCGTTGAATGTTTAGATAAGTTATCGAACTAAGATATTTTGCTTGAATTGAATGAAATTTGCTATGAATTTAGGCAACTAGGATTGATTGCAATTGGGCATGAACATAACATGAATTGTGTTGAACTTTGATAAATTAAGATGTTTGGACAGGTTGTCGAATTTAAAGATTTTGTTTTAATTGGTTGAAACTGGTAATGACATTATGCAATTAAGGTAGTTTTATGCAATTGAGCATGAAAATATAATGAATTAGGTTCAATTTTGATGAATTATATATTGTGATGAATGTTTAGATAACTTTTTGAATTTAAGGATATAATTTGAATTGGTTGAAATCATATACAAATTCATGCAATCAGGTTTGATTTCATGCAATTTTGTTTAAATTTTATCCAATTAACCAAAAATGGTTTTATTATTTCTATAAAATATCTTATAACATCTCTATGTTATGTCACTACGGTGATATTACTGCTTTTGATGTAAACAATAATATTACTTAAAATACTGAAAGCAATGTGTTATTGAATGCTAATTTAGGCATGTACTTTAAGGATGTTAAACAAGTTATATATAATGCACTTGGATGAAATTATAATGATATTGAAATTGATATAACTTGGAAGTGTAAAGTTGAGAATAACAATATTATCTTGTATTTATTGCATATGATGTTAGTTTTAAGACAATTATTGATTCTTTTATCCAAAATGGATTGAACATTATAAAATTATAGGTAGTTAGTCAACCAACTTTTTTGTTTATCCCAACCTTTTATCGAATGGGTAAGAGAATATCAATTAAGAGCAGATAAACAAGTAATTGATTACTAATTTGCTATAAAGTGTTGATAAAAGTATGTTTGATAATCTATACATTGGCCAATATGAATATGACTCGTCCGAGCCTAGTAATAATGAAGATAATGATGTGTTGGACTAGAGTGTGACAGCATATGGTGATGATGATATAATAATATCTTATGTGTCTTGAATTTGGAGTTGATTCTAGACCTATATTTATCTTTTACCAATATTAGGTATTTAATTCATAGATATTTGGTTGGTAGTTCTGATTAAGAGGTTAGACAAATAGTCGGTAGTAAAACAATTTAGTTAATATAGATAAATGGTGTCATATTGCATATTCGCTAGAATATTGAGTTCAATGGTTATTCTTGATCTTATTTAATTGCTAATGTTGTTTCAACTCTGGTGATGAATAACCTTTGTATGATGGTTGCAAATATTTAGGACAAAAAAAAAACATTACAACTATAAAATTTATTAAGACAAGACATGAGTTATAGAACAAAAGGATGTTTGAGCATTTTTTAGTTTACATGAGAAGTTGTTTGAAATATTATCAAGATTTTTATTAGAAATGAAAGAATAAAATCCCTTAACAATTATTAAATGGAATAAAAAGTAAATCTTGATGATAACATAATGGTTTTTGAAGGGTTTTTTTTTTTTTGTCATTTAGACATTTCATTGAAGGTTTCAAGTACTACTTAAATAGTGTCCCGTAAGAAAACAATGTTATAGGATAGATGTTGTATATGTTATTAGTATCTATATATTTTTATGTGGCATTTTTGAAACATTATTTATCCACAATTTAGTTTATAAGAATTAACCTCACGGTTTTACTTTTCTCTTTTTGTATTCAATAAATATCAATTGACTAAAGATATATGAATTGGGTATCATATAACGAAACTTGATTTTCACGATAATATTGTAAATCCATCAAATTAATAGGAATTTTAAAGAAAATGTTGGACATAGTAATTCATTTCGGGCTATAATTCAAAATCAAGAAAATAAGCCTATTATAGCAATAAAAGAGAGATAAAATTGTTTAAAACATTTTATATTGCTTTTAGGTTAGTTTTGGTCCATTTATGAGGATTGACTTTGATCCAAATATTATGAAGAGCGTTATCCAAAAAAATTAAAAATTCTAACATTCAAATGGTAAGAAAATCTAAATAGAAAAAACTCAAACCATGTAATAATCGTTTTTAGAATTTGATTATAAGAATATGGTGGTTGGGAATTTGACTCAAAGCGCATTTTTGGTGGGTCCTGTAGTACTTTCCTTTTCTTTTTTTTATTTATTCAAGAGCAGCTATCAGTAGTTGTTTCTAAAGCACCATAAGAAGTTCTATTTATTTTTTGTTGGTTTAATGGTCAATGATATTCTCGGACTACTGTGCATATTCAGATCAATTGTTTTCTCAAGAAAAAGAAAAAAAACAATTTTAGGGCTCAGCTGGCTTCTTCTCCTGCTGAGAATTAATGAGTCTTGTCTACTTTTTCCAAAACTTGTTGTGTGCTGCTGCAACTTGTTGACAGTAACCAGTAGGAAATGGGCAAAATCTTAGAGAGGGAGAGATGCTTTTTCTTTCTGGGAAAGCGCATTTACAAAAAGCAGGGAAGACAGTGGATTATCAGGTAAGCATAATCCAATCCAACAATATTTCTCCAATCATCTTCAACACCACCATCCACCGAGCCTTCTTGTTCCCTTGGTGTGTTATGTACCACCATCTCCTTCTCCCTTTCTATCCCCCATCCCATTCTTGCCTTTCATTCTCCCCAACTTGTGATCCCCTTCTTGATCATGGCTCAGATTTCACCATCTCCCACTCTCAGTCCCGCCACGAGCACCCTTCCCTGTCACGATCAATCCCAGGAACCAGCCATAGATTTCAATGTAATGGTCATTGTTGCCGCTATGATGTGCGCCTTGGTTTGTGCTCTGGGCCTCAATTCCATGTTACAGTGTGTATTCCAGTGCACCAGACGAGCAGTAACTGAACCGGCGGCGTGGATATCTTCTCGGAGACAGAACTCCGGCTTGAAGAAGAGAGAAATGGTAGCTTTGCCAACTTCAACCTATGCTCACCAAGGCTCACCATCGTCAGCTTCAGGCTGTGCCATTTGCCTAGCAGACTTCACCGACGGTGATAAACTTAGGGTCTTGCCTGAATGCAACCACAGGTTTCATGCTGATTGCATTGACAAGTGGCTGCTCTCTCACTCCTCATGCCCTACCTGTCGCCATAGGCTAAAGTCCAGTGAATCAATGCCTTCTCTAGAGCAGATAGTCACTGCCTAATTATCAAGGAAATAACATAACTAGCAGCTGTTTTTATTTTATATATATGTTTCTCCTCTCCCCCTGTCTTCTTAATTAGCTAGCTAGCCCTAGCCTAGTTTCTTGGACCATTCTTTTTTTTCTTTTTCTTTTTCTTTTTTGTAGCGAGTATATGAAATCAAGTAAGAAATTAGCAAGCGTTGTTTCTTTGATGTTCGCTTATCAACTTCATGGCCTCGTGACAAATACTCCTTTTAAATGAGATGTGAGCCGTCTAACAAAAAATAAAGGTTTTTATTTGTTTATTTATTTTAAGAATAAATTACGGCAATAAACAAGGATGGAAATGTTAGAAGGTGTTTAATTTGTTTATCCGCTATATCCTTCCTTTTAATTTCTTACAATTTTAATTTATTTATATTAAAAGTGCGTATGAAAACATGATTGAACCACACTTTAATTTTTTTTATTTAATTGTAAATTAATGTTTTGTTGTTGCAAGCGCAAGGAATCCATCTCCGCCACCTATCGATTCCACTTTTCTTGGCTTTAACTGACCACCAGGGCAGTGCAATTCATGTTGATGATGTTCTTCATGCTTAGACATTCCAAGAATGTAATGTAATGTAATGTAATTGTCGGGTATTTTTAACATAGAAAAACAAAACAAAAAAACATCACTTGAGTTTCAAAACCATGTTTTTATCATGTGTATGCAAAATCAAGTTCAAGATTCTGATGCTTGGAAAAATAAAAAGGAAGACAGGGAGGGTATCGTGTTTAAGGAGAGAATAATAAACTACATTACCCTTGTTCAGCACGGAGGAGGGTCCAACTCAAATTCCACGCATTTTGCAAACAACATTTCATCCCCCCCCCCCCAAACTGAAATCGTCTTACCTCCTCCTTCTACACAAACACCAAAACTTAAGTATCAGAGCCCATCAATGGTAACAAACAAGCCCTTAATTTGTCCTAATCACTCCTGCATTCATAGTCTTCTTCAGTGTCATCATCGTAGTAGTACTCGTCACTATCACCATCGTATCTATCATATATAAGACCTATCAACTGCTGCTTTGTCAGTCTCTCTTGAATTCGCTCTCTGATAGCTGTTCCCTGATAGAAATGCACACCAAACGTGGCATGAGCATGGAAAGAGAGCGGACACACAGACTACCACCCTCATAGTTCAGACCAGGAGAGAAAGACTGACCATTTTATGGCAACGCTCTTCGAACATTTCAAGAAATCCAGCAACCAATCTATCAGCATTCTCCACCCACTCGTTCCGATGCACACAGGCAGTTTTAGCAACTACTTGTATCTGCAAGCATCAGAGCAGAATAGATCAATCCAGTTATAATGGGACATCTGCCAAGTGGTAGTCATGCATGCATATAATTGATTTCGAGTTATCTTCTATTGAATGAGAGGTTGAGCACAAACTTAATTGTACGCAAGAATACCAATTGGCCAGGCCTACTCATCTTTTAAATCAAAGCTAGGGTGTGTTTCCAAGGAGAAGCAAAACTTAGAGGAGGGATAGGGGGCAGGTGAGGGGTGAGTGAGTCTGTGGCTCCCAAGGCCGAAGCTTACCAACTGGCATCATTTACAATAATAACTTGCACCATGCGTTTCCAAGAGGTATGCCAGCGTAATAAACAGATGGTTCACTATAACAAGATTTTGCTTACAAAACACTTCTAATACTGATCTTAATAGCAGTAAGTACATGCTTAGTAAAGTAGCTGGCTACTGTATAGTCTAATCCTAATACAAATTACCAAACTGCTTCAACAATTAATTTTGATCATCAGACCTCAGCAGGATGAAAAGAGAGCAAAGATGGAAGTAGGGTACTTTTGGACTAAAACATTAGTTTTATACGGTGAAACCACTTAACGTTAGCAACCCTTGCGCACAGGTGAAGCAAAAAAATCTGTTTTAGAGAGAGTAATCATATTAATTCTAATTACTCTCTCCTTAATTAATTTGACAAATTTCATACTTATTACTTGACTACAGAAGTAAGAAATGTCAGGAAGAAAATGAATTATAGAGCAAGAATCCATAAGGCATCTTAACTCCCAAGATGCTGTCCTATATTCGCAACACCATTCGATAATGCAACTGCTCAAAAATAAGAGAAGGAGAAGTTTCTGTGTTTCAATATAGAATGCACGAAAAGGAAAATTTTAGATTTTTATATTCACATAGCCATTTTGTTTATACAGAAGCACTTAAAACAATCCTTACAAAAGAATTATTGCAAATCTAATTAAGAGATGCTGCAAAGTAAAACAATCATGAATTTAATGGATAGTGTCCAGTTCTATGCTAGAGAGCCAACTGCTAAACATTCATGTTACTGTTTGTAAGCCAGGCTAGATTTTGGTTTTCTTTCTAAAATTATTGTCCTAGAGTGCCTCCACTCTTCAGCACATGTGCTAAAAAGTATTTATTTATTGTTCTGCACACAATTACATCTGTATAAAACAGAGGGGAAAACAACATGCCATGGTGCATTCATGGCATGAAAAATAGTCTTAGTTTATCAAGGTTGTACCTATCCTTCCAACAAAGAAGCACAAAAATCTCACATGCTATAAATTTTTAACATGCATGCCATGCAGGCTCACTACTAACTATTAGCAACTATGAAAGCAATTTAAGTACCTTTTCCCCGACTATCTCTTGCTGTTTCTTCACTTTCTCACGCAACTTTTTAAGTCCCATGTTAACTCTCAGCCGCTTTTCCTAGTGGAAGAGGATTGGGAATGAAAAAGATCAATTCTATGGAAAGAACATGGTGGCCAGAACTCAGAAAAGAGAATTGCAAATAGAGTGAACCTTCACATAGCTGACACCCAAATCTTTTCTTGTATATCCACGTGCCAGATTACGCATCACATACTCGTTATAATCTTTGACAATCCTCATTATCATATCAGATGTGGAGATCCCGTCAGTCCGTTTTGTTTCCTTAAATCTCCCAACAGACTTGACCTGTATGAACATTTTTACAGAAATGGATTCTAGTGAAACCAGTCATACTTTGTTGTGATAGTGATGAGGCTATTAAGTAATCATGATTTTCCAGATCCAAAAAATATATGTCAATCGTCAGAGTATCATGTTTTGTCTATTAAGTTCGCTGCACTTGAAAAGTCATCAAAACCATGAGAAACTATAGTAGCAATGAACAGAAAATTAGCAAATTATTTGATCATGAACATTCAAGAAAAGACTTGTAATGGTGAACAAGGGAAAATGAAAGAGGATATAGGTTAAGAAGCAATGGTTTGAGTGAGGTAAAAGCTACCCTGATAGCTACTGTTTTACGAGTAGGGATAGCTTTTGAAGGAGAATAATGGCAAAAAAAATAATTTCCCGTTACCATTTGTGAAAAGGTTTCATTTGTATGAAACGGTTAAATCAAGAAAATTAAGAAAAAGCAATGGACTGTCCTTTACTGAGGCAAGTAATGCCAATGTTTATGAAACTAATAATCATATGCCACTCAGCAATCAATCAACCAACCAAAACATATAGGCATATTTCCCTATTATGTGAGAGGATAGGATGGCAAAGAGTGTCATCATGGCTGTGGGAAACTACAGGTAGCAGTGGTGATATGGTAGCACAAGCTTAAAAAATATTAGGTCCAGCACATAAAAGAATCAGCCATGGTGATGGAAGAGAAGTTATAAGCTATGAAGTAACAGGGTGAGCCTGATAGGAATGACAAATCATAAAGAATAGAATTGCATAATTGTATTCTCATCACCATTTATTGAAAGGTTTTATCAAGCCAAGGTGAGCCAGTGCTTCAGGGAAAAAAAAACTCAGTCATCGCCAAACTTACAAATTCATAAACATCCTTTCCGCCCCCACTTGCATCAGCATAACTACAATTTCAGGGCAAACAGAAAACAATTAACATATTATAAAGCATGGGGAACTTCAAATTCAAGGAAGAGCAAAAGGGAGGCAAAAACACATAGGTGAGATTTTATTTCATCCACTCATGAAAGCATACGCAGGATGCCAAATTGAAGTACTGCCAATAACAAAATGTCAAATGAGCAAAAACAAGAAAAATAATAAATAGTAAAGAGCATAGTGAAGTTAAATGGACAACAATTTTGTGTAACAGAATCAACAATATACTTATTGTAACTTAGATGGTAAATGGAAGGAATACAAAATAGCAACTACAGCAAATATGGTCAGACAATTAATTGGAAGCAGGTCTTGAACATGTTTTGCACAAAAAAAAAAGGGTAGAAAACCATCAAACACAGCACCTTCTCATACAAAAGACGAATACAGAAGATCATTTTAGTTTCCATGCAGTTTCACAAATCATTCAAAATATCATCTAATTCAGCAATGCTTTTCTTATTCTTCATATAACCAAAGTGGAAGACCAAAAAATACAAGCATGCATTTTCCATGAATCTTTTTTATTTGTTGGAATGACAAGCAGATGAGTCCATCTGGACTGATTAACCTTACGGAAGAGAGTCATGAGCCACATAGTCAATCCTATGCTTGTCGAGAAACTCTTGTGTGATAACCCATGGCGCATCAGGGATAACTTCGTCAACCCACCTACAAAATTATCGTCAATCAATATTATATGCAACCTAATCCCTATTTAGAAATTTAATTGTTCAAATTTAATATCTAAGATAAAATAAACAACTCAGCTTTGCCAACAGACAAGCACCCAGTATGAAACAAGTGCAGCAATTAAAACCGAGAAAATAAAATCTGTGAAGAAGTAACCCGATCATTTTTTTTTATTAATAATTATGCAATCTGCCACCAGATATGTCAAACAGAGAATATACCCCGCACTCTTTCAAAGGGAAAACTTTTTCGATGTGTATGTTATCTTGTGTGCAGTCTATGCAATTCAGTTTGTGGAAAAATAATTGACGGCAGCAATCTACGCTCATGGGCTAAATTTTATAGGAGGCAGTTAAAGTTCTTGACAGAAAAATCATTCTAATTCCTACACCTCAGATAAGGATAGCTTTTTTTTGAAAATTTCATTTATTATGATATTAAAATAAGAGAATAGATGTTATTGGTTATTTTTATTTAGATAAAAGAAAAAAAAATCTTAATTCAAATATTTGATCCAGTAAAATCTCCTTGAAAGGAAAGGGAAGGGTTTGGATCGTTGTATTGGCTCCTACCCTGTAAGGTGAAGGCTTTGGTTTAGGCTACAGACTACAGTATTTAAGAAGATAAGACTGACAATGTTTTGGAGGAGCAAACACGGAAGGTCTTATCAAAGCCATGTGTATGTGTTATCCATTTAATAGTGGTGAAAAAGCCGGGACACCCCTTTCTTACTGCATTTATTTGCACGAGTTAGTGGAGTAAAACTTTTCTATGTTTGATCAGAAAAGGATTTGTCCAGGAACCAAAAACAAAACCTCTAATTGAATTTGACGCAATTCAACCATGGTTGTAGGAAGGCAAGAAGCTTTGGAAGCATGCAATGTTTGACAGGATTTGGTGGGTTTGAATGGGAAGACATTCCACAGTCTTTAAAACACTGGTTTATATCTTATAAATTACTAAGTTCTCTTGGCATCAGACAAGCAAAGTGATCATCCTTGATGGTCGTTATCCAAAACCCAAAAAATCAGGTTCCTTTAATCATAAACCTGCCCTTTTAAAAACAAAAAAATTATGGTGATTTGTTTTGCATCGGGATTTTAATTCTGTTTGAAACCAAAGAAATGGAGAACAAATTTTGAAAAGATGAATGAAAAGCTAAGGTACCTGCAATGGCGAAGAGACTCGTAGCGTTCTTGATCAGTCATCACAGTTTTACCCTTAAATTTGTGAGTCATCTCATCGTTGCAGCATCCAACCACCAAATGCGTGTTTGGAAACCTATCCAATTATTTCTAGTACTATTATTTTGAAGGCAAAAATAAAACAAAACATATATAATCAAATTCAAACAGAAAATAATAATCGAATTCAATCAAAACAGAAGAGAGAGATTGAGAGAGTGATAATAATTAATTTAGATACAGTTTCTTGGCTTGCTCGAGAGAACGGGCATGGCCAGAGTGGAAGAGATCGTAGATGCCGTCTGCATATACTCGAATTGGCCTCTCCTTCTCCTCCTCCGCTGCTGCCTCTACTGTCATCGAGCTCTTCTTTACCTTCTCTTCCTCCATTCTTCTTCTTCTTCTTCAAACGGGGATTATCTTTGCCTTCTCTCTCGTAAGGAAAGAAAGTTTATTTGTGCTTCGAATGGAGCAGAAAACTAAGCGATACGCACACAGAATCTCTCGCTGTTTTCTTTGACATAACTGATGATGCTGCTGCTGCTTATTCTTCTTTAGCGCTATTATTTTAATTTTATTCGACTGGTTAACGACTTTCTGAGACGACGGGGTACGCGAAAGAATATTCCCTCTCCTCCAATTACATTTGTTCACCTTCTTTTTTTCCCCCTGAAAAACAGAAAAACCGGGTCCCGGGTTCAAACACACAAAGAGCACTCACTGAAAGCTCTTCCCTTGATTGAAAGTAATTTTTCAAAAGCCAGCCAGCCACCCACTTTTAAATAATTATTGAAACAAGTTGTTTCTTTTTTAATTCATACGCAGCGTTTCATTTCATTGCAATTTTCTGTTCTTACATCACTAGTCAGCGTTTCATTTTTTTTCTCTAAATCTTTTTTTTAAATTCAAAAACAAAACTGTTATTATTACGTAGACCGAGTGAAGCGCTGACCTTTTATGCAGAGAGAGATGGAAAGAACAGGGAAGGTGGTGGTGGAAAAGGTAGGAGGGAAATCAACAGTGACAAGATGCTTCTCTAAGTATCCTCTCAAATTCATCGTTCCCTCTAAGGTAAACAACCAACCTCCTCTCTTCCCATTTGCTATTCTTATGTATTTTGATCATGTCAGCAATCTAAGACGATCCTCCTGAATGTTACTGCTTTTCTTGTTAGGTGGGTCCTTGTAAAATTGACTCCGTTTGGATTTACTCCCTCACTTATGGCGGTGGCATCGTCTCTGTAAGCTAACGCTCCCCCATCGCTTCTTCTTCTTCTTCGATTCATGTGTGTGTTTTGGCCTTTTAATTTGTTTATTTGTGTACTCTCTGTTGGGTGCAGGGGGACTCTATATCATGTGAATTTGAAATTGGAGATGGATGCACCACTGTCTTCACAACTCAAGCTTCCACCAAGGTTAATTGATTTTATTGATTTCGATAGTTTTTTTTCATTGATAAATATGACTTTCCTATTAATCCTTGATATTTTATCTTTAATTTTTGCTTAATCCAATACATTAATGTTTATTCCTTTTGAACTTGTCTGAATAATAGGTCTACAAGTCTGTGGGATCCAAATGTTCTGCACAATTCCTGGAGGTAACGATCTTTCAATAGCTGAATTAATTATCTTGACCAAAATACATCGTTATCTTCGAGGCTTATGGTAATTACAACATCTAATTGAAAATCTTTTGATATTCACATTGTGTGATGCTTTGTTGATTATACTGTGCTTTTTTTTCACTTGAAAACATGTCCCAATAATTATTTTTCTTCTAAGTCCGTAGTTGTTCGTGGAATAAATTGGCTGCAAGCTTGTAATTTTGTGTTTTTTAATTCGAATCACAATAAATGTTTATTGAGGCAGGCGAGAAAGTTCATAAGAAACTCCACTATTTAACTCATGTTTGATGGTCTTTTCAAGTGATAGTGGCTATTTCATGCCATGCAGTAGGTGACAGTTTGGCAGCAATGCTCTTTTGGCTATCCTTCCAGATCCAGTGACCTGTTTTTCAACTGCAAGATACTCTCAAAAACAAGTATTCAGAGTGCTTCTGGACTCCAATTTGGTAATTGTTGATTGGTTTACCAGTGGGCGTCATGAAAGCGGAGAGAAATGGGATTTTGATCTCTATAAGAGCACCAACAACATATTCTTGAATGATAACCAGCCCTTATTTCTAGACACTGTAAGGTCTTTCTGCATCACTATAGTACAGATTGGGAGTGTCCCTGTTCATTAATAGGAATACTATTTTTCTGTTTTTTTTATGCCATTGTTTTTTCCCCTATTTTTTTTCTTTTTGCATGGTCACTCTATTTCTGCATTACTTAAAATGTCCAAGGCTGCTCCAGCCTTTTTACTATGTTGTATTTTATTAGTTAGTTTATTTCTTTTAATTTTCTACCTTGCCAATATTTTTTTTTCAAAGAATCATCTCACCTAGCAGTTTAAGTTGTTGATGAGTCCCGGGATATGATTTGCCCAAACTACTTGGTGCTATTAATTAATTTCAATTAGAAGAGAAAATGGAGTAATGAAATTTGAACTTATAACTCTTTGGCTGACATGACTTCGATATCATGTCAAAAAACCATTTCATCTAAAAACTTAAGTTGTTAGGTGAGGTCTCTGGATATGTTTTGTATTACTCTCAAACACTTTTGACTCTTGATAGTAATGCACTTAATTTCTTTTCAGCTATTTGTATGATCTTTTTGCTTGCATATCTGTATGGATCTGCCCTTTCACATTCATTTGGGAGAAACCTATGTTCTAACTTTGTGATTGTCTATTCCTTCTTATATTTTGCTGTATGTTTGTTTTCCACTCTTTTTTTCCCAGTTCTTCTAAGAAATAGCATGAATTGTCTAGTAATTTAGCATAACTCAAAAGATATCCTTCATTAATTAGTTTTTGGTATCATTTTTCACCGTTGTTGTGGTCACATTTCATACCGCATTGGCCATTCTATTACAGGTATTGTTGGAGCAACAAAGCATTTCTCCTATCAATGAACGCATGAGGGACTACCAAGTTATTGCAATGATCATACTCTTGGGGTAGATACATCATGACATCGCGTAACTTGTCTGTAGTTTGGTGATTGATGAGCTGATGGTTTATGCCTAGTTATTTCTTTCTTGTAGGCCAAAGCTGAAGCATATTCAAAGTGAAGTTCAAGAAAATGTGAAAAGGATGATGTCTGAGCAATTGCACATGCCTTTCAGTGGCATAAATGGCCGCGCACAATCAAATTCTAGGCATTTCACCAAACCACCATTTCTTGCATCTTGCAGTGTCTTTGGCCCAAAGGTTTTTTTTTCTTGCTTCCATGATACAATTGACATGGTCATATAACCCTCGTTCTTGTCTCATTCTCTTTCACATTGAAAGAGTAATGCAAATTGGCCTTCTGAACTAGCTTGCTGGTCTTTACCGTTGCTTGTTCTGCCCTGTAGATATGAAAGTAACAAGCTGGCCTCTGGTTTTCTGTGCTACAGGGAATAGGTGTTATTGTTAGAGTAGCTGCCATGACAACTGAATCTGTATACAAATTCTTACAGCATCAATTGGCTGGGATGGAGCCGCTGATCGGGGTGTTGCCCTATCATTGAAATGCTTGGCAATCCATTTCTCCATGCAAATTGTCATCGCAGCTTTGTTCTCATGCATGGAATCGTTTCTTTCGGCCATGATACTATCTGTAGCTTACTTCAAGCAATAATTCTTCGATTACTTCCAGCAGGGCCTTTTCTAGGACATGTTTCCTCAGATACGAAGAGTATACCATGTAACATGTCAGATGACTTGACTCATGTTAACAAATGTACGAGGCAATTTTCTTCCTGATCAAGTGATTCTTATGTCCGGACTCTGCTTATTCTGTATGCCATATAAACTCGTGGATGGACTTATATTAACCCTGCATTTTTGGAAGCCTTTCTAGCTGCTTGGAGAGAGAATCATCTTTCTTTGAAAGTTTTATGATTTCTAACATCCATGTTGGGGTTGCATGTACGGGGAAAAAGTTGGTTCATGCAACTGCTGTCCTAGTAAAAATCTCTTGTTGAGAACTATGGTCTATTTGCACAAGGCATTCTAGTAATCTCATGTTCAGAATTTCATTTGGAGCTCGTTCAGAATCTAAAGAAAGTAAATGATAGGCCTCTCGCTCATGAGGGCTTTCAGCAGACGAAGCAGTGGCAGAGCTCGAAGGTCCGTTTCTCTTTCATGTTGGAAGTCATTTTGCGATGCTAGCAGGGAGCATCTACGGTATAAGATGCATCCTGTACTCTCTTGATCTTGGCTGCGTAAGAAACAGTTAAAATTTCTTCAATTAGGAGAGTCAGGGCAGGGTTGATTTATAGTGGTGGCAAGCCCTGAGTGGATTTGTGCTTCATCAATTGGCTGTGAAAAACAGTACATAACGGAAAGCTCGATATACGCTGGCAGATATATATATAACAGCAAAAGGGATCATTGCTCAAAAAAGAAAAACCATTGCTCAAACAATAATGTGGATGATATACATCAATAAAACTGCACCGTTCCAATGATATAACAAATTACTGGTAGAATAATGCCCATGGTATAACAAAACCTGGTAACTCTGACAGCTTCTCTCTCTCGCTAATCTATCATAACACATGCATGGGATGCATAACCTCATGCCAATGGGAGCCGCACAAATTAAGAATATTTGGATTGAATTCAACTAGAACGTAATCTCACAAGGTGCATGAAACGTTCTTCCCCGGCATATGGCTTCTAGATTTTCTCCAGCATAAGAGCAAAGTGGTGATACCTCCACACCTGTACACCAAGGAGGCAGAGAAATTGACAATTAATTATATAAACTCTCAAACCACAGCTCTTTCCCACTTATCCCGCTGATCTTAGTTCTCAAAACTACACAGCGCAGGACCAATCTTGAGCTAAATGCTACCGAGCAGACCTAATGAACCCCTACAAGGTGGACAGCTTGGTATGAGTTTTGTAACTGTTTGGGAGTGTTTTTGGTTGTTTTTAAAAGTGTTTTTGTTGAAAAATACATCAAAATAATATTTTTTTTATTTTTTAAAAATTATTTTTGACATCAGCACATCAAAATGATCTAAAAACACCAAAAAAAGTTGATTTAAAATATAAAATAAAAATAAAAAATTCTCATTTTTTTTCAAATTCTCTATTGAAATGCATTGCTAAACTTTCAAACTTTAAATGATTAAATTGAAAACATGTGCTTTAATTCACAGTCCATTTTTTACTTGGTGATGAATAGGCTACATAATGGGATAGGTTTCTCTTAGAAAAAGCCCCTCTGCTACGAACAAGAGGAAACACAAATGATTGAGCAGGAATCAATCTCGTCTCTAGTGCAGACAAAAGAAGATAAAACCAAGCTAGTCGGAGCCTTTATTCCTGGTTAACCTCAATTATCACTCAAAGATGAAGTGATCTACTGGTCTTCTATGATCTATCCAGAACAGCAAACATGTTCAGTTTAAACTCTTAAAGTACCACCCCTCCCCCTTCTTTCCCTTTTCCTCTATTATTTCCTATCTGATTATTAAAGGCATTCTCTTATTTTCCACTATGTTACTATATTAAGCAAGGAAAATAAAGCATAAAATTACCAGTTGCATATAAAGGCACAGAATGTGTTACGAAGCCGCCTGCAGCAACTACCCAGCGAGTATGTAGTCGAAGCACAAGCAGCCGAGCACTCTCAGGGGTGTCAAAATTTGACCCATTGGCATTTTTTACCGGTGCAAACTCTTCTTCCCGTGGTACCTGCACTTAGGTTAGAGCAATTTTAAAGTTTAGAGAGAAAAAGGAACAAGGGTTGATGAAGCAAGAGTTGTAAATAAAATCACCTCAAAAAGAGCAGTTGAAGGAGCATATGGGAATGCATCAAATATGAATTGCTCTAGTTTCAATCCCATTGTACCACCATGAATAGAAGGAATTTTTTTCTCAGCTAGATGGTAACTGCAGTCACAATGCATGTGCACATTAAAATCCTCAAACTAATTAATAAAAAGGTATTTATATGAAAAATTTAAGCAAAGTTCAATTGGAAGCCTAGAGCTCAGTTCTGCAGCAGCATCACATGTATTTTTCTAAAATGAAAAGTCATTCAGCATATTGATTGTGCGCATTGACCAAACAGTTGTAGGTAGGATATAATATCACTGCAAAGGAGCTGAAACAATTTCCAATTTGGACATATATATATAAATGACACAGCAAATATGAACTGCAGATACAAACTATGTGGAGTCTACATACTATTATGTGGTCCCAAAATGAGCATTAATCAACAAAATCATGCTAGAGGAGTGGTGTTCAGCACAAAACATGTAACTAAATTGCAGGAAAGAATAGACATATCAGATAGTAATAGTTAAATCTTATTTAATCAAGAGCCACTAACATGCTGTCTTTCTCAAGGCCATTTGCCACTTGATTTAGAAAATCCAAAGTAAACATGTGCAAGCACACCTGAAAACCAGAAGTCACAATAGTTCAGCTTCGGGAAGACAACATTCAGAGAATGTGATAACACGATAGTGCATAGTTTGATGCAAAAGAATGGAACTTCGTTCCTGCTCTCTCTCCTCTCTTAGCCTTTTTGGAACTATGCTCAATAGTTCACCACTCTTTCTAATACAAGCCACAGTTTCAACAGAAGTCTAAGGCCCTGTTTGGCACTGCGTTTCAAAAGCGTTTTTGAAAAAAATTGAATTTTTTTTTACTTTAAATTACAAAATTTTGGTGTTTTTAGATCATTTTCATGTGCTGATATCAAAAATATTTTTTAAAAAAAAAAAACATCATTCTGATATTTTTTTAAACGAAAAGCACTTTGAAAAGCAATCTCTACCACACTCCTAAACAGGCAAATTATTTGACACGTCTCGCCTAGCGTCTCTAACTAAGACATTATGAGCTTCTAAAGCATAGGAACACCAGTTCCATAACTCCAAAAATCATTGATAGAAATCTATTGCAACCATAATTTAAGTGGTTGAAAATGGTGAAAATAAAACCAATTAAATAGAAAAAAACTGAAGAAAATAAAGGCTGAAATTGTAATCTCATGTCTAACGTCAAAAGTTATTGAGCCCAAGAAACTCATGAATTTCTAGAAATAAATGATTTGAATTTTTGGTCTGGAAGTGGAATAAGAATTATGTAAACATAAGAGATTATAAGAAGAAGATAAAACAGACTATACATTACTCCAACAAAAGCGAAGACGTCCAGTTTGTTGGTTGATTGCAGAAGCCAGTGACTGATCCAGCTCATTGTATTCAACCACAGTGAGAGGTCCACCTTTACCACGCCTTACGAAAACACCAACCTTTTCTTGGGGGTATGCCTGTAATCAAATAGCTCATTTATTAAGCTGCACTAATTTTGAGAATTTCTGTTGTGCTAAAAAAACACCAAATTCAACATTTGATCCAAAATATCCACAGAAAATTAGCTTCTAACTTTTCTAGCTCACAGTTATGTATTTCATTCTTATGGCCCATGTTGGCTTGTGGAGCTGAAGTCTTGCAGCAGCAGCTTATATTTTTATTAATGATCTTAATGAATCTAAATATAGAGAAAGATTACTACCTTACGGACAACTTTTGCAGCAGCCGCCACACCCTTATCAATGAAATATCCCACAAAAGCTGGATCAGCTACACGAACCTGCTTTCAACACCCTAATCACTACTTCTTTAATTAAGAAAAATTATGAAAGTTTATAAAATTGAAGCAATGAAAACATATAGACTCACTAGTGCATTGTCGACTCCATAGCAGTCCACATACTTGATCCCTCTTGAGGCCATATCTTCTAATAATTTTGAATATTTCAGTGCTGCAGAGCAATTAGGATAAAACCAAAGCAATAAGCAGCCATGTCATTATGCGAAAGCGGGGAGTCTCCAGCATGTTGCACTTGATTTTGAAAGGATACCTGAATATACTCCTCCATTCCCATCTGGAGCTTTAGCTACCTGGTATTAGAAAATCAAAATCATGCAACAGAGTTGAAGTAAAGGATAAATTTTGACCCTTCAAAGACATGGGAAGATAAAATCGTTATTTTGGGGAAAATAGAAGTCATCAAAACTATCAAGGATTCCAAGAAAAATCCAGGGGACTGTATAATCTACACTGGCTAAACAAAATCTCTTAAGACTAATTAAGCTCATTTACAAAAAGAGACCATACTTTGAATGGAGTCTCCATGATAAATCTACCATCGTTGGAAACACATGGTATGGTGCCTTGCTGGAAGAAGGTAACCTGCATCCACAAAGTGTCTTTCAAATTAGCCAAAAGGTATAAGAAATAACTGATGAGTACTTTTAGAAAGTTGATGAAATGAAGCTTCAGGACCTGATTAGCTTCAAGGCCAAAGTACTTGTGATTTTCAAAAAACTTTTGTGTGGCTTCATCAGTAAACGGGCTGGTCATTATGTACCAATGTATTGAAACTGAACTACCAGAACCTGCACATGATAAATTTTAGGGAGAGAGTGTCAAATAAGGCTTTTCATTCAGAGTTTTAAGAATAAAACCTTACCTTCACTTGAAGCTTGAGCTGCTAGTCTTTGGACGCACAAAATTCTCTCAGCTTGAAGTTGAAAAAGGGACTTGCCAGATGGAAGTCCAATATCTGGAAGAAAAAAACAATATATATTAAGTGTGATAACAATAAAACTTATGGAAAATTTTGACACATTTCATATTCAAATCACTAAAGTTCTCGGTTTCAGATATATCTAACTAGTATATGCCATATGGGGCATCCTAATATACTTTTTATATTAGAGAGAAGATAACTAGGTAAATATAGCAAAAAAGAGGAATTCAAGGAAATGATTGTTGTTATTTCTTTAATTAAAAACAAATGCATTCAATTTTTAAAAAAAAATGCAGATTTGCACACAAGAAAATTACAACCTAATGCTCCAGAATCAAATTTAAAATTATAGAGTTTCAGAATCACCTATCCAAGCCATTCTTACTCATTTTTTATCTCATAGCCAACTCAACCACTAAATCTTCTGCTTCAACAATTATACATAATGAATGAGTATCAGCATTTAAATGCACTTCATTTTCTCACGTAATTTACTGAATGCATTTGCATGTTAGCATGTGTCCATCTGTCCAATTACTAGCTAACATGCCAATTAAACAAGGCAGAATTAACGAAGAAACAAAGAAAGTACAATTGCAGAAAATGGAAAATACTCACTGAAACATCCTTTTGGATCTGAACTTCCAAGCCTTGTCCCCTGGATATTTCAGTTATGAAAAACACACCAAAAACTATGTCAAGCTCACACTAGAAATGATGCAGCAGGTGTGAAGAAAGTGTAAAGGAGTAATGACACGGAACATAAAAGATCATGTGCACATGCAACCACAAGCAAGAATGTGCTGCAACAATCCCAGCATAAAATACATCAATCCCGGATACTATTCATAATTCAACATAGTAAAGAGTTCTAGCATAAATCATAGGATGAAAGGAGGCAATTAAAACTCTCTGTTGTGGTCCCCAAAAGTTAGATGCTGATCCGCAAATAAATGGCTCCAATATATTTAACAGATAAAAAATATATATAATTGAAGAGCATCACTGTAATTGTTCCACTAGTTTCCGATGAGATTTTGCTGGTACAGAACAAGAAGATATATGTCTAAATTCGCACATTGTTTTATCTCAGAGAAAATTGACATCTTAACATGTTCCCATCCACATCTAATGATGCTCAATAATTTTCTCCTGCAAAAATTGATCAAGTACATGACTTTGGCTGGCCTTGAAAAAAAAAAGGGCACATCTGCCTACATATCTTCTGTGAGTAAATAAAATATATCTACAATACAGTATATTCTAATGAAAAAAGTGTGCATAATTGCCTAAAGCATCTTTTAGATATGTAATAATTAATCCCAAAGACCAAATCACAACCCATGCTTTTCAAATTATTAAATATCCATAATTAGCACATTGTCAAAAGTGGGCTTCCATTGATAAAAGCAACATTTTACAACCAAAAGAATGAGAGAGAACGACAGCCAAACCTAATGCAACACTCATTCAATTAATAAAGTAAACAGTGATTGATTGATTGCTCACTCATTGGTTCCCACTTTTACACCATCAATTGAAAACACACACACATAAATCCAATCATCAGTCTTCGTGTGCAAATCATCTAAAAAGCACACACCATGCCATACTTATGCTTTTAAATTGTGATAGATAAATAAATAAAAGAGTGTCGGTATGTATTTCATCAAGCAACAAACAACAACCGCTTTTCAATATTCAAAAGTATAGAATTCACCAAAAAGAAAAGAATAAACTGAAAAATTAAGAACTTAACGCTAATTTCTAAAGGAAAAGGAAAACAAACAGTACCTGGCCACCAGATAACAGCAAAACAGCCAGTTTGCCATCAGAGATTGCCTTCAATCCCATCTTCCACCATCTCTCTCTTTCTTCTATTGTTCTCTCCTCTACTGTCGACACGGTATTCTCCGGCACCGGCTCAATTGCCACCACCGGTAGCCCTGCAAATTAATCAACAAAACGAGACAACAAATCGCACGTTATGAGCTACACATTCATATCAATTAGTCTCAACTCGATTTGAGAGGGAGACCTTGAGATCGAAGCGAACATCGAATTATCCGATCCAACCTTGGAAGATCTAAGCTCTGCAATTAACAACCAAAATTAATTAACATGGCGAGAAAAAAAAGAGAGGGAAGATCTAATACAGTGAGATAAAAGGGGTGAATTGACCTCGATGTCCTTGAAGAGAAGTTCTCGCTCTTCAGTAGATAGCTCGTCCCAGAGGGCAAAAGCGTCTTCCTGACCATAATCTTTAAGCCTCTCGAGCAACGCTTGTGGAGGTGGTGGGGGAGGAGGAGATCCGTGGTTAGTTTCAACTGGTTCCCTCATTTCCATTTTCTCTCTCTAACTCTGTCAGGAAGCTTTCTCTCCCTAGATCTCTCACTCTCTCCCCTCTCTCGCTGTGGCTCTGTGTTTCGGTTTCGGTTTCGGTTCGGTGGTTAAGAAAACTGTAGAGAGAGAAGCAAAGATACTATAGTATGCGAGTGGAACAGTAGAAGTGAAGCAACAGAGTCTGTTTGTTCGTTTCTGCGTCCTCTCTAACCCAGGCTATTACTTTGAATTACTATATTAGGTACCAAATTACTGCTTTCTCTCTTAGGCAAACCTCGGTTTAGTCCCTTTATTATATATATTTCCTCATCGGAGTTCTCTATCTACTGATTTTATCAATTAAGTCCCCACTCAACATTATTCTTTTCAACTCTAAAATGTTAGAATATGTTCTTCCTTTTCATTTATCACGTGCAATAATATGAGTGTGATCGGAGTGTGTAATTAATTACCTTAATTGTTTCTTAATTTATCATAACTTGTCTGAAATTAAAAACAATAATTAGATATTTTTAATCAATTATAAAAAATATTAGCATGTGGACTATCTAAGGTGATATTTAGTTGTTTTAAATTTGTTTTCTTAGCTTTAAATTATTGTTTTTACTTTTTTAGGGGTTGATATTAAAAATAAATTTTAAAAAATAATAATATTTCATTTTAATATATTTTCCACCAAAAAACACTTTAAAAAATAAAATCTATTATAATCACAAACAATGTGATTAGAAATCAAGTGTTGTTTTCATGTTCTTCTTCTTCTCTTTCTTAATATTTTTTTTATCTACAGCAACTTCTTCTCATTTGCAAAGAGTGTAGATGAAGTCTCTGTTTAACATTGTATTTTAAAAATATTTTTAAAATAAATTGAAAATTTTTTATTTTTTATTTTAAATTTAAAAAGATATTTTTAAATTATTTTTCTATAATTATAAATAAAAAAACATATCAAAAACACTACCAATTGTCACAAAATACAAACATATCAAGAATATATAATTTAATAAATCCTAGCACTGTATATTATATAGCCAGCTAGATGCTATGCCTCCATGCACCCTTGGAATCCTGACGAGCCATGATTAGTTGCTTTCGGGGGTGTTTGGTGATGACTTTAAAATTAAAAAAAAATGATTTTTTTTTTTTAAATGATATCTTGATAACTAGTATGTATTAAGTTTTTTGGTTGGAAAGAAATGACATTATTGTTTTAAGTGAATAATATTTTTTAGTGTCAAGCTACAATATTTTCCTAAGAGGTTTTAGTTTTTAAATGATTATTGTAATAATAATTAATTAATTAATAAGAGTGTTTTGATGTGTCCGGTTTTAGCCTTCCAATAATTATTACAATAATAATTAATTAATTGTGATACATAGGACAAGTGTAAAATAATAAAAATTGTAAATATAAAGAGAAATAATAATTTTTCCATTGCACACCACAATAATAAGAATAATTAGCAAAACTACAATTATATTTTTCACATAAAAAATAATGTTTTATAGATGTGATACTAATTTGAACTCGGATTTGTGAAACTTTTATATATAAATCATACATAAATGACTAAAAAACTGCAATGATTTTTTTAATGCAAATATACCATTGAAAATAAAGAAACAGGAAAAAAAAAATTCTCAATTCGCAACGTTTTTACATAGGAGCATATCAAATCTTAATTTGTCTAATAACTAAATTTCAAACTCCTGCGCAAATCTACTTATTTAAATCAGGTTTATATTATATTACGTCTACCTAAATTAACACATCTTTATTGTATCCAAGTAAAGATTCACGATGCTATTTATGTATTGAAATAATCTTTTTTTAAATTGTACCATTAACGATAAAGAAACAATAAATAAAAAAAACATAACAACATGCATGCATACAATTTATTTTACATTTTAATACATTTTACTTTTCTTCAAATTTAAGAAAAATATTATAAATTATATGGTGTAATAAATTTATTAAAAATACCTAGTTTAAAAGAATAAAGATGTAAATGACATGTAATCAACTAATACGTTATTAACAGATTTTAAACAATTCTAGGGACCTAAAGAAGAATTGATTTGTTTTCTTTTTATTTCCTTCTGATATTATATGCAAATAAAAGATATTCTATATGTATATTAAATTAAAAATTATAATATGATAATTCAATTGGTTTAGAATCTTTAGATAAAAACAATAAATAACATTTATATTGGGGGGAACAAACTTATTCCAAGTTTTATTTAAAACTCTCTTTTCATTTTATTAAGATATTTTTTCACTTGTCAGTTTATTAGGACTTACACCTTGGAGGATAAGAAATTTAATTGAATATTATGAAAATATACACATAAGCTAAAATTAAGCCATCGTTTTCAAGGATAAGAATCATTTTTGAATTTAAATTATAAAGTCTTTAAAAACAACCTACTAATTCCAAAATCGAAATTCTAAAAATTTAACTTGAAATTATAAAAAATACATTATTATCTATAATTAGGATTTCCAATTTTATTAATAAGAGGTGATGTTTTGGATTAAAAATATAAACTATTTTGAACTGAAATTCTACAGTTCTTAAAAAACGACCCGCCAATTTTAAAAGTTTAATTGGATATTATAAAAACATGCACATCAACTATACAAAGATACTGATTGTCTATTTGGAATGTGAATAAAATTGTTTTTGAAAATATTTTTTATTTAAAAATATATTAAAATAATTTTTTAAAAAAACAATTATTCTAATATCAGTAAATGAAAATGACTTAAAAATATTAAAAAATATTAATTTAAAGTAAAAATAAAAATAATTTTTTTATTTTTTTCAAAAATATTTTTGAAACACAATGTCAAACTCGTTGTAATTATATCATTCATGTATATGGACTGTACGGATGCCAAATCTAAAAGGAATTCTGTTTTTTAATTAATTAATAGTTTTGGAAGAAAATACCATTTAATTGTTTCTAGATAATATATTTTCATGTAACAAATACTATTTATTTTTATAAAGAATATTTTAAAACATAGATACTAAATTTTTTCATGTCAGGTCGCGGGCTTGTATACTGATAACGGATTGGACACAGTACCTGTGATAGAAGCTTGGCCCATTACAGCGTTATTAACCAAGAAAGAAAGAAAAGGATCGTTTTTAGTAATCTTAAGATCTTTGCATCGACAAAATAAAACTACTCGTGGTGGTTTGAAATATAGTCAGAATAGATAATTATTTTGAATATTAAAAATTCCAATTAAAATGATTTTTATGTCTTAAGAATAAAAATTATTAACCATGTCATTGTTAATTTAAATTGGTCATGTGTTATATTCTAAGCCCACATAAAGTATTATAATGGCATGATTACAATGATTTTCTTGGATAAATAATCCGTATTCCATGTGCTTATTTGCATGTTTTATTAACTAATATATAAATGGCGTGATCAATTTCCCTGTAGCTTTGTGTACTGTAGATTGTGAGTAATTTAACTGTGGATTGTAATAGTGTGTCGACGAAAACAGCCCTCGAAAACGACAAAATAGTGCACAGAAACCAGGGGCTTTACCGGTTTTTCCTTAATATTTGCACAGTGAATCGACGAAAACAGCCCCCGAAAAAGATAAAATAGTGCACAGGAACTAGGGGCTTTACCAGTTTTTCCTTAATATTTACATAGTGGATCGACGAAAACAGCCCCCGAAAAAGACAAACTAGCGCACAGTAAACGAGGGCTGCTACGTACTTTCCCTTAAGGTTTTTCCGTAAATATCAGAAGTTACAGGGGGCCCCTGGATAATTATCTCATATTTTATTTTATTTTTTCGGATTAACTGCTGACGCGTCATAAGGACGCGCCAGCATCATTCCACGCTTCCGCGCCTTTTAGGCAGCGCGTGCGGAGTCTTCCCGACATCAAAAATTAACTACCGCCAAGCCAGAAGATGCACCAGAATGTCCTCTGTCTTCCGTTGCGGCGCGTTTCGTTCATATATGTCCGGGTAAGCCGCAATAGACGGTTTTTTGTCGGCTGTCGCATTTCTATCTCCTGCCGCCGCAAAGTCAGCTCTGGTCCCTGCTGTTTGTAGTAAGTTCACTTTGGTCCCTGAGGTTTTGATTTTGTTTTTATTACTGATTTATTTAAGTTAAAGTTTTATTGTTTTCAATTGTGCCCTTCAATTAAAACTGATTATATAAGATGTTTTTATTTCAGTCCTTATACTTTTGATTTTTGATTTATTTTTTATTCCTTCAATTTTTCCGGTAAGGATGTTTTGATTTCTTTAATTTGCTCCTCCAATTGACATTGGTAATATATACAAAGTTTGATTTCAGTCCCTCTTCTTCTAATTTTGTATAAAATGACAGCAATTATCATTATTTATTTTTTGTCCTCCAATTGTTTTTTGTTTCAATTTTATCATTCGATTGGAGTTAATTTCATATATGTTATTTTTTATTTCAGTCCTTATTCTTTTAATTTTTTATTTGATATTAATTCTTTTTTTTTCGATAATGTTTATTTGTTATTGTTATTTATGCATCTATGCTTTTAGTTTTTGCCCTTTTTTTTGTTTTATTTTTAATCGATTCAATTCTGAAATTTTAATTTGTGTTGATAATTATTTTCAATTTGATATTTAATATTTTTACCCTTTATTCTTTTTTTCCCTATTATTTTTATTTGTTCTTTTGATTAAATGATTTTTATGGTTTGGCTATTTACACAACAATAATGACAATTTTAATGGTTATTTTTTAATTGTTTTTTATACAAATCTTTTGCTTTTTTTTTTTAATGATTTTCCAGGGCAATTTAATTATTTGAATTGTTCTGACAATAATATGGATACTAATTTTAACTTTTATAATAATCATTTTACTATTAATATTGCTCCTTTTTTCCCTTTATTCATTATTTTTTTGCTTTTTTTTTCTGTTCTTTGGATTGGATGATTTTTATGATTTGACTATTTATGCAATGATCATGATAATTTTAGTGTTTTTTGTTATATATATGCAAAAATCTTTTGCATTTTTTTAATGATTTTTCAAGGCAATTTAATTTTTTAAATTGTTTTGACAGTAATGTTGATAATAATTTTAATTGTTATAATAATGATAATTACAATAACATAATGATAGATTTTCAATTTATGTATTCATCTTTTTGTTGATAGAAAATTAACTATTTATTTTTGTTATTTGATTATTGAGTTTTTTGTTTATATTAATTCATTTAGTTTTTTTAATTCTTAGACAATGTTTATTTTTTATTCGTATTTATAGATCTATACTTTTAGGTTTTTTTTTTGGGATTTGTTTTTAATAGGTTCAATCCTAAGATTTGAATTTAAATTGGTAATCATTTTAAAATTAATATTGCTTTCTTTTTTCGTTTATTCATTTTTTTTGTTATTTTTATTTGTTCTTTGGATTAAATGTTTTTTATGATTTTACTATTTACGCGATAATAATGATAATTTTAGTGATTTTTTTGTTTTTGTATAAATCTTTTGCTTTTTTTTTAACAAGTTTTCAAGGCAATTTAATTATTTTAATTATTTTGACAATAATATTAATAATAATTTTAACTGTTGTAGTAATGATAATGACAATAATATAAGGATATATTTTCAAATTATGTTTTCGTCTTTTTATGGATACAAAATTACTACTTATTTTATACTGGTTATTTTATTGAAACATACTAAACAGATAAATTTATATCCATTTAAAATTTATATATTTTATAGAAAACTTGCACTTCACAAAAAATATATATATATTTATTATTTTGTCTAAATTTATCTGATTATAAAAAAAAATCATACATAATAGTAAAAAAAATTACGTTGAAAAAAATATGATTCTGTCCGCGACAAGACGCGGGTGCCATGGCTAGTTAGGGGTGAAACGATGTTGATCGGAATATAAAAATTATATTCATCAAGATGAGAAAAGGTATAAGTGAATCTATCATTGATTGCTCTAAAATAATTGAAAAAATATATGAAAGCTATTTAGATAAGTTTAGTCGGTGTTTGACTCTGTGGTGGTTTTTATTGTAAAGACTAATTGTAAAGTCAAAGTATTTGGTTAGGGATCAATCACAGCTTTTAAAACTATGAGACTAACCAAAAACTGAGATTTGAACTCAATTGTAGGAAAAGCATCACCCCAAAACATAGCAGACCCCCTTAATTCAAGTTGTATATGCTAATTAACTTTTTTTTTTCAATTTTCATTTTCACTGTTAATGGATTGATATCATTTTCATTTAATATTTAAGGCACTTTTTAATCATTAAAATAATAATAATAATAATAAATTAATTTTAATTTTTTAAAATTACTCTAGAACTTAAAATAACTGGAAGTAAATATTTTACAATCGTACCACAACATAAAAATAAAATAACATAAAATAAATATTTTACAATCTGAACACGTGTATTTTGAATTGAATTAATATTTACTTACTAATGGTGATTTATTATTTATTTTTGTAATTAAAAAATTATTATTATTATTATTATTTACTTTTTAGATTCAAATCATAGATTAAATTTTGAAAATTGTTAAACTTTTAAATTTATCAAATCAATATAAAAAATACTTTAAAAGTTTTGTTTTATTAATAAATAGTTAAAACACTCTTCTAATTACATGAAAAAAAAATTATAACTCAGTTAAAAAAACTTATTGCCTTATGGAAAATGTGTTGATGGTTTGAATGTTTATAATTTTTTTCAAGTAATTGTTTTTTTAGCAATATGAAAAACACTGTAACCAAACATACAAAATTATTTTTCATTAAATCTGAAACTCAACTATAATTTTAAACCAAACACTTCAATTTTAGTTATGAAACTCAACTTAAAGTGTTTTTATGAAACTATTTTTTTAACCTAAACCACAACAACAACTGCAATACCAAACAGACTTTAGTGTTTGTTTGAGAGTATGATTAAGGTTAATTTTCAAAGTATTTTTCGTTTAGAAAAGTATTAAAATATTGTTTTTTTTTAAATAATATTTTTAACATCAATACATTAAAATGATCTAAACACACCAAAAAAATGTAATCTAAAATAAAAAAATAAAATGTTTTCAAATTTTTCAAAGATATTTTTGAAACACAATGTCAAACAACCATCAAAACTTCCAACACAATACCAACGAACATTCTATCGACAAAAAAAAAATACATGAGATGTAAATAGATTTTATCAAGTCTCTGTTTACATGTGTATCTTAAATCTTAAAGACCAATTTCTAACAATACAAGATGTAAACGAGGCAACAAGCACTTAGCTTTAGATATCAAATATCAATAACAACATCTATTTAGTAAATATCTCGTCATTTGCATGAGTTTTAAAATAAAAAGAAATTAATATAAATATATAAAAAGCTGCATCGAAATTGGAAGCTTCTTTTCTGCGTGCTCCTGGTCTGGTAGTTTCCAATTCATTCATGATTAAAAATCGAATGTTAACTATCCAGGAGTCTAAAAGTTTCCGAGTCAATATAATTATAATTATAATTATAATTATGATGGTTAATATAATAGCTATTAAAAATTTGTATAATTATTAATTTTAAAATCTATATAATTAATTAAATTACACGTAAATTAATCTGCGGACCATATTGATAACAATAATATCTAATGCTGACATCGCAGAGAGTCGATTTTCAAATTGAGTAGGCTCACCAACTTCAACTATTATCCAACAGCGAAAATATCAAAAATAGCAACGGTTCGTGAAAACAGGCGACAGCTCTGTTAGGCTAACCAGATTATTCAAACCTAAGGTTTCTCTCTTCGTTCTCTTAGCATTTTTCAAAATCGTTGACGCCAACAAATCATTTCACAACCTATTTCCAAGTGTTGTGATGACAGCATGAAAGCTTACATCAAATATCATAAATACACATTTTCATGATTTGTTTTCCCAATTATTATATGAATGTTTTCCCAATAAATTTAAGGTGAGGTCGGGTTTATTAATTTTTTAAGGGTTTCTTGCGGTCTAGACAATTTCTCACATTTTTTTTTAATCCAAGGCTAAAATGCTTTAAAATATTAAAAAAGAACGTATTTTTTTTTGTACAAGTTTTCTAATTCTAAGTATCTAACTTCAAAAACTAATAATAAATTTTTATAACTAAAATGGGACCTGTGTCCCCTTACTCTTGAAATATTCTCAAACTTCTAGATATTATTTTAAAATACACAAGATTAACTTCTGTAATAACTAACAAGATGTTACTAGTTATGTTCTCAAGGGGCATAAAGATAGAGAGCTTGTGATTTGTGCAATAGATCTCGAGTTCGAGTTAGATTTTACACTCTTTATAAGAGACTGAAACAACCATGATTTTACTCGCTCGCATGAGCCTACAAAATGGAGAGTGAGGTTTTCTTGCATAAAATAAAAATAAAAATGTTACTAGTTACTTTGTGAACATCATTTGAAACAAAAAATGAAAGAAAGAAAAAGCAATCCATACAGTTATTTTTTTAAAAGAAAAATTACCTCTAATATCCTGTAGTTTGATTAAAATTCAACAAGAATCCAAGTAATTTTCCTTTTTCTATAAAAAAACAAAACCGAACTGTTTGGAGCTTGTTTTTCCTGCACTCGTGTTTTGCAGGCCCACTTGGCGCAAGTTCCTTTACCTTCTCGGCTTCTCTATCTATATTTTTTTATTAGCTCTTTGAATGTTTGTCATCGAACCATTTTCTTGGCGCACAGATTTTCAACATTAATTCGGCAGCTCTTGATGTCCTGTATCGCATGTTGACCCCAGCAATTGGCCAGGGGGAAATCATTTTCGAAGAGACAAGTGTGTGTGTTTAACGAGCTGAATTTATCGTGATATATCAAGAAACGGGTGATCTAATTGCAGAAGCCGAGATGAGAACATGACTATTGCTTATGTCGTATTATAAATTATAAGTTGAAGTAATAGAAAATAATCAGCAGGAAATTTGACTGGAACTTGTTCGGTTGATGAACAAAAGTCAAGCTTCTCTCCTCCTATTCACAATTGTCCGTTCAGAGTTCAGACGGCTGCAACCCCCCAAAAAACAAGCCAGCGTCAACTCGCGCTGCCCTGCTCCACCATGACGAAAACGCTCGCAGGCACGGAAATGTCGGACTCAATCACAACTCGGTTTCCAGAAACGCTCCTTAAAGCATGGCTCGGAAAAGTCGCGCCGCCTGAACTCAGCGAGTACTGTACATGATTAATAAGGTTAGGAAACAGCAGAACTGGACTGAAGTCTACAGTCCATGAAGTGCCATTCCCTTTCACAGAACCTCTCGCAACCGTTGCCTTCAGATTCATCCCCTTCACATTATTCCTGTCCACCACAACCTGGTCGATTTTCTTGAACGGGCCTTTTGATTGGTCCAGCTGAACAATCTCAACCCCCTTGTCAGATCCGGCGAACATGTTATCGACGATGTTGATTCCCTCTGCCAAACCATTGATTGATTTCAGCAGGATGAATGCATCACCAAGGAAAAAACTGCTCGAGATTGTAAGCTGCGTCGGGTCTTCAGCAACAATGCCAGTGTAGTCCAAGTAACAATTCACAATCCGGGTCTGAGTCAAACTCGGCAGCTTCAAATAAATCCCGGTACCACCAAAACCTGTTGCCTTATTATAGCAGTGCACACCAGAAAGAGTGTTAGCCTGACCTGAAACCATCACTCCTATGGCGGCTGAAAAAATAACCACGTCTGTAACAGCATTATCGTTTCCCATTAGGTTAATTGCGGTGCCTGAAAAGTTCCTTTCTCCCGGATCACCACCGGCAGTAATATGCTGTCCGAGGAAGGAGTTGCGGATGTAGGTCTCGTGGCCATTCTGAACTAAAATCCCTTCGGTGCTGAAGTGTGAAATGTAACAGTTATCTATGCTAGTCCTGAGTGAGTTTATAACTGAAATGCCTCCTCCCCGAAAACTGCAGTCCAGCATGAGGTCTTTCATAGTTATATACTCGTAGTTATAGGACGATGAAGACGACGATGAAGCTGATAAATCGATAAGGTATCCGTCGGTCGGGAAATCATCCGATGCTGTTAATGTCCCTCCGCTAATCTGGTCACCGAAAAAAGATATTAGACTAGTCGCCAGTCTTCCAGAAAATCAAAATCGATACATGTAGCCTACAATCTTTTTCTCACAAATTGCACCCCAAAGAAAGAAAAGAAATTAATAGAGTAAGAAAAAATCAACGTTCAAGCTACCCTCCATGAGAGGTGTCGTTTTTTCTTTCCAAGTCATGCATATTTTCCATGTTCATGCTAGAAATAGATCAACCATTCAAAACAGCGAAATATCTAGAAGTAGTTAATAGATCCATCACAAACTGGAGTCGTCAAAAATGTTGACCAACTTGTACCAACCTTAGAGGCATGTCCTGTACGATGATAGATTCACACGACTAAGTGATTGTTTGACACTTGAAAAAATTCAAATTTCTTTAAAAATATCTTTTTCCCAAACACCTATAGACTGTACTCTCTTGATAGACTCAGAAATATTTGCGGGGGTGGGCGGTACCTTAAGGTTCCCAGCTCCAGCAGCCGGCAATCGCAGGGGTTTGCTGATCAAGTAGTTTCCACCTTGAAGATTAACGTGCGCACCCCCAAGGTTTTTGATTCCTTTCATCAAGAACCCTTCACTGGGACCATTAAATGCATCTGCTATAGCTCTTAAGAGTGCTTCCGTACTGTCTAATTTCCCTGTCGGGTCTGCACCGTAGGCTGTCACCTCGTATACACTTGGACGAGACCCAGGTGGCTGATTCGTAGCCTGCATCATCACCCACAATTATCAACAGCAATCACTTACCGCTCACAGTTCAAACAATTATCTTTCCTCCTACCAAGAAAGAACCAACCTATTAGATTAGTTAATCAAACACTATTTAGTTTACCTGTGGTGCCGGAGCTGGAGAAGAAGAGATGGTGGGGGGAGTGGCCAATTGCCGACGAGTTAATAAAGAGTGCTTGAAAGCTTGCATTTTTTGCATTTGATCGAGATAATGACCATCACTGGTGAGTTTCTGATGATCAAACGGGAGAGAAGTCTCTCCATTGACATGAGCAATGAGCAAACTAGCCAGCCCCATAACAATCGTGAGCATCTTTCTCTGCATTGCTGGCTCCATCTCTTTGATGCCCTTCGGTATGCTAAAGAGAAGTTGCTGAGAAATAAAAAAGCATTCGTGTAATATTTATATACAAAGAGTTAGGGAGAGGGAGGAGGAAAAAGGAGGGAGAGAGAGACAGGTCAGAGCATGGAAAGAGAAAGGGCGTAACTAGGATTCGATAAGAAAATGGAAGGATGTCTTTTCTTACAGGGAACATAAATGCGGCACCTACGTTTGGTTTTTCTTTTTCCTCCTAGCTTCTTATGTTGGCTGGTTGGGTTTTTTTTTTTTTTTTAATAAAAATTGTGCCTGAACTGTTTCTACAATTTTCTGGCCGGGTTATGCAGAGAGAAGCCCGGGCCGGGTCGCCCAGAATTATTTTTTTTTCTCTAGATGGTGGCTCCGATAAAATTCAAATGCCGGTCCCTCTATGAGAAATACAAGCTGCTTACCCCTTGACCAACGCGATTGGTATAAATTGGCAGTGGTTGGCATGTTTTTAATACATGAGATGAGAATTAGGCAATAGAAATAAATACTTTTGAAATGATTCTTCTTTTCTCTGACAGAAAAGGTTAGAAAGCAAGTTACCAACTTCTTACTTCATGATCCTTGCAAGTTTGACATTCTGTTCAAAAAAAAATATATATATAACTTTTGCTAACCAAAGCGATCCGGTGGCCGGTGCTGGGGGGGATATCTTCTGGCTCAAGATTACTTAGTACAAAACAATCGTCGGGTGGCATCTTTTATACTTTACTCTTTCTTTCTTTTTTTCCCTATTGATTCTGGACATATTATTGTGTTTTAAAAATATTTGATTGTTTTTATTTTAAATTATTTTTTTGTGTGATTTTAAATCATTTTCATGTAGTGATATCAAAAATAATTTCTAAAAAATAAACAAAATATTATTTTGATAAATTTCTAAACTAAAAATATTTTCAAAAACAACAACAACTACACTCTTAAACATGTACTTTGTCTTATGAACAAGTTCTACTCTTAGGAACTGTTTGGAGATTGCTTTTAAAAGAAGTTTTTGTTCCGAGCTGATTTTGTATTTTTTTTAAAATTATTTTGACATTAAAAAAATTAAAATATAAAAAATCAATGTAAAGCAAAAACTAAAAATAAATATTTTTGAAACAAATATCCAAACACCCCTTAAATTTAATATAGTTAGTACGTACTCTTTAGATTTTCTTCCTCCCGTTCAGTTTTGTTACATTGATTGGCGGATGTTAATTATCTTTGCATCAACAAAATAAAACTACATGTGGTGATTTGAAAAATATTCAAAATAGAAAAACTCAGAAAAAAAATCCAAATTTGAATATCATGAAATTCAATTTCAATTATTGAAAAACTTTGTTTTTTTCAATTAGAAATCATCAAAAGATTAAAGAACTCAAATTACAAATATCGGCAAAGTATCTTTCTTCCTCTAATTGAAAAGACAAAAACCCTAATAAAAAAAGATTAAAAGCACAGTGATGAGATGTGCCGTCAACCCAACAATCTTCAAAGATTGATCGATCGTGAAGAATTGTATAACCTTACGTGATGATGTTGTTCATTATGTGTTGAGAATCACTGTAGCAGTCCATGATTAAAAAAAAAAAAAAAAAAACCTAGCTAGCCAGGAGAATTAACCGAAGGTTCGTTATCTAATTTTGACATGTGACAGTTTTAATATTATTCAGCCGTCTCTCTAGTAACACAGTAACCCCCTAACTTCCCTCGCAAAATATTCTAGTCGGTGACCGATTATTCTTGCTCGACGACAGAGACTTTGGATCCATTAATAGAATTTTGTTTTTATTTTTCTTGTTTTCTAGTCCAATTATTCATCCGCTGGACTTGGGATTGAACGATTGTCTCTTCATTTGACTATTATGTACAGAAATTAGAGGGACAACTCTTCAGCATTACTACTCCATTGAGATGAAGCCGGCGATCCAGATAATTAATTACTAGGTGAAAGGGAATTTATCATGACAGATGAGATGCCGATCTGGTGAAGACATGTGAGCCGGTAGGATCTCATGAGTTTTTTTTTTATTAACGTGAATGTGCGTGTAGCTTGCATGTATCTCGACTGATCTTATGAATTCTAAAGTTAATAATCATGTAAGTCTTCATTGACTATCATATTAGCAACCGCATAACTCAAACCTGAAACTAAATAGAAAATAATTTTTTATTTTATTTTAAGTTCTTACCATTAAACCACATACTAGATGGTTAGAATCTCATGAGGATGAGATATTTGAGTCTCGAGGCAATTGGTTTTGTGGTTATTGTTTAACTGTACGTGATGATGAATTCAAAAACTGAAAATTGGGTTTATTAGTAAAGAATGATTGTTATGTGATGAAAAATAGAATGAAAATAAATAGATTTTCTTGTCTAAATCCAATTATTTTGTTGAACCACTTTTAAAATTGTGGTTATTCATAAAGAATTGTAATAGTGTAAGTGCTTTTGTGACTATAATATATTATAATCAGAATTAAAAGTCTAATTACCTCTTATTGTATAAGACTTCCTGTGCTTTTGATGAAAAATCCATGCCCACAACATCTACTTTTGAAAATGTTATGTTGGAACCGTTAAAATGAGAATGACATTTAGCAATTAAAAAGAAAAGCATGATAATGACACTAAACCTAACTTAAATCACCTTAAAAAGTCTAGCCACGTGTAATTTTATATAATCTTGTTCATGATAATTAATTTGTTTACAAAAAAAAACCAAAAATAAATATTTTGAAAAATAGATTTGCCCCACGTGCTTGGCATTGTATAGTTGTAATGTGGAATTAATTAGATCATTCAAGCAAATTTCGTTTTTTGGACCTTTTTTAACTTGTACGGCATGCACATGTCAATGCAGAGATTCGTGCGGGAAAAGAGAGAGCACAGTACTTAGCTGTTGTCAAAAATACTGTTTGAAGTTCAAGGTTCGGGTACTATAGCAAACTTGTAAATTAATTATTCGTGTTTTCGCTACGGGTTAGAATTTTTTTTTATTTCAAAAATATGAAGATTTTTTTAAAAAACTTTATCAAATTTAATTAAATGTTTTGATTTTGAAATTTGTTAACCCGACTCTATATCCAGCTAGAGTTTCTAATTGATCAATATAAAAGCTCACTCAAAATAAATCACTCGATTTAATACGTTCAAAGAAAACTTTGATGATCAGTAAAAATGTAATATAATTTTTTTAAAAAAACTTCAAAATAATTTCTTAAAAAAATATTGAGATGACACCAAATTAGAGTGACCTTCTTAACCCTGCAATCTAGATCATAGACCTCAATAAGTTTAATAACTTTGCTATTTTAAAATATATATTTTTATTTTTGAAATATGATAAAAATAGATGCTTGTAAAATCAAGCCTCAACCTTTAAAAAATATGTTAATTTGATATCGTGATAACCCTATATAAATTAGACAAAAATAAACCATGAATTTAATAATTAAATAGACAAGAAAAATATATTGAGTTTGGTGGGTAAACCTGTCAAATCGATGAATCAAAGCAACTGTGGTTATCTCGACGAGCTTGCAAATCAGGTCATTAACTCAACAAATTTTAATAATATAGTTTTTTTTTTTCAAAATTATTTTTCATTTAACGATTTTTTTCTAAAAAAAAAATAGACCATGTTGTAATGCTGATATATTTTTCTAATTATAACTTGATGCTAAAAAAAATTGTTTTATAGTACAATAACTATATAAACGACAAATTAAATAAATTATCAATTCTAAATCGCAATAAACATACTAAATTAAAAAAAGTTTTGAAAACCCAACATTTATAACCAAGGTTGTATCTGCTGGATAAATAGCTTGCAATAAGTCGCTGTTATAGCTAAAATAAAAAAAATATATATATATATAAACAAATATGAAGAGGGGAGCTGTGCTTTATGGAAGTAGAATTTTCATTTATTTATTTATTTATTGTATGAAGGCAGAGGAGTTATATCGCCAAAATTAATTTATATAATTGATTTCAAACTGCAAGCCACTGTCAAGGTTTGCTTCAAAGCCGTGAACTTTGATTTTCTTAAGTGTACGGTTTCGTTTGAAGTTCGTTGTTTAGGAAAGAGAGAGGCGTGACTGCGTGAGTTGTGAGCGAGGTCAACTCGTGAGTTGTGAGCGAACTTAAAAGCATATATTAACCCATTGATATTCAAGCGGTCCATTTTTATTTTAATTTTTTGGCACTCACCCCTACCACATCAACCACCTGCATCGAATATCAAATATTTTAAAAATTAGGTGATTGTAGTTATGCTAACCCTCGAAAGTAACGTCTTTTTCTTTTCCTCCGCCTTGCAGAGGTCGTAATGATTCCCTCGGGGTTGCTCCTTCAGTGGGCATGCTTAAGCTTGACGTGGTAATGGGGGAACAATAAATATAAGAAGAATTAAGTTTTGGATAATGTAATTATAGAGTGGGGCGATTGAGTGGAGTAATTGGTTGGAAAAAGGGAAGATCTTGAGGAACAGAATTATGCTCATCATGTCTTGATTAACGTTGTTGGTTGAAGGTAGAGGTTCCTTCTTCCATCGTTGCTTCATCTCAAAGCAAATTATAACAAACCCTAAAAAGTGATGGCCATCTTTGCTGGAATGCACTGCAACCCTCACCTGCGGTTTTTTAATCGAAAAAAAGAAGGCCGCAGCCACCTATTTTTTTATTATTATTGATTGGTAAGCTAACTTATGCATGTCAATCTCGACTATTTTTATAAAATTTAAATTTGAAATGAATATATAAATCAGAGCATCTATGTGGTGAACAACATTTAGAGCTCAGGAGAACCACGAAAGTGATAGTTCTCTTTACTCGTGCTGCCAGTTTGGGATTCTCCTTTCAATTGGCTGGGGACGAAATGATAGCTTCTCTAGTGTAGCTTACACGCAACAATTATTATGGTAACAAAAATTCCATGCAAGTACGTTATGATTTCCTGGTTAGGTTTGAATATTGGTGGTCGTTGATTTGCTGAACGATGTCCTAAACCTATCAGCGGTAGCTATCAAGTTTTGACAATGTTTATATCTTGATTCAACTTCTTGAGTTAACTTTGAAGTTTCTTTATTTGACTTAGTTCAGGCATTAAACGTTTAAGATTAAATCATATAAAAATTAGACCAAAATGATCTAATCTATTATATCCAAAATAACCCAACTAACAAGAAAGAAAAAAAACCAGAAGATTAAATTGATAAAAAAAAAAAAAAAAACTTTCTTTCCCAACTTCTTAGAATTAAAGATAGCTGTAAGAAAATGATGAAATTAGAGGAGAGATAAACTCACAGCAAAATATGTAAATATAGTTCATATAATTAAATTAGCTCTATAATCACAGATGTCAGGATGGCCGAGTGGTCTAAGGCGCCAGACTCAAGTTCTGGTCTTCGTGAGAGGGCGTGGGTTCAAATCCCACTTCTGACATTTTGCAAATCTAATAATGTATTAATAATTAGGCTTAAATGGGGTGGTTAAAATTTAATTTATTTATGTTTTTAATTTGCTAAAATATTTTAAAAGTATTTCTAAATAATAAAAACCAGTATTGTTTTAACAACCACACATCAACATTAAAGAAATGAAATCCATAAAGCCGGGACATATTATATTAGGCCATACGAAAAGAAGGGGATTCACACAAATTGCATTTATATGATTAAGTGGTAACGTGCTATTTTCTAGGCAGGGAAGTGCTATTTGCGTGATCCGTAATGAGTCCCCGGCAAGGCTCCAAGTTCTTGTCCGTGTTCATCTCTTCGCTAACCTCCACATTTTGTTAACAACAACCTGTCCATGTATTCAGGTTGCAAGCAATCATGTCAAAATTATTTTTTTAATACGATAAAAAAAATAATATAAACTTGGAATTGTAAAATCATATTATAAAATTATAAACAAAATATCTTGAGATACATTAATACATTCAATGAAAATAGAAGTTATAAGAACAAAAGCATCAATTTGTTGATGACGACAACAAAGCGCTATTAAGGTTGCAAGTGTCTTGAAGTTTCGAAACCTTAGTCTTAAGAAGTTTGATAAACACTTCAAACAACCTTGATATATGTCCAAGGGACTAAATAGTTTGTTTTCCAAGCTAAAAGTCTGTTTAGATTCATGTTATATAATTAAAGGGCCTGATTTATAATTTAACCTCTTGATTCAATTTTTTTTTTTTTTGGCGATTTTCCTTACGGCTTAGCTGATTTATCAATCTTCTCTTAAACTAAGTTTTTTCTTCACATTCTTTAAATTAACTTCAGCCGTTTTAAATTTCCTTGCGAAGGAGGTGATGCATTCTACTTTTGGGAGACTAGGATTTTCTAACAAACGTTTTTGAAAAAAATAAAATAAAACTTTAATTTTTTTATATTCAGATTATTTTAAAATGAAAATAATTTAAAAAAATAATAATAAAATTTTTATTATGATATATTGATGAGTAAAAAATATTTTGAAAAATGACCTTGTACAAAATCAATCAAATAGATATTCAATCTATGTTTGATTTGATACATTTTTAGTTTAAAATTATTTTTATTTTAAAAAAATAATTTTTATTTTTATTTTTGAGGGTTTATTCCTGATATTATTATATTAAAAGTATTTCAGAGCATTAATATTAAATTAATTTGAGATTAAAAAAATCATAGCTTGTTTTTTTTATACATTTTAATGTGTTAATATTGCCTAACATATTTTTAAGAAAAAATACTTTAAAAATAATCGTTATTATTATTTTTAACACCTTTTCCATAATAAATGAATATAAAAAAAATCAAATTCTTTTTAGGCAAACAAGATAAAAAATAATACATTAACTTGGATTGAGTTTGATAGTATGGTTATGTCTTATAATGATAATAATACTATTTTTGCTTGTCTTTTAATTTTGTTCTTCAATTATCTGCATTTGTTTTTTTTTTATATATTTTTTTCAATGCTGCTAATATTGCTTTTTTTGTTTTACGTTCAATCATAATAATAATAATAATAATAATAATAATAATAATGAGAATAATAATTTAAGTAATTTATCATTCGTTGTTGTATTTATTAAGATTTAAATTTTACAACAAAAATAAATATTATTAGCTTTGAAAAATTCATTTGACCTGAAGACCAAATAAAAATAACAAAGCGAAAAAAAGAAGAAATATCAATTTTCAAATGATCATCAACACAAATTAAAATTGAAGGACTAAATTGAATAAAATCAAAATCTCAACAAAAGAGAAAATAATAAAAATTAAAAAACAATACTAAGAACATATATATATATATATATATATATATATAACATGGGGGCAAACAACTTTTACAATTAAAAAAAAATAATAATCACTAAACTTATCATCATTATTATATAAAGAATCAAAACCATGAAAATTAACCCGAAGAATAAAAAACAAAAACTCTATGAAAAGAGCAAAAAATAAATTAAATCAAAATAAATATTATGAGAATAAAAACAATTATCTAGTCTAAAGAACAAATAAAAGTAAAAGAAAAAAGAGAGGAACAAATGGGAAAAAGAAACAATATCAATTTTAAATGAATCACCAACATAAATTCAAATTTAGAGACTACATGGATAAAAAAAGATACAAAAATCAAAAACTCTATGGAAAAATAGTAAAGATTGTCCAAGAAAGATCAAAAAAATTACAGAAATTAAATCAAGCTAAAAATTAAAATAATAAGGGTCAAAATGAAAAAAAAAACAATATATAATCGATTTCAATTTGATGATAAAATTGTAACAAGTTCAAACCTTGAGACTGAAAAAAATAAATAGACTTTAAAAGAAAGAACAATAAAAAGAATAAGGTTCGAAATAAAAAAAATAGCATATATGATCAATTCAATTGGAGGACAAAATTGAAATAAACCAAAAATTGCAGACCGAAAAAATTAAAGAAAAAAAACAAAACATCAAAAGAATAGGGGCTGAAATGAAAAATAATATATATGATTAGTTTTAATTAAAAGGTAAAATTAAAAAAAAAAACTAAAACTTTTATAGAAGCAATGGGGACAAAAAAACAAAATAAAAAGATAAGGGATTTAAGTGTATATTGGCATCGTAGGAGAGAGAAAAGGGATAAAAAAACAAAACTGACCGTTGACAACTGTCCACCCACCATCTGTCAACATGCGCACCACCATGTGGAATAGGACATAACGGCACATCCAAATACACGACGATCGAGCATTTTCCTCAGCCTCCATATGCAGCACGTGTTGCCTAAAAGGTAGAAGGGAGGCAGAGGTAGGTGCGTCCAACAAACGTGTTTGCAGGTAAATAAAAAAAAAAGTAAAACTAGCTAAACACCCCTAAACTAGAGATAATTACAAAAAAAACCAATTTTTAAAATAACATTCTACCCCTAGAGTCTTAGTGCTCTATTTTTGTCTTTTCTGAAAGTATTTTAGTAGGTATATTGTTCACCCAAACTTAAAAAAATAAATATAACCTCACTGTTAACGCATTAATTTTGTCCCATCTGAGGATAAAAAAAATGAATTTACTGTTCATGGTCAGTGCACAAAACCAAAAAAACCTTTGACCTTTTTTATTTTGTTGTCTGCTTCCCGGATTAAATTAGTAGCTTTACTGTAAAAAAAATATAGAAAAGACAAAAACACAGTCCAATAATCAAATAATACCAACTGCTCCATAGGATTAGTCGAAAATACCCCTTAGAGAAAGAGTTAAATTGTAACCTCTTTTTAATGAAGGACGTTAAACTCATACGAAACGACAATGTTTCGTTGCCAAATATATAAAAATGCTCATTTAGGTTACAAAACCACTGGATAAGAGAAGAAGCCCAAACCAAGCCCGACTACGCCGAACCGAACAGGCACATATGATGCAGAAGAGTAGAGGCCCAAACAGAGCGCACAATGTCTAACCGAACAGCCACAAATGATGGAGAAGGGAGGCCCAAGAGTCCTGCTACGTTTTTTGCCTTTCTTTATCTCTGTACCAAAACAAATATTGAGATTCCAGTGTAATTGCTTTTCACATTTTAATTTTAGACGTTACAATAAGTTAATAATAATTTGGTGCTTCAAGTGGTTTTAAAAGCTAACATTTATATTTATTTTTTAAAATAAACTGTTT
>CM055019.1:6422612-6621155 GCA_029204005.1 Salix udensis | reverse complement strand
TAGAGTATAAATATAGTATTAAAATATGTATTCTAGAATATATGTGTATATTCTAGAATATGTAGAAGTTTGTTAGAGTTGTTTTATAAATAGACTACTGTAGCTCACAAGTAATGTATGCAGACTATTTTTGCCAGTAATACAATCTAATATTTTTCCTTTCCCGCTCATCTTCATCTTCTTTATCTTTCTCTTCAAGTTATCTGCAGAATTCCTCTGCTCTCTCTTGATTCAATATACATTATACCCATAGTATTTTTTAGCTTCAACATGGTATCAGAGCATCTCAATGCTCACGCAACGTGATCCATTTTCACTGCTTCCGCAAAAACAATTTATCCAAAGAATACTGTGCATCTGCAAATTTTTCCCAAAATTCATTCAGTGAACAAGCCTTCACTGATTTCAATTTTTTTCTTCAAAAACAAAACCCACTACAAATTCTTGACACTACTAAACGATTCACATAATGGTGACAGCTGCCCAATTACAGATTCTTCAGTCTCCAATTGCAAGCCTCGTCTCCACCATTTCGGCGTCTGTGAACATCAAATTAGATGATTCTAATTATCTAAACTTGCATTTTCAAATGCAACTTCTACTGGAAAGCAACGACATATTTGGGTTTGTTGATGGGTCTCATCCATGTCCAATGTCTCCAGCTGATTACGGTACAAATGCTTCTTCTTCTTCTAATGATGATTGTGATGATTTATTGGTATGGAAATTGCATGATAGAGCTATTATGCAACTAATTACTGCTACACTATCTCCCATAGCCATGTCTTGTGCCATTGGCAGTAGTAGTTCTAAGGAATTATGGATACGATTAAAGGAACAATTCTCCTCTATATCTAAGACTAGTATTTTCCAGTTAAAGTCTAATTTACAGAACATTAAGAAGGGAACTGATTCAATAAGTCAGTATTTGCTGAGAATTAAAGAAGCCCGAGACTATTTATCTGCAGCTGGGGTATATTTTTGTGATGAAGACATTGTGATTTTAGCCTTGAATGGTCTTCCTGGTGAATACAATACATTTAGATGTGTTGTTAGGGGTAGAGAGAGTGTGATCACACTTAAAGATTTTCGATCTCAACTGTTAGCTGAAGAAAGTATCATAGAAAATAGCATGATGAATAATTCTACATTTCTAGCTGCTATGAACACTACTTCAAAACACCCAGCTTCTCAGTTTGATCATTCCTCACGAGGACAACCTAATTTTCACACATATGAAAGTGGTGGTTATAGGCCCTTTAATAGAAACAGGAGCAGGGGCAGATTTAATCAAGGACAGAGGGTGTTTTCTCAGAGAACAAACATACCTGTGAGGACCAATAATGTGCCAATTGCATCACCTCCAGGTGTTTTTAGTTCCTTGCCTGTTTCACCATTTAATTCAGGAGCTGGGTCTAACATCATCATATGTCAGTTATGTAACCTTGCGGGACATGCTGCACCAGTGTGTAATTTGAGGAATTATGAACAGCCTAAGTGTCGATTGTGTGGAAAGGACAATCACACTACCTGGTTCTGCTATTACAATGACAGTGGTCCCAATTTTAATGGTCATGTTTCAGCAGCAGCATCATCATCTTCTTCCAACCAACATCAGGCCATGTATTCGGTGCAGAGTCCTTATTCTCCTGCATCTTCTTCCACTCAACATCAGGCAATGTATTCTGTGCAGAGTCCTTATTCACCTGCATCTTCCTCCAATCAGCAGCATGCTATGTACTCAGTGCAGACCCCTTTTCCGTCTATGCAGCAACAATCATCACAGGAAATGTCCCCAGTATGGATCACTGATTCGGGTGCAACAAATCATATGACACCAGATTTATCCAACCTGTCATTAAGCTCTCCAAGTCCTGCAGCTGACAGTGTCAAAACAGCCAATGGTGAAGGTTTGTCAGTATCTCACATTGGAAATGCTATTATTCCTACAACTGCTCAGCCTCTAAAACTGAATTCAGTGCTATGTGTGCCTAAATTGTCCCAAAATTTATTGTCAGTACATCAAGTATGTTTGGATAACAACTGCAGAGTCATTTTTGATGCCTTTTGTTTTTGTATTCAGGACATAGCAACGGGAAGAATACTGTATAAAGGATTATGCAGCAATGGGCTATATCCCTTTCCATCAAATCCATCTCAATTTGCTTCCTCTGCTCTCGGTTTTCAAGCTTACAGTGGTCAGTCCATCTTGCCTTCTACATGGCATTATAGATTAGGACACCCTACAAATAAGATTGTCAAGCTAATGTTAAACAAAGCTTGTATTCCATGTTCTCTAGATAACTTTTCCAATGTTTGTGTCAGTTGTCTACAAGGCAAATTTTGTAAGCAACCTTTCCATTCTAGTACTCATTTATCATCAACACCTTTTGATATCATACATAGTGATCTTTGGGGTCCTTCACCTAGTATATCCATTGATGGATATAGATTCTATGTAATATTTGTTGATGATTACTCTCGGTTTTGTTGGTTATTTCCTCTTATCAATAAAAGTGATGTTTGTTCCATCTTTATTGCCTTCTATAATCTTGTTCGAACTCAATTTTCCCACTCTATTAAGATTCTGCAAAGTGATGGGGGGGGGGAATATGTGAATAAATCACTTCACAATTTTCTTGCTGAAAAAGGAATTATTCATCGTAAATCTTGCCCCTACACACCTGAACAAAATGGTTTAGCAGAGCGTAAACACAGACATCTTATTGAAACTACCATTACATTACTTCAACATGCAAAAATACCTTCCACTTTTTGGACTTATGCAGTGCATACTGCCACCTATTTGATAAATCGCATGCCTTCGGTTGTTTTATCTCATAAGTCTCCCTTTGAACTCTTATTTGGGAAAATTCCATCTATATCTCATTTAAGGGTATTTGGTTGTGCTTGTTTTCCATTATTGCGTCCATATATTCAACATAAACTGCAACCAAAAACCACAATGTGTGTCTTCCTTGGATATGCCTCACATTACAAAGGATACATTTGTTATGATGTTACTAAGAAACGTTCCTATATTTCTAGACATGTTTTCTTTAATGAAATTGTGTTTCCCTATTCTGAATTAGTAACACATACTCACCATTCACAGTCTTCATCTATGTCTTCCTCTTGTAATCTGCCTTGTCTTCCTGTGGTCACTCCTACTAATATTGTTGTCCATCCTCCTCCCACTGATTTGTCCCCTGTTAATCCAAATACTATGTCTTCTTCATCATCATCTTCTATGCCTGTTGCTGCTCCTCCTTTATCATCATTCTCCTCTGTTCCTATATCTCCTGCATCAAGCAAAGGTATGCATTCTGCACCCTTATCTTCAGATGATGAGTTTAATGCCGAAGCCATTCCAGTTATGCTTCAAGCCATCAATATTCATCCTATGCAAACTCGCAGTAAGAACGGTGTGTTTAAGAAGAAGTTTTGTCTTACAGCAGCTATTGATGTGTCTCTTATTGAACCTTCAAGCTACAAGGTGGCTATGCAGTCTTCGGTGTGGCTTGCTGCTATGCAAGAAGAGCTTGATGCTCTTCATTCTCAGGGCACATGGTCATTAGTCTCTATGCCTCATCATAAAAATCTAGTGGGCTGCCGATGGATTTTCAAAATAAAGAGACATGCTGATGGATCAATTGCTCGCCATAAGGCGCGACTTGTGGCTCAAGGTTTCAGTCAAGAACATGGCCAAGATTATGGTGAAACATTCAGTCCAGTGGTGAAGCCTACATCTGTCAGATTGGTGCTAGCATTGGCTGCTCATTATGGATGGAAATTAAGGCAACTTGATGTGAAGAATGCTTTTTTACATGGTATTCTTCATGAAGAAGTGTACATGGCACAACCTCCAGGTTTTGCTGATTCTCATCACTCTCAATTAGTTTGCAGATTGCATAAGTCTATTTATGGTCTCAAACAAGCTCCACGAGCTTGGAATGAAAGATTTACTGCATTTTTGCCTTCCTTGGGATTTCAGCATACATATTCTGATGCATCCTTGTTTGTGAATCATTCTGCTGATGGGATTATTGTGCTTTTGGTGTATGTTGATGATATAATCATCACTGGAAGTAATACTGATGCGATTACAAGGATTATTCAATCTCTTGCTGTTGAGTTCGAAATTAAAGACTTGGGGGATCTTCATTTTTTCTTGGGCATTCAAATTCAGCATGTTCATAATGGCTTATTTCTTACTCAATCTCAGTATGTGCTTGAGTTGTTGGTGAAAACAAATATGAATGATGCAAAGGCTTGTGATACCCCTTGTCTCCCCTATCAAAGGCTGCCGAAGGATGATGGGATTCCATTTGAAGATCCTACTCTTTATAGAAGTGTTGTGGGTGCCTTATTGTATTTAACTTTTACTAGGCCGGATATTGCATTCTCTGTCAATCAAGTCTGCCAATTTATGCAGCAGCCCATGGCAATTCACTTTACTGCTGTCAAGAGGATATTACGCTACTTGAAGGGCACTGCCAAGTATGGCATTCATTATCTTCACAGTTCTTTGGAACTCAAGGCATTCAGTGATGCTGATTGGGCAGGTGACCCCAATGATAGACGGTCTACAACAGGTTTAGTTGTCTTTCTTGGATCTAATCCTATCTCATGGTGTTCAAAGAAACAAACCACAGTTTCTCGGTCTTCCACTGAGGCCGAATATAGAGCTCTATCCTTCACAGCTGCTGAGATTGATTGGATCAAACAATTGCTGACATTCCTGCATGTTGAATTACCACAGCCTCCAGTTTTGTTTTGTGACAATCTTTCAGCCATTGCCTTGTCATTTAATCCAGTGCAACATCAGAAGACAAAGCACATTGAAATCGATGTCCACTTTGTTCGTGAGAGAGTAGCTGCAAATCAACTACTTGTTCAATTTGTGTCTTCCACAGAACAGTTCGCAGACATTCTCACCAAAGGGTTAAGTTCACCGTTATTCCGAATTCATTGTAACAATCTCATGCTTGGGTTACCCCATCATGAGCTTGAGGGGGGATGATAGAGTATAAATATAGTATTAAAATATGTATTCTAGAATATATGTGTATATTCTAGAATATGTAGAAGTTTGTTAGAGTTGTTTTATAAATAGACTACTGTAGCTCACAAGTAAGGTATGCAGACTATTTTTGCCAGTAATACAATCTAATATTTTTCCTTTCCCGCTCATCTTCATCTTCTTTATCTTTCTCTTCAAGTTATCTGCAGAATTCCTCTGCTCTCTCTTGATTCAATATACATTATACCCATAGTATTTTTTAGCTTCAACATTACCAACTTCTTAATTTTTAAAAAAATATTTTTGATATCAATACATCATAACAATTCAAAAACACTAAAAAGTATTTTTTTAAGAAAACCTTTTTAATATTAACAAAAATTAAATTCAACTTTAATTCTAAACACTCTAAAGGTCCATGTTATGAGTGTTATAACAGTTGTGTTTTCAAAATGCCTTTTATTTTAAAATATATCAAAATAATTTTCTTTATTTTTTTTTAATTTTAGCATTAGCACATCAAATAAAATATAACAAAGTCAAAAAAGATAATTTTAATCCAAAAATAAAAAAAAATTATTTATTTTCAAAAATACTTTTAAAAAACAATACATAACAAGCTCTAATAAAACAAGAACATGGTGGCAGCCACCGCAACCAAAGCTGCGGCGACGAAGAGAAGCAAATGACGGATCGAAAAAAATTTAGAGGATGGATTTCAGAAAAAAAATGGTGGTGTTCAATTTTTTATTTATTTTTATTTTAAGAATAATTTAATCGTTATATTTTATTTTATACCGATGTTTTTTACTACCATGCTATGATAGCATAAAAAACCGCGACTGTCTGTCTTTATGCAAAGGTTTGTTACTTGCTGACACTGCAATTCTAATCTGGGACAATTGAACTGTCGGTCCACCATCCTTTTTATTTTCTCTTGATACATCATTTACTACTCTGCTAAGATATTATATGATAGCATCCTTTTTTTTTTTTTTTTTAGTGTGATTGTTGACTTTGATCATCTAACTTCAAATTTGGGATTTTTAGGAAACTTTCCTTTGTATTTAATAAATAAATTATTTATAAATCAAAATAAATATGTTTCATCATTAAAAAAGGAAACAATTGTGTTGCTAAATTATTTTGTTAACTAATAAATTTTTAATTTTAATAAATTATTTATTATCTTTAATTAATAACTTTAATTAATAAAATAGGTGTCTCTAACTATAACATGGAAATGAATTTAATTTTAGGTTGTGTTTAAGAGTGTGATACTGGTTGCTTTTTAAAAAAAAGTCGTTTGAAAATGCATGAAAATAAATAAGATTATTTTTGATATCATCGTATCAAAACAATTTAAAAATTTAGAAAAAATATTTTCATAGAAAACAAGAAAACTCAAAAACCATGAGATGTGGTTTCAAATACCATTTTTATATCTAACTAATTATTATCATTACAGAAAATATATTTTGCTAAAAAACAATTAGGAACATCAAGGTGTGTCATATCTAAGGAGTCAAAATAAATATATAATTATTAACATGGGTTAGAAAAACTTAGTTCTATCTCGTTCTCTTTTTCTTTAAACGAGAACTAATATCTTCTTAGTATCTTTGCAATGTATATTCGTCCTATTTTCCTATTTCTCCTTATTTTTATGAAGGTTTGTTAGAATTATGACTTGGAAAACAAATTTGTCTTTGCCTATGGCCACGCCTATGGTCTCTACCACGACCACAATTATTATTATATCTCATATCATTCACTTCAAGGAATTGAAACATGTAGGCACCTAAGTTATTTTGTTATTGCATCTTGGGAGGATAACATATAGTTCGCTCTATTTTATTTTTTAAAAAATCAGGCATGCATCACCTGTTGAGGTAGATGATGTGTCATCTTGTTTTGCCAAAATTTTAGTCTCTATATTGGCCTCAAGGCATAAGTGTTTTTGATCCAACAATCTATTTTTCAACCCTTTTGACTCAAATTATCCACATAACATTTTAGAAATCATGATACACCTATCAATGACCTTAAAAAATCTAAAACTTGTTCCAAAACATAAAATCAGCCAGCGATGAAAATTTGACTTGAGATCATATTTGTTTGTCATGAACTTTAAAGGTAAGAAAAAACTAAGAAGAACTGCTTTTAACAAATGAAATAATTTGACAAAAATCTCATTTGTTTTGGTGATCTAAATTGGCGTGTATGATATGTTTCTCTCTCTACAATTGAAATAAATGACCCTCTCTCTTATTTCTCAACTAGAAATAAAAAAATAACAACAATATATTTTTGTACCAAAATCAAATTTGAAAAAAAAAATAGAGGAATAAAATTATGTAATTTTTGAATTCTGAGGATCAAAGTATATTTTTTTTGAGACATATGACAACTATCCATATTTGATGTCATTTTCATTAAGTTCTCTCGTTTTCTAATCACATTATTTCTTAAAAAAAATCATAATTAAGTGGTTTTTAATTAGAGCTAAATCACTGAAAAAATAAGATGCAAGATTAGATTGAAAAAAAATATTTTTTTTTTTGCATAACCTATTCATAATAGTACGTGAGAAGAGAAAGAGTGCATAGCTAAATAATAGAGATTTCACAGTCTAAGGGTAATATTTTTTTTTCAGAAAACAAAATGATATATTAGTATTTGTACTTTGTAGTGAGTCGATCAGAATCCAGAGAAAAGGACAGTGGCTACAGCATGCATCTTTTTTAATTATAATAAAATGCCAACAGCTTCAGCATTCATTAGTGGGTGCAAGATTCCATGTCCACATGAATCACTCGTCGAAATTATACGGGGACCCTACAAGTTTATGGATATAATTAGGGTTTGGCCACAAGTGTCTAATTCTTTTTTTTTTATTAAGAGGCATTAACTGGATTAATATTATTAAATGTTACTTGTACTAACATTATAGGATTTTCTTAAAAGATAAATCAGAGTTTTATTAACATGAATCTCTGAATCAGTCTATACGTACCTCAATTAATCTAATAAATTCTAAAATTAATTATTATGTAATTATTTTTTAATAACAATTATATTAGCAAATTCATGTATAAATAAAAGTTAGTAATTACCTGACTGAGTGGTAGCTATTTTACGTCGTCAAGCACAGAAGGAGAGACAGCATGTCATGACTAAAACATATAGTGGTAATGGATGACTAAGATACGCACGCAATTACAGTAATCTAAATCCAGTGCATCTTCCACTAACGGTCGTGTTTATCATGGTGTATGACTAGGAAAATTCAACCAGCCACCAAGTCTTTTGAGTCCTTATAAAGTTTCATCTTCTTTTTTTTAATTTTATTTTCTATGGTTTTGTGACAAGGCGTGTTTTTTAATTAAGTTCGATGGTGATTGATTTTTTTTAAAATATTTTAAGCATGTATCTTTATATATATATATATATATATATATATATATATATATCCGTAATTATAAGGAAGAAAATTTTTAATAAAAAAAAGAAGAAATAATTTTATGCAGATATAAATAGGGTTTTGCTCATATTCAAATTGAATTATGTTTAAATTTTATGTTAATTCTGAAAACTTTTAATAAAAAAAAGAAGAAATAATTTTATGCTTTCATCTCCAATTTGAAAAGTGATGTTCGTTATCTTTTTGTATAGAAGACCACTACATTTTTTGCTTGATAAATAGAATGGGGGGGCAATAATTACATATACAATTAATTATTACAGTGTTGAAATCAAATCTTATCTTAGAAAACTAAGATCAAAGGACGAGAAAAACCGTATATCTAGAACATGACGATCATGTTTTAAATTTCAAATTTCATCATCATTTATAGTATGCACTGTTTTTTACTCGATCTATTTAAATTCAATAACAAACAAACATAATATAATATGAAAGAATCTTAATCTTATCCTAAAAAATAATAATCTCAATCCCCTAAGACCTAGGAAAAATCAACGACGGAATGGATCCGAGGTGGTAGTTTTCTCTCTTCAACCTGTTTTTGTGGCTATTCCCTTGAATATGGAGATTCTAGTTTCTATTTTTTTTTATTATTATTATTATAAGGAGATTAATAATGAAGAAAGAAAAGGAAACAAGAATACCAAATGAGCTGTAACCCTATTGATTCCAGAGCAGCATGACTTAGGGCACCTGGCACCCTCTTATAGGGGGGATTTTGATTAGAAACAGAGAGTATTTTTTAAAAATAAATAAATAAATAAATAGCTTAAGAAAAATTGATACAAATCTAAATATTGCTATCGGCGCTCGGTAGCGTTGAATGGAAGAAGCGAAGTTTGATTGTAATTTGCATGAAAAATGCACCACACGATATGACAGCCAGCAGCTGCTGTCGGTAGAGTATGATAGATATATATTTACAAATATATTAAAATTATTTATTTATTTTTAATTTTAATATATTATAATAAAAAACATTAAAAAAAATTAAATTAAAACTAAGAAAAATTAAAATTATTTATAAACGCAGCTCAAACGCAATCTCAAACACTGAAAAGTTTCCAGTAGGCAATGACAGTTGGCAGAACGGAGGCTCGTCACGTGGGATACAGTATCTCTTCTGGTGGGTCCATGAACGAGTGGAACTGGCTGAACTTCACACGACTCCCCTCTCCTCTCTCCCTCGCTCTATCCTTAAATAGGCCACAAAACAAGAAGCTGCTGCTGCCTCCTGCTGTTCTTTTGGCTTTGCAAGTTATCTCCTTCCTGAGATTCTCAAAGCTAATAGTAATCGCAGGTGGTCGTGTCAATCTGTAATAACAAAAACACACATCATATCATATTATTTTTTCGATCATGATAACTCCCTTGCGGTTCCTGCAACTCTGTGTCTTGTCAATGGTGTTACCAACAACTACTGCCACCACTGCTTCTGCTTCCATGCTCTCCGGTACACTTTTTTAATAACTGTTCCTGTTATCATTAACTGTTGAAAGCAACAGCAATAATCACAGTAAAAAGATGGTGTTTTTGAAGGTGGAGAGGATGGTTTACACGCTGAAATCTTGAGGGATGAGGCCGTGGCAAGACTCAATCAGCTTGGAAAGGTACTTAAAATTATTTTAACATTTGCTTCTATTAAACATGGGAAATGGTTGACTGATTGTTTACTTGACAAATAACCATTATTATAATATTTCAATTCAAGTGATTGGTCTTATCTGAAGGTTAGAGGTGGAGATGGGAATTTTCTTTTGTGGCTAGCTACACAGTCTTTTATTAGCATTCCTATTGTTAATGTCATATTCTTGGAATTTTTAGTCATTTCAATATCCAACATGATAAATAGAATTTCTTATTTCAAAATGATTTAGCCCGGAAAGCCACGTCCAACAGCAGTTCTGTATATATGTTTTTATATAAAAAACCATATAGGATGTGTAATACTAACAGTAACGATAACACCGAATAGTTTTAGATGCAATTATAATATCTCTGAAATTTGTGGGATATTATTGTTATTATTTCTCATCGGTTTAATTGTAGATGTAATCAAATTGATTTTCCTCCGTAGTTTCATATGAAGGATAGCAATTTAAGTGTTCCTGTGAACTGCAGGTGAGCGATGCAGATGGCTATCTTGAGAGGACATTCATGAGCCCAGCTTCTGTGAGGGCAGCAAGTCTTATCCGCGCTTGGATGGAGGAAGCTGGTTTGACGACGTTAGCTTCTGTTCCTTGGTGCAACGCTCTAAAAATTATGCGTAAAACTCTTCATCGATTTAATTTGTATATATTGGTTGATTCCAGATGGGTGGACTACATGGGCAATGTGCATGGCCGAGTTGAGGGATTGAATGCGAGTGCTGAGGCTCTATTGATCGGTTCTCATTTGGTAATCCTTTTGTTTTGTATCCCTTGCACTAATTCTCATCTGTCGTTTCATTCCTTTGATTTTACTGTATTTTCTATTTTGATTTCTTTTTCATTGGGACAGCATATTGGGAAAGTGCATGCAGTGTATAAGAACTGATTGGTGATTTTCTTTTGACACTGAATAGGATACTGTTGTTGATGCTGGGATATTTGATGGGTCACTAGGTATAATCTCAGCAATATCAGCCTTAAAGGTTTTGAAAAGCAGTGGAACTTTGACAAATCTTATACGGCCAGTCGAGGTGAGCCAAGTACCTGCTTCCACTACTATCCCTGTTAACATGTAAACAGACAGATTTGCATAAAATTGCCAATTCCAGGCTACAATGGATTTATAATATTGAGCATTACGTTGACGCTGACTGATATTTGCATGCTATAATAATTGGGGGGTAGGAACCTTCAAGAATAAAATGTCTTATACCTGCCTGCTTTACATTCTGGCTAATCGTTTCCACTTGAAGAAGATGACCATATCATGTGTTGGGATCTAATGGATTCCAACTCTCCAATAACAGCGTGGCTACTGCAGTATCAGTTCTCTGAAAGTATGCCTGGTGGGTTGTTCAAACAAAAAAGGAAAAAAAGAAGAAAAAATCACAGAGTAGAACTTGTTCTAGTTGGATGATTGGTGTGTTGATGCATAGAAATGAGGCTTAATAACCTTAACATGCCTGGGTTGTTGAAGTTCAACTACCACTTTTCATCATATCTTATTGAACCAAAACTTGACCAGGTGCCAGAGTTACTCCACTCTCAAATCCTCTGATCTTTTATCTACTTAGGCAGTCGCTAGGCCCTAAAATACTCCCATAATGCTAACTGAGAGTTTGAATGTTGGGGCAGCCTGTGCAGAAGTCTCACTTATCGATGTGATTTTGTTTCTGTCTCGCGCCATATGTGCAGGTCATTGCATTTAGTGATGAGGAGGGAGTGAGATTTCAATCTACTTTCCTAGGCAGTGCTGCTGTAGCCGGTATATTACCAGTTTCAGCATTGCAGATATCTGACAAGAGGTTTTCTTGATTAGTCTATAGACCACATCTGCCTGAACATTGCCTGTTATAGTTATACTTACATTTACTCCTTGTTCAGTGGTGTAAATGTGCAAGATGCTCTGAGGGAGAATTCCATTGCAATCACAGAAGAAAATCTATTTCGGCTCAAGTATGATCCACAATCCGTTTGGGGTTACATTGAGGTATTATCTTGGAAACAGTTCTATACTGACAAGTCAATTCAATTCTGGCCATGCAGCTCAGAATTCTAACTTCTCTGTTTTTAGTATTCTAAGTTTGCGTTTCTTAATGCTTCAGGTTCACATCGAACAAGGACCGGTGCTCGAATGGGTTGGTTTTCCCCTTGGCGTGGTTAAAGGCATTGCTGGACAGACACGGCTAAAGGTACAGCACTATGTTTCCACTTTTCAGAATAAATTTAAAAACTTCTGTCGATTTTTTTCACCGAGGTAAGAAAGAAAGACTGTTGAAGGCTTGAAACTTTGATTTTGTTGGACAGCAACAGTTCTTACTAGAATTTACATCTACTTCTGCAAAGGAATTGTTCAGTGCTTGAAAATGGCTGAGGCCCAGAACTCGGAAATATTCTAAGAGTAGGCCAGTATAGAAGAGTTGAAGGAGAGAAAATGGAATTATTTTTGTTTTCCCTTTATCTTAAGGGCTGTCTTCTTTTTGTAAATTCTCAAATTCAAGACCATTTGATCGATAGCAAATAGAAGAAAAGAATTCAAGCTAGTTATATTTATGTGTTTTTTTGGTAGTAATTCTACCTCGTTCTTGCGATAACGCATCACGTATTTGGTCCTATAGTGTCCATGTCCATCTTCAATTCTTTTTGACTGATTAGTCCTCCCTGTCAAAAACTTTGCAGATCACGGTGCGAGGCACACAAGGACATGCTGGAACAGTCCCAATGTCCTTGCGTCAGGACCCCATGGCTGCTTCTGCTGAATTAATCATATTGCTGGAAAGTTTATGCAAAAATCCTAAAGATTTTTTATCTTATGATGGCCATTGCAACGATTCCACAGTGGAATCTCTTTCTAATACCCTTGTCTGTACTGTTGGAGAGATATCCACCTGGCCAAGTGCAAGCAATGTCATTCCAGGCCAGGTAAGATTTTAATTTCCGGGAACTGTTGATGTTTACAGCAAGCGCACATGAGGTGCACTTCCAGCAACTCAGCACAGCTAATTTCCAGCTCAAGCAAGAACTTCCTGATTGCAGGTTACCTTTACTGTGGATCTACGTGCGATGGATGACATGGGACGTGAAGCTGCTCTCTATGAACTATCTAATAGAATGTATGAAATTTGTGAGAGGCGTTCTGTTTCCTGCATCATTGAACGTAAGGTGAAGAAACTATCATCTTATCATGCATTCAGCCTGTTGCAAGAGCAAATACTGTGGTTTTTCCTTTTCCTTTTTCTTTTTCTTGACGATTGGCTGGCGATTGTTTCAGCATGATGCAAATGCAGTGATCAGTGATTCAGAATTAACTTCAGAGCTAAAGTTTGCAGCCAATGCTGCTCTCAAGCGAATAACCGGAGAAATTCAAGAAGAAGTTCCCGTGCTGATGAGTGGAGCAGGGCACGACGCGATGGCTATGTCTCATCTCACAAAGGCCAGTTCCTCTTACCTCCATGAACTCTTTGTCTCGATATCTACAAATTTTCCTGTTCGTATCTTCATTTAATAATCATATTCATGGTACGATTCATCATGGACAGGTTGGAATGCTGTTTGTCCGCTGTCGTGGAGGCGTAAGCCACTCTCCTGCAGAGCATGTGCTGGATGATGATGTCTGGGCTGCTGGTTTGGCGATCTTAGCATTTCTCGAGATGCACGTGTAAATAAAACACAACTCGACATTCTTGTACAGGACAATAATTGTTTTAGCGCAATGCACTAATGATGATATTTGTCGATTGCATAATCATCTCCTTATGATGCCGTGTCTGTAAGTAAGAAATTTAAAATTTGGGTCCATAGTAAATCTTACAACATGGAAAATACGTGCTGATATTTTTCTGTGGTAAAATAGTTTCAAACATAAGAGGAAAAGAAAAACTTTTTAGGATTACCTATGAATCCTCAAGATGGCCTCTGAAAATACCAAAGACTAAAGGAGCTTGCGAGACTTGAGGTAGCCGGTCGCATGATGTGAGCATGGGAGAGACGATTGAAGTTGTTTCGCTGCGGCATCATTTGGGAAGAAAAAACGATTGTCCAAAGTTTGCTAACCAGGAAAAATCCCTGACACCATAGTACGTGGGACTGATGGATTCTTTGACATTGTTCATTCTTCTTAGATTGCAGAGATTCTCAGCCAAGAACAAGGCAAATCAACCGAGGATTTGGCTCACGTACTTGCAGAGTTAGCGAAAAGCCATTCCCTTGACGACAAGTATTGTTCTCCGTTTGCAGAGCTGCTGCTTTGGCTGAAGAATCTCACACGGGAGGAAGAGATGATGGAATTACAGTAGATGTTGGAATGATTAACTCAGTGCAGTATTATAGTATAGTGAGGACTAGCTGTTGTTATAATTTGAAGAGATGATAGTATTAAGAAGGCTATTTTTGTCTTTTTAAGACAAGAAAGGTAATTTAGACTACTAGGTTTCTTTTTTAAAAAAAATGAAAATAAAATGGCGACATCACATTTTAAGTTTATTTGTTTTATTTAAAAAAAATAATTCTATAAAAAAAAGAAAATAATGAATTAGATTGAAGATTATTGATGTTAAGGGTTTTAAAGACATTTTTATAAGCAAAATATGAAAGAAACCTTGAAAAAACAGCAGCAAAGAGATGTCAAAAAATAACAAAACTAAGAGGAGGACTTTAACTTTGGAAGAGGAGGATTAGCCCAAATAAGTTAGCTAAAAAGTGGGTCCACTCCCATCTATGAACACTATATTACCCTCATCTTTACTTCTATTCCAGCTACTACCCTCCAAAGACCTCTAAGAAAAGAAGTGCCTTTTGGTTTTGTTTTTCATCTTCCAGACTTCACTACTGTTCAAGGTCCGCAGCAAGATTTATATTAATCTACAAAGCAAATTTACTCTCTAATTAGAAGAGAATATACATTTTAAAAACAACAAAAACATCTAAATCAGTGGTGAACTATTGCATCTCATGAAGCCGCACAATTAGCTTGCATCAGAATGGGTGGCTCGCTCATGGCTGTGCCAACTGTTGTAGCTGATGAACAACATGGGACATTCTTGGGCGCATTGATGGCACATGCTGCGTGCAAGCATAAACAAGGTCCACCACCTTCTGAATGGCTCCGGCTTCTGGAACATCCGATGAGGGCGGGGTCATGAGAGGGTCCAAGAGCTCAGGGTAGCGATGTGCCTGCACCAGAGGAGTGGCCCACTCAAATATACTCTGCCAACCCACCGAATCAACTGCTTGCATAGGCCTCCGCCCGCTGACTATTTCAAGCAGCAGCACCCCAAAGCTGTAGACATCACTCTTCGTGGTAAGTTCATTTCTATAAACAAATTCTGGAGCAAGGTACCCATATGTGCCACCTGCCATCATTGTTCTCTCATGCATCACTTCCCATGGCATGAACTTAGAAAGACCAACCCCCATTAAATGGGCTCTGAACTCTTCATCCAGCAGAACACTACTAGCACGAATATCCCGATGCACAACATGAGGCTTAACCTTGTCATGCAAGAACCTGTGCAAACACGTGTCCACATGCACAGGTGAGCCAACCAGATGAGAAACAGATTATAGCAAACATAATATCAGAGAGATAAAAAATTCTTGAAAGGGAATCAATTTATGGAATGCACAAAAATGATCAAAACCCATTATTAACATTCAGTGCACTTTATCAGCTATAGCCCTTTGGGGGGGGGGTAGTAGCTGAGATATCTAAAATCACAATTGACAAACAACTAAGCAATTTCAAAAAAAAGTGTATGTTGTAATTGATTGATTTAAATTGCATGTAATTTTAAAATGGCTGTAATGAGAAGGCAAGCATAAGCACCTTCACAATAGAGCATAATCACGTCATTAGCATTAAAGATGACATAAAATTTATCCAAAAACAGCTTTCCCCATTCTGTTGGTTGACCACATGTGCATTCAGGAATCAATCTGGATTGAATTAGCAATAATCGTTAAGGAACTAAATCTCATTCCATGTGGTTTCCCCATAAAGTTAAACTTTGTAAATAATCAGAGCAAACACAGCGAAAATAGTAAAGGACATTTTTAAAAAGTCTTTCTCCATTTTCTTGTTTAACCCACAGTGAGTGAAGTATTAACCTATATTCAGCTGATAACAATCTATACCAGGTAAAAGTTAGCATGTAAATTACACAGCATTTCTGATGCAAGCACCAAGAGTTACGATCAATAAAACAGCAGTATAAGCACTTTAAACATAGCAACGCGTTAGATAAAATGAATGTTTCAGATAATATAATAAGTTCAAATATATAGATTGCCAAATTAACTGCACTTATCGGTTGAAGGTATTAATACTAAAGCCAAAACAACTGTATGCCACTGCATGACGATGGGTCTGATGGCATGTTATTTAACATGCTAATATTGCCCTTAATAAACTTGAAAAACAAGCATGTACCATTTAGCAAATCAAGCTTCCTTTCCAAGTATTGCAACTCAAATGAATAAATATGACTCCTTAAAATCAAATTAAATAAGCGCAGGATAAAGATTTTCATCAAAGCAAAGATATTTGCAAATAAGAAATTAATCAGAGATTGCAAACAAACTGATTAATGGTAAGAAATAACCCAAAGGATCTAGTAATAAGTGATGATATTTTACGAGCACATCAGTGATGGTGGTTATGATAACAATTCAACTCTACCAACACTAGACAACCAAGTAATATTACTCCTGTATATAATAACAATAGCAATAACAATATGTAGTTCGCATATACCGAGAAGAAAAAGGTTTGAGGATGAATACGTACGCAATTCCTTGGGCAAGCGTTGTAGCAATTTTCATCCTCATAGCCCAGTCCAAGCTCCTGCCTCCTCTTGGCACGTGGTGAAGCCATCTATCCAAGGGCCCATTAACTATAAACTCATAAACAATGTAACGGTCACCATGATCATAACAACATCCCTTAATAGCCACCAAGTTTGGATGGTGGAGCCTGGCAACCCTTCCAATTTCAGAGTAAAACTCCTTCTTCCTCTGGAAGCTAGACCTTTTTAACCTCTTAACTGCCACCCTAGACCCATCAGGAAGAAGGCCACTATATGTGCCACCAGTTTTTGCATCTCCAAGAAGACGATTTCCTTCACTAAAGTTCTTGGTAATCGACCTCAGTTCCTCATTAGTGAAGACTTTCCATGATGGAGGAACCAATGCAGAAGCTGCTGGATTAGATAACTTACGAGACTTTCTACGCTTCTTGCTTCGCCTGTATGCAAGGAGCCAAATCACAACTGCTAATGTTGTGCAAAGGATTAATCCACTCACAACTGCAAGTATAATCAGATATTCCCGGTGGCAGTGCATGTGGTAGCATTTCTTCTCTGGGAACCAAAAGAGGAAAACATAACAATAAAAGGTTTTATCAATACAAGTGATAAAATGGCATCAAGGAGTTGATCAAATTCTGAACTCCCAGAAAAAAACAAATCTACAATATTGCAACATATGCATGTTTATCTTTTGTCAATAGATACATGGGTTGAAACATATAATTGTAGCAAATAGCAAAAGAATCTAGCATTGATGCATTAGGCAAGGGCATACCAACATCAAGCATGCAAATAAAAGCATGAGAGCTATTGCATCTCTCAGCCATAAGATCTTCAGTTCCATTCACCACTGTACATAAATCAGCTGAAATACCATTGCGGCACGACAAGCTAGTGCAATTCAAAGGAAAAGACTCAGAAACCATTGACCCGTTCAAGTATAAAGTGTTATCGGACCACTTCCAAACGAAACCTATAGTGGAATTCGTCATTCTTCCACCAACCCAACAGCCACTGGCAGTTTGGCCACACAACTTCTGAGCAAAGCTAAGTTCTTCAGATGATGTGAGTACTGCCAAGTGTCCGCCATAGCTTAGACAATGGTTCTCTGATTCATTCCATGACTTGGATCTCCGTATAAGTTTGAAGCACCCACTCTTATTTGGACTTATATCCCATCCAGACCGGCACCATGCTGTCAACCAGAATACAGTCACCTTCAATATATTAGCAAGGGACATGTTCCACAAAAAAGCTCTGAGAATTTTAATATTCCATTATTTATTATTACTTATCAATAAAACTATCTTAAAAAGGTGGGAGGAGGAGGATTTCATTTTATGATAGAAAGCTCATTCATTTCACAAGAAGACAAAAAAAAAAAACAAGGGATCTGTTGAATTTCAAATAGCAAGTTTAATAATAAGATATGAAGACTTACTTCGCAATCATTGCAGTTCATTATAAGTTATTACAAAAGCACGGATGAACAGCTAAGTATGTGCTGAATTCTATGAGAGTTTATCAGGATGTGTAAGAACTAATGCAAGGGATTCATAAATTCTTTAAGCCCTTTTTCTAAGAAAGTTGGTTGATTCAGTCAAGTATCCTTGCAGTGCATTTTTTTAGCATCAAATCTAATTGTAGTGGAAAGAAGCAATTTTGATCAACTCGTTGCTTTTGAGAGGAGCGCTTCTGCGTGCTACCCATTCCGATGCACAGGTGCACAACACACAGAGGGGGACAAACTTGAAATATTCCAAGCATTATAAGGATCTAACAATCTCACTCTTTTATGGAAAGAGAATTGCTAATAATCAAAGTAAGGAAAACATTCTACTACTGGACCTCATATTATCCCAAATCTCCACACTGATTATGTTGCAGCATGCTCCAATACCAACTACAAAGATCAACTTAAAAATTCAGTAGCAAATATCTATCTAAGACATCTGTATATCAAGCCATTATTCTCTGCTAACCAAGTAATCTCCCACGAGTGACTTGCAAGCTTTCAAAGTGATTTATTCATTCCAATGAGCAGCTAAAAAATCCCCCTTTGCATAACACATGCTATGAGACACATACAGTAAAGTAGCTAACATTTTCTAAAAAAACAGATATTTAAAAAAGCGATGATGCTCGCACCTCTGCTGGTTTGATTGTTGGAAGCCACCAATTGGACCTGAATCGTCTCATTTTTTGATGTCTTAAGAAAATAAAAAAGAAAATGAAGATAAGTCCACAATGCTTGCAGAAATACAAATTCACAAGAGTTGGAATCTATAAACTCACGGTTTGAGACGCCACAAACCCCACAAAAGTAATCAAAATCACAGCAAACAGCAAGCAGAGCAGTTTCATTTTCCTCCAGAACAAATTTCAAGAAACCCTAAAATCAAACAGCCACTGGTGGTTAGAACTGATCCCTTCAAAAAGAAATTTCAACCAAAACTAAAATCATAAAATCACCCAATTGGGAGCATTAGTTTCACGTATTTTCTTTTCTTTTCCTTCATTTAACAAATGAAAAGGGTGGGGAAAGTCTGATCGCTAAGTAACCCAGAAATGAAAAGAAAAGGAAAAACTTGAGAGAAGTTTTACCAGTGAAATGGGTCAGAGCAGCTTGTTCATGTTAACTATTAATGTAATCCAGCTTCTAACAAACGGTGTTTGTCAATTGCTAGTCACTATAGCCAAGACCCTACAATCCCAGAGTCCATTTATTTGGTTAGTTAGCAGTTTATGACTATCTTCCACACCCTCTTTTTTTTCTTTTTTTTTCTTTTTTTTCTTTTTTTTTGTCTGACTGCCATTTATTTTCCTTCTATTTTGTGGTTTTATTTTTACTCAATTATTTTGCAATTGGATTATAATTATTATATATAGAAAAAAAAACTAAGAGGTTGTCCATACCAAAACTAAACTCTTATTGTAACTACTCTTGAAAAAACAAAAAAATAATAATTTAACCTTATGTTCAGGATTTCTTGGTTTTTTTAAATCTTTTTATAGATACTTAAATAACTAAATTACTCTTAAAAGCAATAAAAACACCTATACCTAGAAATAAAGGTTTTAATAGCGTATTTAATATTGTGGTTCAATTATGTTTTAGTTTTTTTTATATTTAAATTAATTTCTAATATTTATTGAATTTCTAATATATTAATATTAAAAATAAATTCAAAAAATTATTGCAAAATACCTTTAAATAAAAAAAAACATTTTAATCACTTCAAAATTTATGCGGTCAACACAATCCCGTCTCAAATCTCAATGCTTATTTCAGTTATTTAATAATGTTTATTTTATTTTTTTTATGAAATTTCAACTTATAAATACGCAGACCAAGATCTGAGAAAGAACAAGTATTAGTCTCTTTGCTCTGTAAATCATGATTACTGGGCTAAACAAATTACATTTTTTTTCGGGAAAAAATCCAACCATACCTTTAAATGATATATATAATTTTTTTTTTATTTTTTTTCTGGGGTAGAGATCTCTTTTATTAAAAACATGTAAATTAAACTACTAAACACACTCTTAATTTTATGACCAACTAACTATATTGGTTGATATATTCTTTCAGTGAGCTTATCATTAAAATTAAAAGTATAATCTAAAAAGGGCATGGGTAGTTGACGCTTCATCGATGCATTTAAGGGTCCAGGAAAAGGACTGGAGAAAATTTATGACGACAAAGAAACGGGCAGCGTGAAATTTATTACGCTACCACTAATATGCCCAAGTCAGGTCCTATGGGCTGTGAATTGCAGCCCATCTTTTGAGGGCTCACCTGCCTACCAGGCCCAGTCTAGAATCTAGAATTTAAGCTCAGCCAACACTGCCGAGTCTGCGTTGTTTCTAAACTTATGATAAGACCAAACAGTGTCATTATTATATTTATATAACTATATATTTGTTATTAAATAATAATAATTTATTTTTAATATTTATATAATATTAGATTAATAAATTTAAAATTTGATTCCTGAAAGTAAATATAAAGTCTTTGAGATAAAAATGAAATTATAAAACTGTATAATTATATAATTTCTATTGCATCAAAGTATTATTTCTAAAATATTTTTTGTTGATACTCTATTAAATATTCGATATTTATTGAAGTTCTAGAAATTAGTATATATTATGTTTTTTTTATGGAAAACAAATGTTGTTCTTATAAGCTGAGATATAAGGGATATATGAAAATTAATATGCGAGTGCTTATCGTAAGATATGTATACTAAATTGACCCACATGAAAATTTCATATGGTGAGAATACTTGTGTATATAGAAAAGCACATGTAATGGTTACTACGTGATTTTTCAACTTGAGATCATCAAGTTATCTTACATAGAAAATATCATGCTTTAATTATGTTTCATATTATCTTAATAGAGGTACCAAAAAGGCAGACATTAAGTATAACATGAAATATATGAAGTTATTTGAATGATCAAGAAAATATTTATCACCCTAAGTAAATTATTTCTTTCTCTCTCTCTCTCTCTCCATATGTTATCACCGTAGTTTCAAATCTTATTTGAATTAATAATGACTATTATATAGAGAACAAACATTATTGATATACTATATGCTTTAATATTAAATAAAAATATTATTAATGAAATGATATTAATTATATTGAGAAACTGATTACTCAAATGTCAAGTTAAATAATTAATAATTTTTAAATATTTAGAGGATTATGACATGCTGTAAAATAATGCATTTGACCTTCCAATATAAAATAAGTAATTATTGCATTGATAATAAATTAAATTATTTAATTTTATTCAACTAAAATTTATATTTGACCAGCACATTAGTTACCTAATAGGTCACATATATTAAGAATCATTTATCAGGAATTAAATTATGATAATTCAACTAAATATGACTTGATTGAAATATATCTTAGAATTGAGAGTTAGAGTATAATTAATGCATGACTTATATTTCTAAACCTGGAAAATTAAGTAAGGACTTAATTTGATTAATTTCTAAAATTATCCCGAATAATATATGGATATTACTTAAAGGAGTAAATTGATATTTTATAATTTACATGATTTTTTAGATTTCTCTATGTATCAATAAATTATGTCTCTTATTTTGATGTGGTTTTCTATTATACAAAAAACTATGCAAGTCACATAATAAAGAGTTAAACTCCAGGAATAATAATTTCTCTCTACTAAATATAAATTTAGAAGATTTCTCATTAGTAGTTTGTGTGGAATGCTGTTGAAAGCTAGATAATTAGACGACTTATAGTTTGTGACAACTCAACCTTTAAAGATTTATTCAAAGTTAAAGAAAATCATATCTTCAGATAATAAAATTGTAAACAACTCTAGATCTCTTAATGGAATCACAGGGATTTCCATATATTTTTATTTTATTATTCCTATGAAGTGTATGAATTTCAAGAACCCAACATAAACTACCTTAATATATAATATATCAAAAATTTAATAATGATGGCTAATCAAATGTTGATAATGGCGAGAAATAACTCTTATTAATACTTCAATATTTTAGACGTCAATATTTACTATCAAAATAGGGATGAGTAAAGACTTTGTAATTTGAAATTTTTAGATTTTTACAGATTTTTCTAACCTAATATTTTGGTGTTTTATTTTAATTTTAAGCTTTGGTTTTCCTTTCAAATCTAGAGTATAAGTTTATTTTATTGAAAGATATTTTAGCTTCGTATAAGTTTTTTGGTTTAATGACCTAATTTATCATTGACAACAATAATTTTTTTATTTATTTTAAAGTGCTTCAATTAAATTTTAAATTAATAACAGTTGTAATTTTACATAAAAAAATATAATAATCCTTTATTATTATAACATTCATCTCCTTTATTATTTCTTGTAAACAACGATAGACACATAAATATAGAGTGCAAAACCTTCACATCAACATTTTTGATTCGTAAAATTTCCTGATTCGCTAATAATAATTTCAAAGCCCATCAATCAACCAACCCCCAGGCCAACGGAATATCTCCTGAATTTTGCCACGTCAATTCTTGACTCCTAGTTAAAAACAAAGCCTAGCAAGAATCCATATAAGATTGGTCCAAGAAATTTGCATCACGTGACTCAATTATTGGTGGAGTGCCTCTGGTTTTGGGCTGCTCCCGAACCACCTTTTATCAAACTTTGGATACCGACCAGTCATGCCATGATGCGATCTTCTTCTGGGCCCACCCCGTCAATGGTCCCGACAACAACAACTCTGAATGGTTGGTAAATAGATATGGGCTCTCAGCCACATGACCAGTTGAAATTGGTGGAAACAGGTGAAATTAGATGGCATCAGTTTGTCAATTCCTCCATCCCAAGCCTATCTGCTCCTTCGACCTGCATTCTTTGAATGGGAAACTCTTAGTTATTTATAATAGGACCAATTTACAGGAAATCTTTTAATGGATATACAGAATTTGATATTTTTATCAATTCAAATTAGCGAGTCAATTTGTGAAATCTCTTCATTTTATTCTCTGTTCATTTTAAAATTAAATCAGGTAAGAGTATTTAAAGATATCCTTAAAAAATTCAATTATAAAATTGAGGGAAAAAAAAATAATACAATTGACATAAAAAAAAGTCTCATGACACAATTTTTTGTCTGATCTAAGTTTAAATTTAAACAGTGTGAAATTTGTTCATGGTCCATTAATTTAAAAATAACCTGAAAGACGGTTGAAAAATTGTAAAGATAAAATTAAAATAAAAAATACAGAAATGGAAAAAAAAATGAATTGAAAAGAAAAAGAAAAAAGAGGAGCCTCAGTTTCATATCCGCACGATCATTTTAGTGTTGGGAAAAAAATGTTTGTGACTTTTTTACCTACTGGATTTGAATTTCTAATAGTACAAAATCAAATAGTGACATGAAATTTTTTATCATCCAATCATAAGTAGCCCTATCACTGTTCACCCCCATTCGCAGTACATCATATTACACTAGCTACTTGTGTCTCGTTGTGGTCGGAATCATATTTTTTTAACGCAAAAAAATATTAATTATGTGAATTTTTTTATTATAATATAAATTTAGGCAAAATAATAAAATTTGTGCAGAATTCTTGTGAAGTGAAAGTTTTTCATATTTAAATCGATATAAATTTATCTATTTAGTAGGTTCCTACGAAAGCACCAGCATAAAATTATCATAATCATTAAAAAAACAAGAAGATTCGGATACCTGAATTATCAAATTCACCGTATTAAGATTAGTTCATTTTATAATCCAATTTAAATTAAATACAACAAACAAAATATAAGTTTTGAAAACACATGCAATAATCAAATAACAAAAATAAGTAGTTTATTTTCAATCTACAAAAAGAAGAAAACATCAATGAAAATTCATCCCTACATTACCATCATTATCATGACTATAGCAGTTAAACTTATTATCAACATTATTGCCTAAACAATTAAAATCATTAAATTGCCACAAAGAATAAAAACAAACCAAAACATTTTTACCAAAAAAAAACAATAACTAAAATTATCATTATTATTGCACAAACAATGAAACCATATAATTATCTCATACAAAGAAAAGATAAAAATAACAGAAAACACAAAAAAAGAACAAAGCGAAAAATAAAGAAATATTAATTTTAAAATGAACACCAATATAAATTAAAATTTCAGGACCGAACTGAATAAAAATGAAAGCACAATAAAAAAATGACAAAAATTAAAAACAAAAACTAAAAGCATTGATTCATAAATAAAAGTAAAAAATAAACATTGTCCAAGAAGGATTGAAAAAACTAAAGGAATTAATACTAAATAAATAATTCAAAGATTAAAGATAAAAAAAATATAATTAATTTTAGTCAAAGGACAAAAATTGAAACAAATAAAAACTTTGGGACCAAATAAAATAAAAGCATTTTTCTAAAAAACATGCAATGTAATTTTGCTAAAAAATTAAAAAAAAATAAGAATTGAAATGAAAAGTAGCTTATATGAGCAATTTCAATTGAAGGACAAAATTAAAAACAAATTAAAACCTACATACCAAAAAAATAAAATAAAAAACCAAAAATAAAAAATATAAAGAGTAAAATGAAAATCAACATATATAACCAGTTTCAATTGAATGATACAATTGAAAACAATCAAAACTTCTATTGAAAAAATCAGGAATAAAACCCAATTCAAAAAGACCAGGCTAAAATAAAACAATCTCAAACATGAAGGACTTACATGTATTTTCCAGAGGCAAGAGAGAGAAAAAGGAAAAAAAACTAAAAATCATCTATCGACAACTCACCGACCACTGTCACACGACACGAGCCACATTAGGAGGTAAAGGACAAGGCGACATACCAGATGACACGGTGACCAAACAATTTCCACATCCACATGACTTTACATGCGCCGCATGAAAAGCGAGTGCGTGTGAAACACTGCTGCGTCCGAACAACACGCCTATAGCATTTTCAAAAAGAAATAATAAAAAAAGAAAAAAAACCTATACACCCTTGGACCCAAAGATAACCATGAAAAAAACTAGGAATGAAAGTACCACAATGCCCCTAACTCCAAACCTTCATTTTTGTCTTTTCTGGGGGTATTTGCATAGTTTCTCTGTGCATGAATATGTGAAAAACCGAAAAACACCACCTACTATTGTGCGTCTTTTTGTCAACTCTCAGGGTAAAATAGTAGTTTCACTGTCCAATTTAAAATAAAAAATATCAGAAAATCCCAAATAATTTGAAATACCATACATGTCCACTACAAATGTCCAAAATGCCCCTAATCTTGAGGGTTAAATTTTCCAGTCCAAGGGGTAAAATAATAATTTTATTGTTGGAATCCACAGTAATCTGTGTCCAGGTACACAATGAAACAACCACACCTTTTAGTTATTTTTTTTTAATGTTAATATGGGTTATAATAGTTTATTTCTTAAAAATCTTTCACTTTCATCATTGAATTTGTTTTTGTGCAATAAAGCTCTTTTGAGCTGAAATTATAGTTTAATTACATGGTTTTTTAAAGTGAGAGTTTAATATAAAGACACAAGTCTAAAGTTAAAAATCAAGTAAAATAGATGGTAAGTCTTAATTGATTTAAAAAAAAATGAGTTATTGTTATTCATGATCTAGAATTTTGCTAAACTTACTTATTAGGTCTTATATTTTCTATTTTAATATTTTCTGAAATTGAAGGAATGTTCAATGTATGTAATTATGATTCAATCCATGCATTGGTATTTTTATGGGAAGAAACACTAAGTAAAAGTTTTTTGACTTGAATAATTAACATCTATCAAGTTATGTATTTTATTTGTGAGTGCTAGGCTTATTTCCTTGACTCTATATTTTTAAAGTGGTGATTTGATTTTTATCTTTAGAGTGATGATTTGTTTATATTTGTATCTATTTGGTTTGAAATCTTAGAGTGGTCAACAAAAAATGTTTTTGTGTGTGCGAATGACCTTTGATGTTGGGTTTTCATATCATTATGGTATGCTATACAATATATCATTTATCTATAATTGTTTTTTATGATAAGGGTTGCTCAAGTCATAAGAAAATAAAGTTTCTGGACCTCAAAAATCTAAAAATATATATAAAAAATCTCATGACCTTTATTACCTCTTTTAACAACAAAACACATTATAATTGCCCTAAAAACATAAAATCAAACAGAACTAAAAATATTTTCTAAGCTTCAATCTATTTTTTTAATCATTAACAACCCCCCCTCCCCCCCACCCACTCACACACACACACACCCGCACAAAAAAAAAGAGTTGAAACCAATGACATAAAAATCAAAGTTATTGATTATCAGAAGTTGTCTATGTAATGACTTTCTCCCTCTTTAGTTTTTTCGTTGACTTTCTCACTTTTCTCATAGGCTAAAAGGTTTAAAATTAAAACAAATAAGGTTTGGAATCAAAAATAAAAAAAAATAAAATGAACCATCTTTTAAAAAAAAATACAATTTAAAGGTTTAAAATGTAGATTTATGCACCATTTGAACAACAAACACGAGAGAAACAGTTATACAATGATAATTATTTGATACCAACCAAGTCAATGATATCGCTCTTTTGTATATAATAGTTATTTGACCCACACTTTGCTGTGAGTCAAAATTCTTTTTTCCAATAAAATATTGAACATGTAAGTCTTTTCAACATGTTTTTTTTAAATAAAAATATCAAATGTAAATAAAAAAAGCTTATACACATGTATAATTAAACAAATGGAGAGTTATTTATGTTTATAAATATAAATGTTATTAATGATAACTAAATACATATCTGGACAAGTTAAAAGAGAGATGTAGATCAAAATATTTAATATCACAACATGAGTCATTTGCATGATTGTGTTCAATGACTCTATTTATTAATATCATTTTTAATCGAATAATAGTAAAAATAGACTCACACATAAATTTATTGAATAAAATTAAAGAGAAAAAATATCTAGCAAGGATGCACTTGTTAGAAATATTATCCAAAAATAAAAAATAAAAAATAATATTTTTTTTAAAAATAAACTTCAACCATATATTAAAAAACTATAGATGAAGTAAATTAATCTCTTAAAATGTTAAACATATATAAATTATAAAATTATTTAAAAAGAACACATGAAACAAAACATGATTTTTTTAATAAAAAATTCAAAACAACAACAGTAAAAATCATAAGAAAAATTTAAAGGATAAAATCAAAAACCATAAAAGTTTTAACAAAAGAGCAGTTGAAACAATAAAACATTCATCTATAGTTTAAGTAAATGTTATTTAAATAAAAGGACAAAAATAAAATAAATATTATTACTATTGAAAAAAATATAAATTTAATTTGAAGGATAAAATTAAAATACTATAAAAACTCGAACAAAAGAGCCAAGTAAAAAAAATGAAATCAAAAGTAGAAGGACCCAATAAAAAAACTTCACATGCACAAATTAGAACTGGAAGAATACATTAAAAATAAACAAAACTCCAATAAAAGAGAAAATAAAAAAAATCCAAACTAAGAGGATGAATTATGAAACGCCAACAAAAAAATAGGGATGAATTTAAGAAAAATGAAACTATAAAATAAATAAAAACAAACTAAATGATTATAAAAATGATGATTTAAATAAAAAAAACCACATGAGAAATTATAATTGAATGACAAAATTGAAAACAAAGCTTATATAATGGAAATAAGGACAAAATAAAAAATTTAAAGCATAAGAACTGAAATTGGAAAACAACAAATAAAGAGGACAATTATGCACTTTAGTTGTAAGAAAAGAGAGAGAAAAGAAGATAATTGATCATCGGCGACGATGCCACCACCATAAACCTAGAGAGGTCACATTATATGTAAAAAGACACAATTGTGTATCGAGGAGACAATAAATAACTAAATTTAATTATGGGGTAGTGTCTCACGCACCACCTGAATGATATGAATATCACCTACTCACCGATGTGCGTGTAACAAGTTACAACAAAATTTCCAATAAATAAAATCAAAAGAAAGTATGAAAAATCTATAAACGCATATATTATCAAATAATATTTTAATAACTAATGAGTAAAAAATACAGAAAAAAAACAATAATTTTATTGTAGCGCGCGTGTATTGCCATAGCAAAACCCACATGTTTTGACTTTTCTTTTAATTAACATATACTAAAAGAGGATCTTATGTCAGCACTGTAGACAGGCCATTTCTCGTCCGTGTTTCGCAAGCGTTCATCCACCTTTGCTGTCAAGAAGTTCTTTGTTGTGATTGACCTGTCAAAGTAATTCAAATGAGTGTTGTAAATTATAGATAAAGTTGTGGGACGTGATTCAGATTTCAATTGTTTTGAACTGATTTGATAGTAATATTTATTTATTTATTAATAATTGTTTTTTTCGAAAATAATTGGTTTTTAGTCATTCATTTTTTTTCATTTATTTTATGTGTTCTTTCTTTTATTGTTTTATTATTATTATTTTCAAATCAAATGGTTTCTTTTTACCTCATAAATTTTATTTTATTTTTTTGCTTGATTTTCTGTTAAAATTATTATGATTTTTTAAGTTTTTTTTTTTTTTTTCAATTATTCACACGATAATAATAATAATAATAATAATAATAATAATAATAATAATAATAATAATAATAATAATAATAATAATAATAATAATTTCAGTTATTTTCCTGATTGTTTTATTAATGTTTTTCAGTGTTTTTCCTCTCGGGACAATTTGATAATCTTTATTGTTTTGATAGTAATAACAATGATAATTTTAGATGTAAAGACTTCGATGTTGTTTTTTTTATAATAGGATGTGGTGATCTGTTTTATTATATTGAATTTTGCATATATAAATATTATATTTTAATTTTGGACCAACATATCCTATTAATTTCTTTCATCCCAACAATTATAAAAACTTCTTACTCAGCCCGCAACGTAGTGTGATAAAAAAATTTTGATTTTCAAGTCAAACGATTTTTTTCCAATCAATAATTTTTATTTTTTTTCATTTATTTTATTTTTTATTGCTCTTTTGTTAATGTTTTTAAGTTTTTTTTTAGCCTTTGATTTAATTTCGTTTTCTTCCCGTTATTAAAGCAATAATAATATTAATATTAATATTAATAATAATAATTTTAGTTTTTGTTCCAACGTGCTTTTTTTATTAATATTTTTTTTTGTTTCTCTCTCAGATTTGTTGAATAATGTTTATTGTTTTGACAGTGTTAGCGATGATAATTTTAGACGTTAAGACTTCGATATGACTGTTAATATAATAGAGGATGTTGATCCCTTTCAGTATATCAAACTTTACATGTTAAAATATTATATTTTAATCTCAACAGCTGTAAAAATTATTTGTTCCGCCCACACTATGCCCGCTATAATCTATAATTAATGATATAATAATATTTGAACGCCAATTCATTATTTACCGGAGCCACACACTTTATTCATGGATTCACGTTAGCACGCAGTGTCCTTTAATATAAGAATACACACTGGGCACCAATCATTCAGCATTCACCACAGTCGCACCCGCCATTCATATATTCACTTTAGAACGCCGTTTCCTTTCATTCCATCGTTAATCAATGATCAAGCATCAGTCCTGGTCGTGGAAATTCTTTACCGTCTCCTCCTGTCTCATTTTTCTGATGGCGCCGGTCATGGTCTCCTCAAAGTGCACAGGGATAGCACAGGACAATCATGACCAAAACACATCCGAGGCGTTCAAGTACAAGCTTATTGCAATTTGTTCACTTTTATTTGCCAGTGCCCTCGGAGTTTGTCTCCCGTTTTTTGCCAGAAACGTTTCATTCTTGCACCCGGACAGAGAAGCATTCTTCCTCGTCAAGGCATTCGCTGCTGGTGTGATCCTGGGAACTGGGTTCATCCACATACTTCCTGATGCTTTTGAGAGCCTAACCAGTCCTTGTCTCGGTCAAACCCCATGGGAGAAGTTTCCTTTTGCAGGTTTTGTGGCCATGTTATCTGCCATCGGCGTCTTGATGATGGAGTCTTTTGCCACAGGGTACCATAAGAGGTTCGAGCTGAGGAAACCTCAGCCAATCAGTGGTGATCATGAGGAGGAGAGTGATCGAGATGAGGATGGGGCTAGTGGGGTCCATATTCGTGGGCCTACTTTCGCACTGAAGAGAACAAATTCATCAGATCTCAACCGGCACCGCATTGTTTCACAGGTAAGGAGGAGAGTTCCGATGATAATAACGCATTCACTCACTTATTCTAGTTACTTCTTTTACTCTTAGATATTCTTTCCCTGCTCGTAGATATAATTTTTAGAGGTGGGGTAACTAGAGACGAATCAAGTTTCAAGCATCCATGGCAGCGTCGACCCCTTTCTCTTCCCCCTTGTTTATGAATGCTGTCAATAGAAAATGAATCTTTCTCCGACCCACCTTTCATGTCACGCATCCATCAAACGAGAAAAACAGGCACGACCACAGATGGACTTGTCGTGGGCACCCGGCCCACTTTCCTCGAAAAATAAAAATAACACAGTTAAAATTTTATTTTGAGAAATACAACAGTTTAGCGACGCCCTCATCATTTCCCCCCATGCTATGATACTTTAAAAAACAAAACTCAGTTTTATTTAGTGTGTTTATTACGGAATAACATGGTTTTTTTTAAAAGTAGTTTTTAATTAAAAAAATATTTTTATATTAATACACCAAAATTATTTGAAATAATTCACATGATATGAAATTTAAAATAAAATATAAATGCTTAAAGAAATTTTTTTGAATAACAATTAGTTATGAGAATGAGTGAATGACCACACAATATGAGTATATACATGACATAAATAGTAGTAGGAATTTATTAATCATGTGGAGCTAAAATTTTATACTATAACACTTGAAACATCACATTATCCCAATTTATTTTATTCAATGTTACTAATGAGGTATTGATATGTCTGAAATAAAAGATAGAGTTATATTAGGATGTGGGATCCATAAACCTCTCATTTATTTTAGTCTCTAAAATCGTGTGAATTATTTAATTATGTTGTGTAAGAATTCATGAATTAGCTTCTCATATTTCTAAAACAAGGGTTTTAAATAATAATGAATTGCTACATGTATAATCAATAGATAAATTTATCTATGTTTTAAATAATGATTTACACTTGCTTTAAATTAATTTTTTTAGTGTTTTTAGATTATTTTGATGTGCCAATAATATTAATAAAAAAAATAATATTATTTTAATATATTTTCAAATAAAAAAAACCTTTAAAAAATAATAACTATCATCTTAAGCTTGCATGCATGTGCTATACCAATTAAATGAGAGGAGATTTACTGTTTGTCCTTTTTCTTTTACCCATTGCATTCTACAGGTCTTGGAACTGGGAATTGTGGTTCATTCTGTGATCATTGGATTATCCTTGGGTGCTTCCAAAAGTTCAAAAACAATCAAACCTTTGGTGGCAGCTTTGAGTTTTCATCAATTTTTTGAGGGTATTGGACTCGGTGGATGCATTTCTCAGGTAATTAACAACATGCTCGATCAGCAAAACTCAGTTTTTAGCTGTGCGTCAATGGATGTTATCCTAAAAATTCTTCTATATATTTAACTGTGAAGGCAAAATTCAAGCTTCGAGCGAAGGCCATCATGATTCTATTCTTCTCCCTTACCACCCCGACTGGCATAGCTGTTGGCATCTGCATATCCAGAAGTTATAACGCAACCAGCCCAGTGGCACTGATTGTTCAGGGCATTCTTAACTCAGCATCTGCTGGGATCTTAATTTACATGGCACTTGTTGACCTTCTCGCAACAGACTTCATGAATTCTAATATGCTGTGCAGTTTCTGGCTCCAGCTTGGAGCACACCTTACCCTTCTTCTAGGGGCATTTAGCATGTCATTTTTGGCAATTTGGGGAGGAAATTAACAGTCTGTGAGAGACTCGTGATCAGTTTATTAGAGCCCAGTTCAAAGAAATTGAAACTTTTCCCATTTTCCTGCCTCATTTATATCTGCTCTTCTTTTTATTCACTTTTTACCCTCCTCGAGCTAACATTATCGTGTCTACGAGCAATGAAGCAGAGCTAGTTGCAACTTTCCTTCTTTTTTCCATAGAAATCCCGATCGTTTTCATGAAGATATGGTCATGAATGCTAATGCTGTTAAGTGGGACATGCTGAAGGTGATGCAGGACTCAGTTTCTAGCTAGCAGTATCTCTTTTTTCACAACTGGGTTATATATGTTGTGCTCCTATTTATCACACTCTCACAAGATTATCCCTGAGCTCAGACTCCATTTGGGCAGTAACTGTTTCACTTGTTGTACTTCATCTTTTCCTGCTTGACTATTCAGGATCGGCCATTAAAGCTCCTGTGGCCCTAAAAAATCCAAGCTTAACCAGTTGTGTCTCTATAAACGCTTCTGTGGTTGCTTCAGTTTATATCGCATCTCGCCTTCCATCAAGGCTGCATGTAATTGCCATCGTGCTATTTTCCTTGCAACTCTTCCTTTTTGCTCCATTTTTTTCACTTACTGTATCAAGAAATTCTCCTTCCACGTGCGCCTTTGTGTTTTCCTTTCCTTTGGGTTGATGGTTGTGACCCTTGCTTAATAAAGAATTAAAGAGAGCCGCCCATCTCTGTTCACTACTAAAAAATAAGGCTGATGTAGCAACGGATTTACAAATAATAAACTATTTTCAAAAAATAATAAATTATTTAACGAATCTACAAGGAATATACAATTGTAGATGTGATTGTATCAAATTTAGAACGGATTTTCCGTTGCTGATAAAAAATATCGTAATGGATTGTCTGTTGCTTTTTTAAAAAGTTTGCAACGGATTATGCTCTCGTGCTCAGGGCACAGATTGGTTTGTTGGCATAAACAATCCTTGTTTTACTGACTATTACTTCAATCAATAACTTCTAGCAATTTTCACAAAGAAAAAGGCCTAGAAGCAAACAGAGAGGACCCACAATCATCATCAAGCTCTCCTTCCTCGTCCCAACCCCACCAAAGTAAACCAAAAAAATGTTACCTTTCGGTCTTTGCTACTCTTTCCAAGCCAAACCAAATAGCAATATCAAGCAATCAATTATTTTGTTTCTCTTCTCATATATTTACAGTTTCTTTGTTTCTAAATTAACCCTTTCGTAAACCTCTTTCTTTCCCTTTTCATTTCTTTGATGCAAGGTGGTTTTTTTTGTGGAGGAAATTAATGGTGGGTCGGTGTGTATGTAGATGGTGTCAATGGAGGATAACGTGGTGATGTCATCCGAGGACTCGTCAAGCCCAGATGATCAGGGTGAACTTGAACTAGGTCTTGGTTTGAGTATTTGTGGTGCTGCTGGTTTTAAGGGTTCTCGTCCACGCGGTTGTCAACAATATGCAAGGATATTGACTGCTAAGGATTTGCCTTCCAAGTCTCTTCTTCTTTGTCTTCTTCAACGACTTCATCTTCTTTTCTACCTTCAGTAGAGGTATTGCTACTACTGGGACTAAGAGGACTGCTTGTGGTTGTTTGTTTTGAGATCCAAAATTTAGAGACTAATTAATTTCAACACTTTTGTATCATTAGATTATCGTTCTTTACTTTCAAGTCATTTAAGTCCAGTAATGCTTTTGTTGGTTTTCTGTATCTTTTCTTTGTTTGATAGTCCAGTAATGCTTTGGAAATTTGATAGTGGAGTGAAGGTCATCCAGAATAAGTCTTATAGTGATGAGGGGGTAATCTGCTTTACGTTCATATTAAGAAATCACGTTACAATTATGCTTTAATATAATTTTAAACATGATGAACTTAGGCTAATTTTGTAGTTGAATTTGTTACTTTTTATGATGCAAAAGTTGAATTCTAACTATAACTCATCAACATAAATTAACAACGAAAAAATCCATTGCCAATATCAGTAATTGATTTTTCGTTAATAATTTATTAGCAACAGATTATCCGTTGCAGATAAATTATCAACTACAAATTTGCATCGGATGTTTTCCGATGCAAATTTCGTTGCAAATGTTTTTAGCAAAGTATTTTAATTTTATCAGCAATGGATTGGGTGGTTGCTAATTGGCCCATTTTTTAGTAGCAATTTTCATTGTTTTTCTTGTATGTAAATATTAAGTCTCGTATTGTAATAGTACGAAATGGAATACATATAAATATTATTTTATATCAATTACATTTGAGGATTAATGGATCAACAAAAGATTAAATAAAAAAACTATAACATATGGTGTTTTTGTTGTAGAAAAATCATCATGGGTTGTCTTACAATTATCGATTGAGAAATTACAAAACTTTTTTTTCTCTTTGATTTCATTCCTATGTAAATTGATGGTCAATTTCTTTAAAATTTTATTAAAGAATAATAAGATTCAAAGATAAGAAACAAACTAAAAAAACACAGAAAAATAGATGTTGCTTTCAAAATCGGTGTGAAAAGCTATGTTTGGTCCTTGTACTTTCCAATAGAAATATTTCAGTTTCTTTAGCTTACAAAAACTCATTTTGGTCAATCTTGATGTCAATATGTTTCATTATTTAAGAGAAATTTTTTTCTTCTAATGTTGTGTTATTTGACCTTGGTCAATCTTGCATGAAATTGTAGATTTAGACTCATAATATTTTAGATTTATGGTTGATTCTTGGTTCTTAAACAGATCTTTTACTAATTTGAATCCATACATAGGTTTATTTAGTTTTCGTCTACAAAGCCAAGCAAAAAAAAATCAAACAATAAAAAAAAGCAATGTACATGGGTCCATCCTTGATTTTAGGCCTCGGGGCTAGCCCTGTCGGGCTCAGACTTTAGGGCTCTTTTTTAAAGGATTTTTTTAACTTAATTTAAACAAAATCAATAAATTATTTTTTCCTATCCTTTTGAGATTTCCCCCCCCCCCCTTCAAGTTTGTTCAAAGTTAATTTATAATTGAATAGGAAGATTATGTTTTAAATGTTACTAGCCTTGATGCTTGTGTTTTTTCATAGGGTCGTAGTGCTAAAATTACAAAAACTTCAAAGGACAATCAAAAGTTTGCCAAAAGAGCAAGGGAAAAAAAAGAATCAAAACTAAAAGGATCAAATTGAGAAAATTACATATACATATTAGAAATGTATTATTAGATGGAAAAAAAATAAAAATTTAACAAAAATAGGACAAAGATATAAAATAAAAAAGTAAAAGGACTAAATCTGAAACACCAACAATAATAAGGACTAGAGTTGTTTTTTTAGGTAAGAGAGAGAAATGAGGGGGGGAAGAAAGGTCATCAATGACAAAATGGACACCTTTAGATGCCTTGCTCCACTAATAAAAAATTAGGACATAAAGGAGAACCAAATAAAATGGAGGAAACTAATTTTGCACCACCGAAAGACAAAGCAAAATGAGACGATGAAAATCTTTATAATTTCAAAAGCAAATAAAACGAATTACAAAGATCAATTACTAATCCATCCAATATTTGGTGGATTAAATTGATTAAAAAAATCCATTTAAGAAGAACAAAAACAAAATGTCCCAAGTCAACCTTGATTAACTTATCAAACCCACGTCATAAAATTGGAATAACTCTATAAAAACTTAAAAACAATATAAAATCAAATGCTCAATCAACTCAATGTTAAAGAATAAAATTAAAAAAAAAACATATATTCATTTAAAAAAAAGGGCCTAAAAAACTTGAGTCAACCTAACTAATCGACATAACTTGCAACACCGGTTATGATATCGTGATAAACCCATAGAAAAAAAATATAAAAGTCTATTATCAGTCAGCTTAATATTTAATGATGAATCTAAGTAAAACAAATCAATTAATAATAATAATAATAATAGTGGTAGTAAGAAGAAGAAGAAGAAGAAGAAGAAGAACTCAAGTTAACATGGGTTAATTGGTCTAACATAGGGCATGAGATCAAGTTAACTCTATAAAAACTCAATTCTCAATGAACTTTAATATTTAAAAATGAATTTTAATAAAAAAAATAAAAATAAAAAAACCAAACTTAACATGGGTTAACTTGTCAAATATAGGATCACAGATCAAGATAACTCCATAAAAAATAAATTAAGACAAATTATAGAATCCAATACTTTATTGTTGAATTGATAAGATTAAAAATAAACAAACAAACTTGATGATTAAGTTGAAAAAAGCCAAAACATTTTATTATTCATTGCTACAATAAAATGACAACTTTTTAGTACATGTTAATAAACTAATTAATAATAATATAGGTATATGCAACCTTTTTTCTGGGTAAATTGTTAACCATATTAGTCTAATCATAAAAAATAAACTAAAATATATATGAATTTCTATGCTAAGGTTCCCCTCAAAGAGTTTTAAGACATTTTGTTGGTTTTAAATGTTTATATTGTAATTCATTTTCTATTACACTCTTGGTTTATTTTCTTTTTTATTTCACTAAAAAGAGAGATATTCTTAACACATTTTAAACTTTTTCTATTGTACTATTTTACTAGCTCAAGCTATGCTACAAGATAGAATATTTTTTTAACATGAGAAAAATATTTAGGTTATAAAAAATCTATTAATATTGATTAGGGGTGAGCAAAAAAACCGAACAACCGATTAAATCGAAAAAAAAAAAACCGAACAAACCGAACCGAAAAAAAAACCCGATTAAACCGAGTACAAAATTTTGAAAAAAATTCCGGTTCGGTTCGGTTTCGGTTCGGTTCGGTTTTCCAATGTTAGTATAAATAGAACCTTAGAAAACCGTAGATCTACTTCGTCTGCCTCTCTCTCGCATCCCCTCCTCTGCATCTAACCCTCTCGCTCGCCTCCTCTGCAAAAGCCAAAAACAATCTCCTTCTCTCTCGCCTCCCCCCTCCCACTGCAAGACTGCACCTAACAGCATAGCAGCATCTCGCTCGCCTCCTCTGCAAAAACAATCTCCTTCCCTCTCGCCTCTCGCAACTTAAATCTCCCTCCCTCTCACGGTCTCACCTCCCTCTGCAACTAAAATCACCCTCTCGGCAAGGTTCATCGTCCCCATCCGACACGGTTGCAGCTTACAAAAGGTAATTAAAATTAACCTCTGTTATATTTCTTGTTATCTCTTATAGATCATCTATGCTTCCTTTTTATGATTATATGTTGATGTGTTTAAGTAGTAATTAATTGATGTTGCTGGTATTTGAGATTATATGTTCATATCATGCCGTTGGTATGAGTTTCTGTTTCTTTTGCTATTCTTGTTTCGTTTCTGGTCGTTGATAGATGATTCTGGGGTTCGTGTGGACTTTAGAAAAAATGTTTGTGTTATTATAATGTGTTTAGAAAAAATGTCAGTGTTATTCTTTGATTAATTGATACCATGGTTCAGTTTCATCTCAGGCAATAGCATGACTATCATCTTGTAGCTACTGTTTCAGTAATTGTACGAGGGGGTGATGCCTGCATTTTGTTATTTATTGTCCTGATTGTGGCTTGGAGCAGCGTTGTTAACTGGGAAGCCTTGATATGCTGTGTGAAAGTAAAAAAGAATCAAAGACTGTTGAGCGACAAGTAAAAAGAGAGTTCAGCTCCTCTTGGAAAATACCTCATATAAAAACCATACCATAAGAAATGAAACAAGTATATATAAGAATCAGACCAAGTAACAGGAAAGAGTATTGGAGAACAAGACAGGCTCAGATTCAGACATTTAGCCGATAATAAAAACTGAAAAATAATGGCTTCCATTTATCTTTCCATCTTGCCTAATTTTCTAAAAGCTGACGTCTTAATATCCAATTAATCAATATTTTTCTCTGTTAAAAATGAGCTGATCCTAGTTAATCATATTCAAATTAACATTTTGTAAGATACTCAAAAGTAATAAACCAAGATAACAAAGAAATTTCTGACCTTAGTCTCTTAGCACCAAACGAATCAAGCACCTTTTCGCTCAGAAAATAAAACACAGGAGCCCCAAAGTCACTGTCTACTAATTTCCGACTCCACGGTGACAACTCACAGCACGAATAAGGGCTGTTGATATAGTAGAGAACTCGATGATAAAATCTTCAACCCCACCAATCTGGAGATGCACAACTGACAAATAGACATTGAAAGGTACGAATAGATAAAGTAAAAGGGAACCAAATCATGCAGCTTGACTAGCCCATTCAATAACAGAAAAGAAACTACTGCAGAACTAGAACAATGGATCTTAATTGATAAGAAAAAAGAAACATATATAAAATCAATGAAAAATTATACATGAATTTAATACTGAACCCTATAGAATCTGGGAAACAAGGACTGAGAAATGCGACATTTGAGAGCTTTACCTTTGAAAATCGGTGTGCCTACTTCTGCTGCTTTTGATTTCTGGCTGAGACAAAAGACATATAGAATCAATGAAAAAATATACATGAATTTGATACTGAACCTTATAGAATCTAGGAAACAAGGACTGAGAAATGCGACATTTGAGAGCTTTACCTTTGAAAATCGGTGTGCCTACTTACTTCTGCTGCTTATGATTTCTGGCTGAGACAAAAGAATTATAACGCACAAATCTTATTCAAAGGTAAAGAGTATTGGAGAACAAGACAGGCACACCGATTTTCAAAGGTAAAGCTCTCAGATGTCGCATTTCTCAGTCCTTGTTTCCTAGATTCTATAAGGTTCAGTATCAAATTCATGTATATGTTTTCATTGATTCTATATGTCTTTTGTCTCAGCCAGAAATCAAAAGCAGCAGAAGTAAGTAGGCACACCGATTTTCAAAGGTAAAGCTCTCAGATGTCGCATTTCTCAGTCCTTGTTTCCCAGATTCTATAGGGTTCAGTATTAAATTCATGTATAATTTTTCATTGATTTTATATATGTTTCTTTTTTCTTATCAATTAAGATCCATTGTTCTAGTTCTGCGGTAGTTTCTTTTCTGTTATTGAATGGGCTAGTCAAGCTGCATGATTTGGTTCTCTTTCTCATTGAAGGAAGTAGAGATGACAGGAGTGATAATGAAGTTTTTCGTCACATCAATGCTTATGTGGATAGCTCCGGTCGCAATCCTGTATGCTTTTAACCATGACCTGATACCTGGTAAGATTGGTTTCCTTATACGTGATTTTCTTCTTCAAGGTAATTTGTGTATTTAGCCTGAATCATGCCTATGCCAATTGTTTTATATGTTAGGGTTTTGAAACTTGGTTTTTGATCCACGGTTCTCATACCTGTTACCAATCTTTAGTTTTCACTTGTAAGTTGTGGGAAAGAAATTTTGGATTCTTCTGTAACTTGTTATTTGGCTTGTTACTAGTATTCATGAGCTCCTGTGTTTTAATTTTGCTATTTTTTATCAGTCAATATGTTCCACCTAGACATGTTTCAGCAAATGAATGGAATGCTCCTTCTTAACCTGTTACCAAGTTGAGAAAAAAATCATTACCGGGAACTTTTTTTTTGCTTATGTGAGTTTTACTCGAGCACTTTCGCTGTTTCAGCCAGTATTGCGTATTTTGTCGAATTCACTTGTTTATGTTCTGCTGGTAGGTTTTGAGAAAAATAGAACTGCAAGTTTAGTGATATTAGGAACCTGCACTTCTCTCGTCATAAGTGGCTGTTGTTTTGTTCTTAAAGTAAAAATTTGATTGAGATTTTTGGAACAGGTGTAACCCAATTGTCTCCCCATTCCTTGACACTGTTGAGCGGATTTGTTGCTGTCATTTCCGTCAATATAGTTATCGCATTCTACATCTATATGGCAATAAAGGAACCCTCAGATAAACATGAGCCAGATCCAGCATTTCTTGCTGAGGCCAAAGCTAGTGTAAGCCAGTCTGCCGGAGAGGTTGGGGATTCCTCCCAGTCGCTAAAGAAAGAAGAGTAGGTTGGATTAGGCACTTGGAGGGGGGAGGGTGTGGAGTTGAAGTTGAAGCTGCGCTTGCTACCTTTCATCGTTTGTTATAGATGCCTGAGTTTTGACGCCATTGTCAGAATTTTCTTATAACATGACGTTAATTCTGAGTTTGCACTTGGCATTGTGGTTGTTTTTGTGGTTGCGGTTAGAGAAATATAAGTTAAAAAAGTAACAGATTGCAGATTGAGAAAAATAGGTTTAAGAAACTATAGCTTTTTTCAAGCCCACGTTCTTACCACAAGTTGGGATGAAAAGTAGGTTTAAGCAATGAAAACCAAATTATTTTTCAAATTATTATCTCTCTAAAACCATCTCTTACCATTCTGTATCGTGTCACAATACTAACTGGGATATAAGATGCTAGCAATTATTAATTGTTAAGCCTTTTTACATGAGTCCTTATACTTTTAATTGTTTTATTTGATTTAATTCTTTTTTTTGTTTATATATTTATGCATTAATTTCTATTTTTGTCCATATTTATATATATATATTTTTAGTTCTTGTTTTTTATTGTTTATTGTTTTCTTTTTTGTTGGGGTTGTACTTTTTTATTTAGTTGTGTTGGTGATTATTTGAAAATTAATATTTCATCTTTTTTTTTTTTTTATTTATTCTTCAAGTCAAATGATTTTTGTAAGGCTAATAATATTTATTTTTGTTTTGTCATTTATTCAATTTTTTGTTTACTCTTTGTTATAATTTTTAGTTTATTTATTCTTCGAGGTAATTTTGTTTTTTATATTATTTATGCAATAATAATAATAATTTTAGATGTTTTTTCTTGCTTGCTCTTTTGCTAAAGTTTTTGAGTTTTTTTAATCATCATGGTCATTTAATAATTTTTATTGTTTTAACAGTACTAATAATAAAAAATTTAGTTGTTATGATTATGATGCTAATAATAACATTATAAATCATAATGATAACAACGAATTGTAATAGTTACAGTGCTTATGATGTAACTAACTATGACTTTGATGATAATAATAATAATAACTCTTAAAATAATATAAAAAATCAATAATAACAAAAGCAATTATAATAATGATGATAATACTAATTACAATTTAAATGATATTAATAATAATAATGGTGTTGGTTATCATGATAATTTTTATCGTAATAATGACAATGATTATAACAATATTGTTAGTAATAATTAAAATATTAATTTTTTACAATAATAGCAGTTATAATAGTTGTAATAATTTAAGAATTATAACAATAACAATGTGACAATAATTGAAATAATTCCTTAGTCGATGTTGTTTTTGTTCAAAATTAACTTTCGCGGTTTTTTTATGTATGATATTTCAGATTTAATAAAATGTAAACAAAAAAATATACGAAGCCACACATAGACGAAATGTGTGGGAAAATTAGGTCAAATTATTTACCATGAAAAAATATACAAGTCACTTGTTTTGCGCTTCGCCGCATCCACAACCAAATTTTTGATTATTTAGAATATTAACAGTCCTAGATTTTTTTTATGATGTTATACATATAAGTGAAATAATCAACCTACAAAACTTTTGATTATTTAGTTTTCTTATATATTCATTTTACTATGAATAAAACGTTAAAATAAAGATGATGATTATTTTTAAGGTTTTTCTTATTCAAACTATGTGAGGCTAATTATATATTTTGATATTTATTTAATATTAACGCCTTAAAATATATATATATATATATATATATATATATATATATATATATATATATATATATATATATAAAATAAACTAAGTTTTTTTGAAAAATCTCAAATTAATATAATCTCAGTATTCTGAAAAACTTTTAATATAATAATATGAAGAATAAATCTTTAAAAATATAAAAATCATAATTTTTTTCAAATAAAAATCACTTTAAACTAAAAATATATCAAGCCACACATAAATAAAATACATTAAAAAAAAAGATGACAAATCACTAACAACATAAGATTTGGTATACATACATAAGAGAGAGTTATTAAGATAAATAATAATAAAAATTAAAAGTCACAGCTACTTCAATTTTGATGTCCTAAGCTCAAACATTTTAATCACTTAACAATTCCACAATACTACCATGACACACTATGAACAAATCCTCTTGCAAAATAAACAGTAACAGACAAAACTTGATTTGATACCTTTTTTTTAAGCCTTTTTTAATCACATAACAAAAAAAATCATTTATAAAATTAAACATCAACTAAATATTGAGTTGTTAGCTCTAAGCCATGATAAACCCGCGAATATAACACTAAAACAAATTATGTAGCTTAATTCAAAACAAATAAAATACCGAAGTATAAAACTACAAAAACAAAACAAAAATATATATATATATATAAAATATAAAATTCTTAGGCACTTAGTTTTTTTTTTTTTTTTACTTTTTTGCCTTTTCTTCAAATGAGAGGATGTAAAGCCAAAATAAAAAGAGCTGTTGGAATTACCGTTGCAGAACAACAACAATGAAAACATAACAAAAACACAACAACAACAATAAAAACACAACAAAAACACAACAACAACAATAAAAACACAGACACAGGCTGTGAAAAGAACTCGGTGGCTCTACATTTACCTGAGAAGACAATCAGCAGCAATGAAATTAACAGAAGAGGTGACGCTTTTGGTAAAAACAGGTCGTGACCTTACCCTCCCTAGATACCAACCAGTAAACCCAATTTTGAAAAGCACAGGATTTTTAGCCTTTGAAGAGAAAGAAGTAGTCAAGAGAGAAGAAGAAGAGAGCTCATTATTATATTCTTTTGATCTCTTCAAAACATTTGAGAAACCAAAGTAAGTTTTTCTTGACTACTACCCATGAGAGCTCATTATTTCATACAGTTTCTCGAGCTGAAATGGAAGGAGTGGACGGGTGTGGGTGTGGGTGTGGGTGGGGTAAGGTTTTTTAACTTTTAACTTTGAGATGGGGAACGGATGGGTGAGGTGGGTTTTAATGCTAAGTATTATTATATTATAATAATAATTAATTATATTAATTAATTAATTATTATTATTAATTATATAATAATAATAATAATTATTATTATTATAAAATAATAATACTTAGCATAAAAAATAGGGGTATTGATTTGTAATTAATTTGATTGAATTATTTGTAATGGTGTAATGGAATATATTTTAATTAATTATGTTTGAACTTATTGGTTATTTGTTAATATGTTTATTTTATTTTAGTTTATTTTAGTTTATTTTTTTCTAACACTCAAAGACAAGAGTAACATTAATTATCTTCAAATACAACAACCATAAAAAAAACATACAGATTACTTGAAAACATACAATAAGTAGCTTAAATTTTAAATTTTAAATATTGCGGTTCTTTTAATTATATTTAAATTTTTTTTTAATTTAAATATAATTAAAAAAATAATTTTATTGTTGGAGGGTTTTTCAAAAGTAATTATTTAATTATATAACTTACTCCTATTAATTGTATAATTAATTGCATAATTAAACTATATACAAAATAATTACACTATATTTTAAATAATATAAAAAAATAGCTCTCCAAAATAACTTTTACCATTGGAGTACACATCAACAAAAAAACCATATATACATTATTCAAAGAATCATTTTAAAAATTTAACTTTTCAATATGACTCTTGCCATTAAACTTGCTCTAATGCTCCAATTCATAATGAATTATATCTATAACTACAGTGAAAATACCACACGGTTAATATTAAAAAAAAAACAAAAAGAGACAAGAGAAGAGAGAAGATAATACCCGTAGGCCGTAACCAATAAATTATCTTTATCTATAATTTTTCTCCGTAACTTGCTGATGTGGCAACCGATCTCCTGGAGATTCCTAATTTAAATCAAGGAAGGAGATCCGACCCGATAAAAAACACAGGTTCATTCACAACAAGAAAGAGGAAGGCTGAAAAACCAACAAACCCTAAAAAGAGGAAAGAACCCCAAATTGCAGTAGAAGAAGAATCAGCTGATCCTGCAGAAAATTAGCGAAATTTAAATAGAGATCGAGAGAGAATGGGAAAGAAGAAGAAGAGAGTATCGTCAAAAGTTTGGTGTTATTACTGCGATAGGGAATTCGACGACGAGAAGATTCTAGTGCAGCACCAAAAAGCGAAACACTTTAAGTGCCATGTTTGTCACAAAAAGCTATCCACTGCTGGTGGCATGGCCATTCACGTCCTCCAGGTCCACAAAGAGTCCGTCACCAAGTAAAATCCACCACCGCTACTCCTTTTTATTTGCTCTCTGTTGTTTTTCTTCTCAAAAATAATATTTAGACGGAGAGTGCGATAATAGATCCTTTGATCATTTGTTTTGATTAATCAGGGTTTCATTATTTTGATTTGGGATTTGTCATTATTTGGATATATTTCAAAATCATGCTGTTTGGATATAATTAGTTGTTCATTGGAATGATAAATTCAACTGCTACCTATAAACTACTTGTTGTTAAATTTATTTATTTACTTTCGATACTTTCATGTGGGATTCACTGATAATTGACTAGAGGAGGAGGAGGTCCTTTTCTGTAAAATAAAAAGTTGTATTATTTTTTGGATTTTTTGTATCTATTTTCAGGGTTTTGTGATGTTTATGTTGTCATTGAGGTTGACATTGATTTAGCTAATTATATGATGGTTTTGGTTCAGGGTTCCCAATGCAAAACCTGGAAGAGAATCAACTGATATTGAAATATATGGAATGCAAGGAATCCCACCTCATGTCTTGGCGTCTCACTATGGAGATGACGGTAAGGAGGTTGACTGGTGCTGTTTTCAATTAGCTACTTCCTGTAATAATTTGTGTGAATGATAATAAGTACTTGCTTGTCATCATTACTTTCAGTTGATCGAGAAAATTGTATTTTTTTTAAACTCTTCATCTTAGAGGTCTGTTGTTGCTGGAATTGAATATTGGGATTTTCGACCTTTTTATTTGTTTAGTTATTTTATTCCCTTGACTTGTGATTTGGTAAGGTTTCAACCAGTATAAAACAGTTTGTACAAAAACAAATTTGAACTCTTGCAATTTCAGGTAGAGTTAAAGTGCAGTTGAATACTAGCTTATTGTAATACAGTCAGCCTCTTTCATGCTAATCAGCCAATATATGTATCAGACTATCAGTTCTGATTCCTCTCACAATTTATGTAACTGTACAAAAAGTATAATATGCAGAAGATGTGGTATTTATCACAAATTGGGCTTACTTCTCATGGATATTTATTTTCTTGTAGAAGATGAGACTCCATCAAAAGCTGCCAAAATGGATATTCCATCAGCTCAGCTTATTGGTGGTATGGTGCCAGGACCATTGAGCACTGGATATCCTCCACAACCGCTTGGTGCAATGCAGCCAATGTACGTTTTTTCATACTTCTTCTCTGTTCTCTACTGTTAGCAGAGATTGCCACATACTTTATACATATATTTCACCATTTTGCAATATTTCAATTCTTTCTTCATCAACACAGTAATTAGAGTTGTGGACAACAGTGATTTTGTAGCAACTTCTGCCTGCTTTTTTCATATCACAAAAGGGGTTTTCCTTTTCTTAATGGAAGTGGTTGTTTGAGAAGGATATGTGTAGTCTACCCTGCCTGAATAATGATATTGTCATTAATTTTGTAGTTTTTGTGCACAAGGCAGCAAGTAATGAAAAAAAAGGCAGCCCTCATCATCAATTTTCTTTTCTTGTTCTCCTTTCATGATAATATGCCTTAATTAAACCAAGTACTTTACGATTCTAACAATCTGGGTTTTATGCCTTTATTAAACCAAGTACTCCAGGATTCTAGCAAACTGGGGTTTTCTTATCCAAATATGGTTTTACTATTTGAACTTTGACTGTTGATAATAAAATAATGGGGTTTTCTCTTGGTGAACTATCCTAGTTGGCCCTTACCTTTTACAGGTAGTGCTGCTAGCCCTTAACTTCCTGACCTAAGAGCTCACCCACTGGCACTGGAATTAGATCCCTTTATTTTATACCTTGCTGTTTCAATTGAAGATGCAGCTACTGGTTGAATAAGGATATTTATAGTATAACATATATATCTGTATGTATTCAGTTCTGATTCCCTCCATATGCCTGTCAGAAACATCAATGCATTTATATGGCCAAAGCCCAGCTATTTGAGCTGACTGTCACCGTCTAGTAAATAATGGAATATCAACTTTGAATATTGATAATGATCTAATGGGTTTCATGCAAAAAATATGTACTGGGGTTCACGTTTATATTAATTATGATTAGGTTTGAAACTTTGACTGTTATTGAAACCATCTGGTAAAGAGTAGAAGGCCAACTTTGATCCTAGGTAAATGCTCTTGTACTCTAGGTCCAAGTTAATCTATTGAAGTATCTGCTTGTACAGAATCTTCTCATGATTCTGTTTCAAATATTTAAAATCTGTAGCCTATACCCCCAACTAAGAATGGAAATATGAAACTTCTGACTAATTGTGTGTGTATTTTTCAAAACAAAGAGAATCTTGCCCATCTGACTTCACGGGGTCCCCATACAGTAAACAACTGATTCATCCTCTGTGGCAGTATTAAGTTAGATTCATCCTCTGTGGCAGTATTAAGTTAGATTCATCCTCTGTAGCAGTTTTAAGTTGGAAGTATATGGAAATATAGTGATTCGTGTAGTCAATCCATGGAGAGGAAAAATTGTGATTAGCTTCTTATTATATCTTTTTTGGTTTGGCTACAGGTATAATTCTGTTCCAGTTCCTCCTGCTCGTTGGTCAGTTCCTCCCCGCCCACAGCCTTGGTTCCCTCCACATCCTGCTGTTTCGATCTCTCCTCCTGCCCCAATTGCATATGCTCAGCAACCACTGTTTCCTGTGCAAAATATGAGGCCTCCTGTGCCATCAACCACATCAATTGCATTCCCACCTTCACAAGCACCTCCTCCTGGACTTCCCTCGTCCACACCACCTGTATCCCAACCTTTGTTCCCTGTTGTCAACAATAAATTGCCTCAAAGTTCACCATTTTCTGCTCCTTTGACTCCAACAAGTATTTCATCAAGCTCTCCCGGAGAAGTTATGGGTTCAGTGAATGTGCATTCTGGAGTCAATAGTTCCGTGACAACTGGCTACCTTCCAGGTTTGATAGTGGTCCCTTGTTATTAATAATATGTAGACCCTCTTTTGTGTCAATTTTTGACATGGTTGATTGAAAAAACTGTTCATTTTAGTGCTTGTAATGGTAACTTTAGGAGCGCATTCATTCTGGCTCATGATCATACTCTTATAAAAAATTTATTAGGAATGGTTGTAACATCAAAGTTTGTATTTTGCTCACCGAATGATATTGTCTTATTTTCAATTTGTTTACTTTAGCTGGGACATTAGGCAACACACGTTCTTATGCCTCTGGTCCAAATACTGGTGGCCCTTCTATTGGACCACCCCCTGTAATTGCAAACAAGGCTCCTGCCATGCAGCCAGCTGTCAATGAAGTCTATCTAGTTTGGGATGATGAGGCAATGTCCATGGTAAGTTGTTTTTGGGTTAAGAATTCTTTCTCAGCATTACCAGAAATTTTCAGCTGTTAGACCTGCTAATGGTTTGAATATTTGCAGGAGGAAAGAAGAATGTCCTTACCAAAGTATCAGGTGCATGATGAAACTAGCCAGGTAAGTTATGACTACCTCTTAGTATTTGGAGTTGGTTTGCACATCTAACCAGATGGGTAGGCTTTATGCCTTTTGTTTTCAGATACAGTTGTTTACACATTGTTACCTATTTAGAGAGGTATTTCTGTATGAATTTTCAATTTTTATTTTTCTTAACTCATCAACAAATCCACAGTTATGGCTATGTGTTTAGTCAAGTATAGTTAGACTTCAATGTCCACTTCCTGATGGTCATGCTGTTTCTGTTTTCTGTTTTCCACAATTATTTGGTTTGCATGCCAATGCCATGTGCTCTGTTGTGCTTGTCAGTGGATTCAAGTGGTAGCATTTGTTATTTATGCTGGTAGTTAGTTATTTACCATTTTGACAAGCTTGCTGGAATCAAATCGAGGATTCTCCTTCCTAGCATCATTCTCGGTTGACAAAATGCGTATGTATTGCTTATTTAAAATTCGAATTATTTTGTTGTTATTCTTCTCCACATGCGTGACTACGATATTTGGGGGTTTGGGTGGAACAAGATGATACCCAACAGATTTTTGCTCATTCCTAGCATGATTACAATTTATTTTTATCGTCGAACAGTGAAGTCAGACTTGGCCCAGGTCAGCTTCTTTCGCAAAGTTTGGCATCTTTCACCATAGGACCAAGCTTTCAAATATCTGGTTTATCCAACTGATTTCTTGTCACAGTTCATCTCTTGATCTTCTCATTGTTGTTGCTTGTTGCAGATGAGCTCAGTTGATGCAGCCATTGACAAGAGAATATTGGAAAGCAGGCTTGCTGGTCGAATGACATTTTAGATAACTGAAGGCCATTGGAATATTTTTGTGGATTCAAAGCCCGCTCTGATTGCTGCAAAATTCATATAAACTGCATGGGGATCCCCTGGCTCTCGATCTTTGCATCCTTTAGGATCATGCGTGTGCTATAATATTCCATCCAAGCGAGATAAACACAGCCCGGAGGTCATTCTTTAGCGTGGAGGTCAACTCTCGAGAGACGGCGGCAACATTACATCTCTTTCCTTTCTTCTCTCTTTCTCTTTACGCCGGGAAAGAAAAAATACAAGGCTTTTAGGGTATAGATTTGAGTTCCCTTTTAATGTCTGCTGAAATCCCCCGCCACCAGTTTGTAGAGGATCCGTATGAAACTTGGAATTGCTTTCACTATGGGCACTATTCATTTACTTGTGTCGATTGAATAAATTGTGGATTTTAATTTACATTATTCATTGAATAACGTGGTTTTCATTAGATGCAATGTTTTTGTAGGAGATGGTGTGTAGCTAACAAATTATATTTCATAGAAATCAAAAGATTAGAGAAGGAGATGCGATGGGGGCAGTTTGGCCCTAGCGGCAGTAATATGCAGGGAAATGAAGTGGCTGGCTTGGAAAGGAGGAAAACACTAGATAGGTTGCCGGTTCTACACGATTGTAGACGTTAATCAGTAAGAAAAATAATAATTAAAAATCAATTAAAATTCTCATGTTTTTGTTTTTTAATTATCGAGAATTGACTCTTGTTAACTTGGTTCGATTATTTTGTGCTTTTTTAAATTGTTTGTTATTTAATTATATGATAAAAAAATAAAAGTTATAATCTTGTTTGAAAACAAACTAAGATTTTAATGGGATTTTAAAAATAATACCTCAAATATATACTTAGTTAATTTTAATGGAATTTCAGATTAGTGAAAAGTTTATTTTGGCCTTTTAAAATCTTTATATTTCTTAGAATGGTCCTTGTAATTTTAAGTGATAGTCCATTTTGACCAAATAAATTTTAATATTTTTATTTCAATGACAGTTCATTTTGATGCTTTGCCTTTTATTTTTGTAGAATTATCCTTGTAGTTTAAATATTTATGTATTGGTCTGAAATTTTATTTTTCTTACGGTTCAATCCCTATGAACTGAGAGAAGTGAGAAAGTCACAAAAAGAAAAAGAAAAAAGAGAGCTTTGAATCAACTACACTTTAACCACAAAAATAATTAATATTCTCGTTGATAAGTTTGTCTCAATTTAAGTAGTTTTGGGCTTTTAAGCCTTTAACCATGCAGAAAAAAATTAACCGGAATCATTTTTCTTTTTTGGGATTAATTAAAGAGTGAAATTGCTTTGATTTTTTTTAATACGGTCTATGTGATGTTTTTTAGATAATAACATGTTGAAGATTTAGTTTTAAAGGTCTAAAAACTAGGCATACCTAGATTGTTTTTTAGGCCAGAAGCATGGGTAAATCATTCCAGGCCTAGGTGTGCTTAACTATTTTTTAACTGATTATTTTTTTTTGTTAATTATAGATTTTTTTTTAAAAATAAAATCTTTAAAATAATATTTAAAAAATTATTCAAAACATTGATTTCAAATAAGATTGGAGATTCTGATGATAATAATAATAACTATATATGAATCTAATATACAATATTTTTTAGAAAAAAACTGCTTATGAATATTAAAAATAAATTATTTAATATTTAATTTTGATAAAATTTACCACATTAATTATTCTTCGTACATCTGCTTAAAATATTGCTATTCTAATTATGATATATTTTTTTTAATATAAAAAAATAAATACATAAAAAATAATTTTGATTAAAGAGATAATTGTTTCTCCCCTATTTTTAATTTCGTTGAAAGTTTTTACAAATATTTATTTTAATTTTATTTAATTTATATTTAAAAAACTATATTGTTAATAAAATAAATGTATTTTTAAATAAAAAACACATAAATAAAAGAAATAATTCTAGCTAAAAAATACATCCTTTCTATAAAATCTAAATCTTTACCATTTAAAACTAAAAGTAAATAAATAAAATTAAAAAAGTGACCTAAGTCATCACACTGGTACAGAATAACTATATATCCTTGTCATGGCATAAATATTTGTTGTCCCATTTAGAAAAAGAAAATAAACTCAGCAGGGAGAAGACGAAAAACCTCAAAACCCCTAAAACCCCCAAGCAGCTCAACAATTCTCCCATAGAAAACAACAGAAACCTCTCCCTGTAACTCACTCTCTCTGAACATATTCATGTACTTGCATATGCTTTTGCAATAGTATACCACAATCTTGAAATGAAATCACTGAGAGCACTGAGAATCGTAAGCACCCTTGCTTCAAAGCCACCTCCCTTTCTCTACACTAACCAAAACCTCCTCTCTCATTTCTTCTCCGCCCAACCTGACCAAAACGAGAGTGAAAATGACATTAATGATTCTGTCTTTGACAGCACCCACTACATGATTGATTCTTCTTTTGACAATAATAGCAACACAGTTAGTACCCCTCATAAAGAATCCACCTGGGATGAGAAATACAGAGAGAGAGTTGATAAATTAGTTTTTAAAAAAGAAACCCAAAAAGGGAAACTGCAAATTTTGGAGGAACAAGAAGAGCAAGTGGAGGAGCAAAGGAGGAGACTTTTGGCTAAAGCTTTGCTCGAGGCAGCATTAGAGAGGCCTGATGAGGAGGAGGATGGGGAGGTCAGAGAGGAAGATCAGAAGTCGCTTTCGGTCGGGATTATTGGAGCTCCAAATGCTGGGAAGTCTGCCTTGACTAATTTCATGGTCTGATTTCGTTTTTAATATGGCTGTGTTTGGATGTTTCTGCTGCTGTTTTGATAATTGGTGGTCTATTGAATTTTTTTTTTAATATAGAAAGGGGATCTTTGAATTGTTGGCTATGTTTGTCAATTGTTAAAGTCCCAGAGAATAGCTTGTATGGTTTTGTTGATTTTGGGCTCTTGTCCTTGGGAACCATGTAGAGGTTTCTTCTATACTACTTAGATAGGTGATACGCAAAAGCTTGATGCTATCATTGATGGTTCATAGCTTATGGATTCTGTAGTGTGAAAGATAGACAGATTGGTACCTTTACTTTTGTTCTGGAGTGGTACCCTGTAAGAGCATATCTCGAGCATGAAGAACCTTCATTAAGTAATAGCTGTTTCTCTTGTTTAATCTTGCCAGGTAACTTCTTAGGGGTTTTGTGGGTTGTGCTTTATTTGAGAAATTGACTGTCTTGTTGGAGATTGGCCTGTCATGAGAATGCTGGGACCAATCAATTACGTCTTATGGAAAGGATCTCCCTTTGTGATAAGGATCCTTGAAAAGGGTTACTCAAGACAAACATTAGAAGAGTCTAATGAACAAACAATAAGAGTATAGCAAAAGGAAAACTTCTCCAAAAAGTTAAGAAGCCATACTTCTGAGGGAACTCTACTGTGTTTGTATGAATTTGAAAGAAGCAATAGGCTTATGTATACCTGCACGCAGATCTATCAAGTAGATAGTGCAAATGCTTCTTTGTTTTGTGAGACGTGAAAGTTTTAATCTGACTAACTTCCTATTCTGTGCCACCCAAAAGTAAAAGTGTCGTACTCTATACCGACACTGTGAACCACAACATCCCAGACACTGGATGCCGACTCCAATTGTGGAATACTGAATTCTTATTTTATATCATTGTTGTTGTTTGAATTACAAGGATATGTATGGAATCACACTCCAAAATTTTGAATTCATTTATTGAGTGCAATTGTTCACCCTTTTCTTTTCTTTTTTTATTATGGTGAAGGATGAATTTGTGGATCTCAGTATTTCTCCTTCATAAAGCATGATGAGTCATGTATTTTGGATACATTAGGATATATATAATCCTTAAGAGGCAGCCCAGTAATTAAACTTGGGACTTTTAACCTTTCGGTGTCAACTCCAAATGGTAGGTTGAGGGGGGGGGGGGATAATATGAAATGGGCAAGGCTGCCTCTCAGTGCATAGCCAGAGGTAGCAGTAAGGCTTCCCATGAAGCAAATACTTAGAGAGGAAGAGGGTATCTTCTCTCTTTAGAACCTGTATGCATATTCAATTTATCTTATTATACCCAGTACTATTTGTGAAGTTCCTGATTCTCTTACAACATGAACTTCATCTGACAACTGTTTGGTTATGCTATTTGTTATTGTATATGCATAGGTTGGGACAAAGGTTGCTGCTGTGTCACGGAAGACAAATACCACTACTCATGAAGTGTTGGGAGTGATGACAGATGGAGACACCCAAATAGTATGTCCCATGGCTCTGATTTATCAACTCCTTTCTCTTTTCTTTTGTGGATTTAATAAACTGCATTATGCATGGTTTCATCTTCATGATAGAGCAAATATTATGCTAACATCATGTGCAGATTAAATCCGTGGCTAAAAATTGAAAAAATTATGAATATCACACTTCAAAAAGAAGGAAGTTGATGTTTCTACATGACCACCTGTCATCATCTATAATTCATATTCTCTCACGTGAACACTCATTGTGGCAATAACTTACTTTGAAAAGGAAAATAAAAGGCCTCTAGTTAGCCAGGAATTCTGAACTCAAATATGTCCCTTTTCTAATCATTTTTCTTTATATCCTGTCTTTTGTGGTTGGCTGGCAGCTTAACTTTTTGCTAAATAGCTGTCTTTGTTTTCCGCAGCCTTATGAGGCTTTTTGAGATCAGAAATAATATGCATGGAAAAATAAAATTTATATTATATTAATCGAAATTAATGGATTATTTCAACAAAATAATGTAAATGGAAACTTTTGTGTTCTTTTGTCATCATTCCTTATTATATCCTTTGAAATACTTTTGTATTTTCATGAATTGAAAAATATTTTTCTGTTTGTATCTCCTTATAATTTTCTATATTGAGTTGTTTCTTCTTGTGAATGATTCCTTTTAAGCTGATGTTTCTGCATGGTCTTATTTCAGAAGCATTAAAAAATCCTAAAGTTTTCTTTCACATGAATACTCAGATTATGATACTTACATACTCTTAAAGAAATCCTCTCTTTAGACAAAAAAATGAAGCTTAAGTTTTTTCAGGAGCCAATCATTTCCTGTTATTTACGTTTGTTGTTGGCTGTCAGTTTAACATTTTTCTATATAACATTTTGCTATATAACATTTTGTCAGTACAAGGCTCTGACAAGTTATTTATATAATTCATTATGCATGTGAAATAAAATATATATCGAATTGAAATTGTTATTACTATTATTATTTTTTATTTAAAAGAGTGGAAACTTTTTTGTTCTATTGGCATCATGCCTCATTGTATTCTTTGAAATGCTTGTATTTTGATGAAATGAAATTTATTTTTCCCTTGGAATATTGTTATTATTTTCTGTATCAAGTTGTTTCTTGTTCTAAATGATGTCTTGTAGGTCTCCTGTTCTTCCCACTTGAAATACTGTAGATAGTCTATGATGTTAATTATATGGGTGTTTTTTTTAATTATTTGGATATATATTACGAAGGTAATTTGCAAGCAAAACATTCTATCATGCATTCCTTTTGGTGTGCTGTCAGCAGATATAATATACTCAAGCATTTATTTTATGCAGTGTTTCTTTGACACCCCTGGGCTCATGGTAAATAACCGTGGTTATCCTCACAAAGACATGAAGACACGTGTCGAAAGTGCCTGGAGTTCAGTTGATTTATATGATGTGCTCATGGTTATTTTTGATGTCCATAGGCATCTTACCAGGTTAGTGAGCTGTTGCATGTGACGTTGAATAGACTTCACCTCTCATTCTTGTTTTCATATAACTTTCTGTAATATCTCCCTAGGCAACTTTGCTTGCAAAGCTATTTTAGGAGGGAGTTCTAAGTTCTACTTACTGTACAATGACATCTTGTGCTGTGACTTTGCTTTGATATGATAAATTTTGTTCTCCAAATCTTTTAATATCTGCACATCAGGAGCTGTGCTTAAACATTTAGCATTTTTTTTTCTCCATTTGCTATTCTGGTCATACAATTTGCCAAAATAACATAATCATAGTTATGTTCACTACTAAACTCTTTAGTGACTTATGGGCATATCATATCATTAGCATTTGTTGAACATCAGCCTTAGAACTATAACTGTATGTGCATTTGCAATAATACCACGGGTTTTTGGGCCTTGCATAACATACATCTGCCATCAAGATCCTGAACTATTAGCAGATCCTGGAATTGTTTCCCCAATACATTTGTTTTCAATAGAATCACCAAAAGCACCGCTCTTAAAAACACTTTTAAAGAAGAATTTCACAATGTTCCTCAAAGTGTACGACTTCATTACATGTTGTACATGATTATGGTACTTTTGTCCATGTACATAGACCAGTAGGGCTTTTGTAATGGGTAACTGCTACTCAAGTTAGGTCCATAACCATAACATGTACTTTTGGAGTGAAATAAAAGGGCAAAAAGAAATTATAAATCCTTCAAAGGTCCAGCCCATAGGGAAAATATTAAAAAACTCTCCACGTTTAGGTTTAGGGGAAAATAACCCTGCACAGAATTAAGGATAGGAAGAAGCAAAAGAAGATCTTACACATATTACATCTGACTCTGAACACTTGGATTTTTTTTCCCGAATAAAAAATGCTTTCTTGTGTAACTGTCCTTGCTACATATGAAGCTTTTGGGAAAGAGAGGCCAAAATTGTAAAGATGCATCTTTTGATCTACTGAAGAAACACTCTGCCCATCCTTGTTGTAGTGTCCCATGAATCTGTTATGTTCCATCGATCAAAACATTCCAATTCCTGGTCTACTCGGTAGTCAACATATTATTGATTCATCAGTACATTTTAGTCTGTAATTATTTTTATAAGAAAAGATCAAGAGTTTGCTATATTAAGTCTAGCCAAATAACTTCAAGAGGAACGTAGTAATGTCTTGACAGTGTCAAATTTCCATTTTGATTAGTATTCTGCTGGCATAAGGTCACATGTTATCACTTCAAGTCTTGCCTGGGTTTTTATCTAGGTTGTGGAGGAGCTAGATTTTATGTTACTTTTTGCCCAGAAATCAATTTAAAATAAACTTTGATCTGTGCTCACTGTGATTGAAGAATTGTGATCTTATTGTCTGATTATTAAATCTCCTAAAAACATCCTCTTCTTGTTGACTATTTTTCATTGTTCCACCAGTGCAGTGGGAGATAAACTCCTTCATTATATTAATACTGTGTTGCTTCCTGTTATACTTGGATCACTGATAAAAGATCCTTCTGTTCATCTATTTAGACCTGATTCAAGAGTGGTTGGATTGATAAAATGCATGGGAGCACAAGCAAACCCAAAACAAAAGCGGGTGTTGTGCATGAATAAGATTGACCTTGTTGAGAAAAAGAAAGACTTATTGAAGGTTGTTGAGGAATTCAAAGATCTTCCCGGATATGATAGGTAGGTTTTCATATAAAATGAATCACATTGCTTTCCCTTGCTGCTTTTTTATAGTTGTCTATGGATACTTGAAAAATTCTGTGGTTACCTTTTTCCTATTCGTCTATTTTCTAGGCATTTCATGATCTCAGGACTGAAGGGCTCTGGAGTAAAACATCTTAATCAATATTTGATGGAGCAGGTATTTTCCTTGCCTTTTGATTTTAGAAGAAATGCTAGATTTATAGCAACCTGATTTCTGTGATTGATTTTTATTTACTCGTGCCTTAGAAAGAAAACTTTTTCCTCCATTGGAGCAAATTATCTAGAGTCTGAAGATATCTCCCATTACTAGTCAAATATAAAAAGGCATATCTATTGGAATTCTGGACTTAAAATTCAGTCAATATAGTTACAATTTCCTTCTATATTATCAGATTAAATTTTCTTTGGGAAATCATTGCTTACCCCACTCTTTTTGGCCCAACTCCTTTTTCTGTAAAAATTTTTCTGCAGTACTATGAGTGCCTCTTCTGCATTAAAGAATATAAAGTTTACTCATACAATGATACAATGGGTTTTATTTATTCTTGCCATAATAATGTTCTTTATCCCTGATGAAAGTCATTTCCTGGTGGGGAAATTTACTTGAATATGGCGTGCTTGTTATCGACGCTCCATTTGTCAGTAAAGTTTACCATAATATGTTCAGTTCTGTGAAGAATATCTAATTTATCCGTTGATATATTAATTATTTTCTACACAATTTGAATGGAAAAGGCAGCCATTTTACTGGTAGATTCAGGTTCATTTTTTTTAAGAAAAATTATGCTTATCTCAATTAAGACTTGCATCTGATTTTGGTTCACCAATGGTATTTGTACTTAGGCAGTCAAAAGACCATGGGATGAAGATCCACTATCTATGAGTGAAGAAGTTATGAAGAATATTTCATTAGAAGTGGTCCGGGAAAGGTTATTAGACCATGTTCATCAGGTAAAGCTTGGATCTTCAATTTATTTACTTCGTCTTGTGGCATATCTTATATGTTTTATTACTTAGAGGGGATGTTGATCCCACATGTACTTGGAGGATCTGAGTGAAAACTAGGAACCCTATTCATTTCAGGAAATCCCTTATGGCATTGACCATCGGTTGATGGATTGGAAAGAATTAAGAGATGGTTCTCTGAGAATTGAACAACACTTTGTCACTCCTAAACTAAGCCAACGAAAGATTCTTGTGGGGAAGAAGGGATCAAAAATTGGGTAAGCAACTTCCATCTCTAGGATTACTGCTATGTTTTTTTTCCTTTCGCATCTTTTATTGCAAGTTTCAATCAAGATGGCTAACTTCATGCGTATTTGGAAAGAAAACATGAACGAAACTGAGATGTGGTTGTTAAGATGTTTTTCAAGGCACTAAGATAGTACGACAGCAACCCAGGAAACTTCAGGTAGTATCTGCTCAATAATTTTTGTAAAACTCAGGAAAGAGTGCAAAACAGCAAATTTATCATTTCTGTGGGCCTTGGTTTTGGTATTCCTGCGTTTTACTTCTTGCTACTGTTCTGGCTCGCATGAATTAAGAATGACAGCATCCTTAAGAGTCATCACCATACTCTCTTATTCGAATGTATTGGTTATTGACAGGCGGATCGGTGTTGAAGCTAATGAAGAGCTGAGGTCCATATTCAAGAGAGAAGTGCACCTCATCCTCCAGGTTCGAAATAAATGATTAGTTAACCAATTTGAAAGGGAAAAAATTGCACCCTTACCAAATTTAGCCTCGGGAAATGTATATTCAAAGGTCCATTAAGGCGTGCTTTTTCAGTAATTTACCTTGTTTCTTAGCCTCAAGGAGGCTATTTAGAGGTGAGCTTCGACTGCTATCATATGTCAGCTCCAATCTAAGGACTGAAGTGGGTTAACAGAAATGCATGAAGCGCTGGTATTTGTGGAAAATGTTCCTATTTTTTGTTTTTCCTGTTTTACTTCATAGAATGTTTAATGTTTTGCAAATTTTGAATAAGATATATCCGACACTTATTTGGATTGAAATTCTGCTGCTAGCATATTTGCGCAATACTTCATGGAGAGGCTAGCACTATAATTCGTTGGAATATGAAACGTGCAACTTGTTATTAGCTGCCATGTTTTGTGATTCTGCTGTAGCTTTGCTCAGTTGTAGGGTTGCGACTGTTTGATGAAACTGTGTATACCATCAAAGCTCCAAAACACAATGGACGAATGAAGTGGTGAATCAAATTATTGGGGGCTGTGATGCCAAAAACACAGAAAAGGACACCCATAAAAAAATGCAATTTTTAGGGGCTGCACATCGTCATCTCAGCTGATTGAAGCTGACAAGCCCAGCTACCTGTACAGGGGTGGTCTTAACGACGTTAAAAAAATGCCACTATCATATCACAAACACGTGTGTGGTTGTGTATTTGCTTCGTTTGTGCCACACTCGAGCAACCTACCATTCGCTTCAAGAACTAAAATCTTAAGGATCTGTAAATAGTGTACTGTTTTGTACAGAAACATAAATTAGAGTTGAAAAGTCCCGATAATTGAAGTTGAGGAGTCGTGTCTTTATTTGTCCAATATTTAGAAAGTGGGGATGCTCATATATTCTGGCATTGCAATGGTGTCGTTTTTAGGAGCAATCTGGGTCAAGTGATGCTCTCGGCATCCATTTATCAAAATTCAACCTTTGTTCCACGAGCTGGTGAAGCAATAACAGCCCACTTTAAGCAATAACGTCCCCATTTCTGTACTGTCTTTTTGATTTCAGGATTTTCCTTCGGTTTGATGATATGTTCATTTCTCAAATAAATAAAGCAGAAGCATGTTTCGTGAAAGATCATCCATTTTTTTTCTTTTCTTTCTTTCATTCGGTTAAGATCACTACAAAATCTTGAATCTAATAAAAAACACTGCCTGCTTCGTAGAACGTTCACAAGCCTCGTGTAGCTCTCTACAATACTGATACATGGCAGGTCCGGTTTCTGGTTACTGAGAATATGAGATAGTTATTCTGGTAATATGCCAAAGTAAATTGAAGTCATGAGATTACGGTAGCAGAAAACAAATTAGATAAAAGGGTTAACGAGCTAACTAGTTAGAAACACAATATAGCAAGTAGCCTCTCATAATTTCTTACGAGCGCACCATACTATTACTAATATCACATTTTTATGGTGACAACCACTGCTGCTACGCCCTATCGAAGCTTTAATTACTAGCCAATGAACCCACTAAATGACTGAAATGGGACTGTGAGCTGATCAAGGAGGCCAGTAACAGGAGTAGTGACTGTCGGCTCATAAGCAAAGCCATGCAATCCATTAACATCTTCACCTCCATGATTCATGTAAGGACATGGAGGAATCCACTGCCACGCCTTCCTACAGATATCAAACAGCAAAGCCCTGTCCGATCCTCGGATGATGATAGCAATGAACTTGCCATGCCCAACACAGTCAAACCCATGACCAGCTTCCAGTTCCTCAAACTGTTGGTAAAGTTGCTGGGGCATTCTTTCAATCTCTACCCATGTTGTTCCACAAGCTTGCAAGCTCCAAAGTCTCAAGCTCTTTGGCACGTTGAGCTTGCTCTTCTCCACTGCTGCAACAAGAATGAGTTTATCCATGCTCTCAACCAAGCTTGGCGAGCGTAGAAATCTCCTCATTGGAGCTTGAATCTTGCACCAACTGTTTTCTGCTATTTCATAAACCAAAACGCTAAATGGGTTGTAATTCATGCAGTAAAATCTGTCATCAACACAAACCATTTGACCTGATTCAAGGCTACAGAGCCTCGGTAGAGAAGAAGTAGTACCCCATAGTGAGTAAAACCCACCGGCATCAATATGAAAACTTTCAGTGGATAAATTCTTGACTGCATATGGAGAAATCAAGTCATCACCTGCAATAGCCACGTCAATTGAGGATGGCCCAGCTTTGAAGCCAGTTGAAGGAAAGAGACGTGGTCTTAACGTTGGCGGCAACTGAGTTAGAGAGCCAATAAGTGGGTTGCATAAAATGATACTCTTTGCGCCAGCCTCATCAGAGACCCAACATATTAAGCCACCAGAAGCAGCAGCAGGCGAGAACCCTGATGGAACCAAGGGAAAAGAGATTCTATACCATGCAATATCGTAAGGATCAAAGAGGTACCCTTCAAATATATTGGCTGTACTGGTTTGGCCGCCACTGCCACGAGTGGTGCTACTGTTGTTTCCACAGATGTAGCTTTTTAGGCTTTTGTGCTTGAAGAATAAGAACCAATGGCGGCGTGGGGATATTTGGATATAGAGTTCAAGAAAATTGCTGGAGAACAAGAGACTATACCATCTCTTGCAGACACAACGAGCTCTGAAAAAGGCTGGAGGTGGAAGAAAGGCGATTACACGATCAATCAGCGGTTGTGGGAGCTTGCTCCATATCCTGGTGTCCATCCAGGTATTGGTGACAGGATCTGTAACATTAGCACTACTAATTCCAGGGGTGAAAGTGTAGGAGAAGGGTGAGGGCATGGAATTGTTGAAAGCACCTTCCATGTAGGAGTAGTAGCCTAAGCTCTACAATCGGGCCTGGTTTTTGTTCTTGTTTTATAGCCTGAAGAAGGACAGGGAAAAGGATGTATGGAAGGTCTTGTATTTTTCAACTGAAGCATTTGCTTTCAGCACTCTTTTCAAGGAGAGATTGGAGAAAGGCCACTTGTGATTTTGAGTTCCTGAACGCCAATAAATAATGAGGAAACCTGAGATCCACGGTAACCTTACAAGAAGCCATCTTATTTAGCAAACAAAAAGGCTGTCTTTTGGTTTGGTCGCAGCATCAGAGTGCAAGCAGTCATCTGAGAAGGTATCTATTCTGTTTCTTAGGTGGATATGGAGAGAGAAAGCTGAAGCGATAACATGCCAGGGTTTTGACGGATTAATTTGGCTAAATAGAAAAGGAAAGCTGAGAGCTCAGCCACTTTTTGACTTTTCACTTTGATTTTTCACCTTCTGGTGAAAAATGCAGTGATTCTGATGGTTGTATCTCCCTCCCTCCTCCCCCCTGTCAATTCAGTATTTTCGTGTCAGGGCCGAGGTAGGAAGGACATGGTGCAGGTGAGAGAGATTGCTGATATCAGTAATTGTTCCCTGTACATTATTTTATTTTGATGAAAATGAGGATTCTGTAGTACTTCCAAGTTCCAACCTAACGAAGCAATTTGATGATGTTTTTCCAGCACGTTTTTCAAAACAAGAAATTAACAAGTTACTGCAAATAAAAAATAAAAGAAATTTAAAAAATAGCGCAACTACAAAAACCACAATTGAACTATAATATTTAAAAGAAAATAACTATTTTTCTTGAAAAATAATCGCATTCTCACCATGGTTTTTTAAAAATTTATAAATAGAAATTGTGTTTTTTTGTTTTTAAATAATCGATGCTAGTTTGTTCTTTAAAAAAATAATTGTGTTAATTTTCATTAAAAAAAATCACAACTCCACGCTAGTGTTTTATTTTGGAGTTGAGTGGAAAGTTCATGAATTTTGAATTATACAATGAAATGATGTAATTTTTCTTAATTTCTATATGTACTTGTTCATCGATTTAGATTTTCTTTTGAATAATTTTTGCATTCATTTGCTTAAAGTGTGTATGCTATGGTTGTACAAAAATAACAGACTATACAAGGCCACAACACCACATTGATCTTCCCATGCTCTTAATCCTTTCTCTAGCATATTTTTCTTCTACTTCCCTTGCAACATTTTTTTTCTCCCATGTTTAACATTTTTCTTCTCTCCTATATTTCTTAATTTAAGAATTGCATGAAGTGTAATTTTGATAAGGGACTTGTTTTTGTTGAGATACCTGCTATCACGGAATGAAACAAAGGCTCTATGATTGTATGTATTCTTATTGAACAAACTTGGCTTTATATAGCCTTACAGTAGTAACAGAAATTTAAAAGAATCACATGAATATCATGTTAGCTTTATAATTGCTAACAGAAACAATTAATTTCTACAATTACGCAACCACTTGTCAACAATTTGTCAATCCCTCCTCTAAACTAACATTGATATATAGTTAGTTTAGCTCAACAACTTTACACATTCCTATCTAACTCCTAAACTTCTAGAAAGATTCCAACTTCAAGGGCTTCATTATCACATCTACAGTTTGCTCTTCTGATCCACAATTTAGCAACTCAATAATTCCATTGTTAGCAAACTCTCTCAAGAAATGAAATCATACATCAATATGTTTGCTTCTCTCATGCATGACATGATTCTTTGACAATTTATTTGTGGAGTTGTTGTCACACATAACTATGGTACTCTTCTTCTGAACATGACCCAACTGCTTCAAAACTCTTCTCATCAACACCACTTGACTTGCTCACCCAGTTGCTTCTATAAATTTTGCCTATGCGGTTGACAATGTAACAATTAGCTATTTTTTATAGCCAAGACACTGCCCTAGAACTTAAACGGAAAACATAACCAGAAGTGTTTTTCCGATCATCTAAGTCATCAGCGTAATCATTGTCGGTGTAAGCAACCACGTCAGCTGAGCTCCCCTTCTTGTATATTATTCCATAATTAAAGGTACCTTTTAAGTACCTCAATATCCTATTGACAACAATTTGCTTGTAATACGATTCATTAATTACAACTCCATCTGCATCTTTGTTTAGCTTGAAACCTAGAACAATCGGGCTATTGATTTCATGACTTTCTAACATTCCAAATCACTTCAAAATCTTCAGTGCATATTTCTTTTGGGAGATGAAGATACCATCACTTTGTTGCACCACTTAAATGCCAAGAAAGAACTTCATTTTACCCAAATAAATCATCTCAAAGACTTGTATCATTGAACACTTAAAATTACTCATCATCTCTTCATCATACAATAAGTATTTTACCTTTTTTGTACTGTTTTGTGAAGAGAGTCTGCTTATTAGGATATTTTTTGAAACCCTCATTGACAAAATATTTTTTCATGCAGATGAACCAAGCTCGTAGAGGTTGCTTTAAGCCATATAAAGCCTTGTGCAACTTGTACTTTGTCCCCACTTCCCTTGATCTCAGAGCCCTCCGGTTGTTCAACATACACATATTCATTATGCTCACCATGGAGGAAAGCTGATATTCCAGTTTCTTTGAATTGTCAGGGCCACTATCATCCTTACAGTTTCAATTCTTGCCACCAGAGCATATACATCTGTGTAGTCTTTTCCATGTTTTTGTGTGTACCTTTTAGCCACCAAACATGTTTTATGCTTCTCAAACTCTCCACGCTCATTATACTTGGTTTTATAAATCTATTTCACCCCAATGTTCTTGACTTCAATAGGCAATGTAACTAATGTCCATGTCTTGTTCTTTTTTATGAACTTGATTTTGTTGTCCATAGCCAATCTCCAGTTTGCATCTTTCATTGCTTCTTCATAATGCATCGGATCACCAGACATCATTAGTGCTAAATTTTCTTCATCTTCAAAAGACCTAGGACCCTCCCCACTAACATCTTCAGAAGACTCGAGATCTTTCCCACTAACATAATTCTTCGTCCATGCTGGAGGTTTTCTCATTCTTCTCGTAACTCCTTCATTATCCTTACTCTCTATTATTAGTGCATCTATCTCCCTCTTTCTCACTAGTTGTTCTCAATTCCACCATTATTTGAACATGCATCTCCCTTTTTTCTCACCACAAATATCCTCATGGTTAGTGTTATTATCATCATCTATTCCTTCTTCATCATCATCTCCCCATTCTCAATCCACCAACACCTGCTCTTTAAAACTCTCATCCCAATCCCATTGTTTCTCCTCTTCAAATATCACATCTCTACTCACTACTATCCTTTTTTAATTGGGTTAAAAAGCTTATAGCTCTTGGATTCCTCACTAACATCCAAAAATATATACTTAACACTTATCTTGTCAAGTTTAGTTCTTTGTACCTCTGGCACATGAGCATGTGCCATGAACCTAAAGACATGAAAATGTTTAACAGAAGGCTTAATTCCACTCCACACTTCCATTGGTATGATGTCTTTGACCATCAAGGTTGAGTATTTGTTCAGCACATGATGCTTCAGTTTACTACTTCTGCCTAAAGTGTGTTTGGAATTTTCCTCTCAAATAGCATTGCACAATCCATGTTCATTATTGTTCTTTTCTTTCGTTTGGCTAAGCCATTTTGTTGAGGGGGGTATAAACAGTTGTCAGTTGCCGCTTAATGCCATTTTTCTCACAATTTTTTTTTAATTCAAGTGAGGTGAACTCACCTCCCCTATCTGTTTATAGACATTTGATAGGTAGACCTATCTCATTCTCCATCATCCTCTTAAAACCCTTGAAATGACTCAATGCTTCTGATTTATTTTTCCAGAAAAAAATATATTCATGACCTTCTACTATAGTCATCTATAAACCACATAATGCATTTTTTATTGCCATATGACATAAGAGTAATTGGACCACAAAAATCGGCATGGATGAGACCCAATACTTGACCTTCTCTCCAAGAACTTCTTTTTGGTATAGGATCACGGTGATGCTTGTCAACGATGCAGTATGTGCATAATTCAGTTGACACAGTAATGTGGGAAGACCCCGTACCATTTCTTTGCTCTGCAAAGTCCTTAAACCCTTATAGTAAAATTGTGACAAATTCTGCAAATTTTATGAGCTTGTATGGAGACACTCATCGTGTTGTTGCTGGGATGTCGCTTGTGATTGAGCAAACAAAATGAACATCTTGTTGGCACTCAAGTTGGTCTCAATAATCAAACCTTTATGAGGGTGGTAGATCTTGCATACCCCTCCCTAAATCATAATCACCAAACCTTTTTCTTGGAACTGTCATGTGCTTAAAAGATTATTCTTGAGTTTTGGAACATAATACACTTCAATCACAGTAAGATCTATTTCATTCAAATACAACTTCACATTTCCTTTGCTTATCACATTCATCCTGGTGTCGTTTCCTAACCTGACCAATTGCCAAAAACTGTCATCAATCTTACTGAACATGGTTTTATCTCTACACATGTGATTTGAGCATCCTGAATCAAGAAACCACACATCTCTTCTTTTAGTTTTGTTTTCTTCTACATAGGACATCAACAACATTTCATCCTCCTCGTCAAGCTTGGCATAATTGACTTCTTTATTCCAAAAGGAGCCCTCATACTGAAAATGGCCCAGTCCGTGACACCGATAACATTTAACTGTAGCCTTGTTGAAATTGTTGTTATCGTTGCCTCTTCCTCTTCTTCTACCCCTATAAGAAACTCTACCTCGTCCTCTTCCTTTCCTTTCTTCCAGTGTATCCTTCAAAACCTGTTCTTCATCATTATTTTTTCGAAACTTCTGCTTAAGCACAATTAACATGCTTTGAAGTTCATCCAGAGACAGATTATCAATACTCTTTGACTCCTCTATGCAGCAAACAATGTAGTTAAATTTTTCTGTGAGAGTATGAAGAATTTTCTCTATGATCTTCATGTCCATCTCTTCTCCATAGACTCGTATGTTGTTTGCCACTGTCATGACTCTAGAAAAGTATTTTGTCACTCCTTCTCTGAATTTCATCTCCAAGGTTTCAAATTCTCATCATAGATATTGTAGATGAGACTTTTTGACTCTTGTATTTCCTTCAAACCTTTTCTTTATGGCATCCCAAATATCTTTGGCAATATCCTTCTTTTATAATTGTGTCAATGACTGTGTGATCGATGACTTGGAAGATATAATTCTGTACTTTAAGATTTTTCAATTTAAGCTCATCAATCTTTTTTTATTGTGCATCTGTTTGCACTGATCCACTTGTTGGCTCAACATAGCCAAGCTCTATCAGCCCCTAAAATTCTTTCTAACGCAAAAAGTTTTCCATAAGCATACTCCAATGATCATAGTGACCATCAAACCAAGGAATGGATGACTGCATGAAATTTCCTTCGCTAGATATCTCTTTCACCCTCATGTTTGCAATTGCTCAAAGTTGCGACTCCGATACCAATTGTTGAGATACCTTTTACTACGGAATGAAACAAAGGCTCTATAATTGTATTTATTCTTATTGAACAAACTTGACTTTATATAGCCTTACAATAGTAACATAAATTCAAAAGAATCACGTGAATATCATGTTAGCATTACAATTGCTAACATAAATAGTTTATTATTAGAAATAATTAATTCCTACAAATACGCAACCACTTGTCAACAACCTGTCAATTTTTCCAAGTAAATATGAAAGTCACTATATCAAGTTTAACCACTCCTTCAATTTGAAAAAAACATTTGTGAAAAGCTCAATTCAGTCTATAGTTTTTATGTCTCATCAAAAGAGTATTATTTTTTTTAATTTATTATAATCAAATAGAGCTCAATAACAAACTATCGAGAGACAAGCGATAGTATTGACCAAATAGGAGGAGTGTGAGGTTTAATATGAATTTGACATTGGGTAAATGGTATTCGATAGTATTGACCAAATAGGATGTTAAATCATATTTAGTTATGCAAAAGTTAACACCCACTCAAATAAAAAAAGTGAGATAGGGCCCTATGTTTTAAGTGTAATTGGGGAAATAGAGGTTTGATCATAAATATGTAGGCCTAAATTACTTTTTATTTAGGAGGATGAGAAGAGAGTGATTAGTGAATGTCTTAACTCTATAAAAAAAAATACTTGATTAATCTAGGAAGATCATTTTAAAGAGAAGGAGAAAACAAATATTTTCTTGAATGTTATGCTAAGAAGCTCCAATTCAAAAACAGCAAGGATTAGGTTCATAACTACAAGTTAGGTATTTAAAGCTCTAGCTGATACAAAGAGTACTTATAATTTTATTATGCAAAGATCATAAAAAGGCTACGCATGTTTGTATAAGAACAATAACCTATTGGGCCAAGATAACTTATAGGTCACAAGTACAAAGTATATGGTTTTATCCATTATTAAAGTTTGAAATTCGGGGAGCTTAGTTTGAGCTTAGTTTCAAACACAAGCATAATTGATTCAGCTTTTAGGATATAAGATGATATTATGTTCACTAATTTAAAGGTTTACATACAACTGTCTATGATTTTGTGGCCTTAACAATGAAATTCTAGCTTAAAGGATTGATTACATGAGTTTTAAGTTTAAGACTATAAGATTTAAATATTGAAATTAGGTTAATAATTTTTAAAAAGAATGAAAGATAAATTGAGGGTTGATGGTGGAGTTTTGAAGGATAAAAATCTCCATTCTTGTATCAAGTAAGCTTTCAAAGCCTATTAAATCTTGTTAAATAAATTTAGTAAAATATTTTTTTGAGCCTCGAGTGATTCCATTTAAAAAAACTCAAGACCACACTATCATACTTAAGGAAATAATTAACCCCGTTAATGTTAAGTTGTATTGTTATTTGTATTATCAAAAAATAAAAATTGAGATGGTAATAATAAAAGAGTTTAAACCTTTTTTTTTTCTTTTTTATTATTTATCATGAAAACATGTTTTTAAAAAATACACAGAAAAGTTGGAGGTAAAATAAGGAGTTATTACAATACCGAAATGAAAAGTTGAAGGTAAGAAAATTGCATTATTACAATATGGATGGGATTTCCCCATGTTAGTACATACATACATGCGAAACCGACCGATTAATAAAAAAAAAATGAATCTTATTATTTGATTTCAACAAATAAAAGCTAATAGTGTCGTTAGCAAACACCCTTTGTTATTAATTATGTGGGTCTACGTTGAGACATCATATCCCACACACAGTGACGAAATCTACAGAGGTTGTCTGTGGCCGTATGTACTTGAAACTAAAGGGATTATCAGATCATATGTCCAGTCCCATCGCTGTGTTATGGGGGCTCTACACACAGTCCGGCGTGAACTTCAAGAAGCTTTTGTCAAGATTCATGGTGGCTCACGACGCATTGCTGGCAGCAGCAGCAGCGGAGGAGGAGGAGGAGGAGCAGCAGTGGCAGTAAGCATTCATTATTCTCTCGACGTAGCACACCTGGCTTTTGTTTGATCAGAAATCTTGAAGTCAGAACTCTCACTCCCACTAAAATCAACACGCTGTCTTGTTTCTATCAACCCTAACCCTAAACTGTCTCAGAATTTGTATTTCAAAAGTGGAGAGAATGTGAGTGATCAGATTGGGAAAACGATGCTTCTTCCAAGAAATCTCCTCCTTTTGGAAATAAGATAACTCATCGGATTTGGAAATTGGGTTTGCCTTCAAGTAACCTCTCTCTGTTTATTTTTGCATAGCCTGTCTCTTCCTTCTTTTCTTCTTTCCTCTGACTCCCCTAGAATCCTGCATTTAAAATTATATATTTGAAATATATTTTATTTAATGTATTGCTAATTTAAAAAATACTCATAAAAATTAAAATCTTCAAGTAAGAAAGTATATTTTTCAGTCAGATTCATCTTTTCATTCATGTATTTCTTTTCTTTTTAAAAAAAGTAATTTTTTTATTGGAAGCAATTTTTTTTTCAAATAAGAACTCTTTTAGATATGCAAATCAAGTAGGCCATCAGAAAAATTGGAAACATCGGCAAATTGTTTTGTTTATAAGTACACACCATTCCATCGGCTATTTATACCATCGATGGCGATGGATTTTCAACAAAAACACGTTGTCAGACAAATTTCTTTATCAAGAATTTGTTGTTTATAGCATAGCTGTCAATACCAATTCGATTGTCGTTTCAATTTTTCAATTGGAACGGAATATTCCAGTTTTGGAGCCTTCTGGCATGCCGTTTCGGAGTTGTACTATTCATATATATATATATATATATATGAAAAAATAAAATATTAATTTAACAAATATAATTAAAATTCAAGATAAAATAACTTTAAATTATACAATATAAATATAAAATAAATATTTTAACTCTAATATAATTTAATTAAAAATCTATTCCGGATGAATTCCTTGTTTATTTGCTGCCCCATATCAAATATCAAGTTTACTTACACAATACAGCTTTTTATTTAAATAATAGGTATTGAGGACAAAACAAGCAAATTCTCTCTACCTCTATCCTTCTCCTACCTGACGTCTCCTAGACTCAAACCCACGACTTCCCAACTCACAGTTTGGTGCACATCATCTCTCGCATCTTCACAAAGGCACTCACGACACAATTGATATCAGTTTCCAACCACCTCCTCTTTATTATCCTCTCACCTCTCCTTCCTCTCCTCTCACCATCTTCCCTTCACTTTCTCTTCAGCTGACTTTCTTTACCGTTTCTATCTTTGATGCCATGGAAGACAAAACAATGGGGGTGCTGCCGTGAGAAGATTTGGGGAAGAAGTGAAGAACCGATGAGGGTGGTGCCGCCGTGTGGAAGAACAAGTCAGGGTTTGCGATTTTGAGTTAGGGATTGCGATTTTGAGGTGAGGAATTACTGGATTAGGGATTGAGATTTGAGAACTTGAGATTTGAGGTGAGCTGATGGAATTATAGAAAATTGATTTGGGAATTTTGGGGTGCCGGGGCTGTATGTGTGTGTTTTGAAATTGAGAAGAAATTGACAAATTGAATGGCGTTGTTTTGATTTTGAACCCGGAATGGCACACCCGGAATAGAACAGGGGCATTCCAGCCGGAATTTGGCCGGAATTTCAGGAACAGACCGGAATGAAAACCGGGACAAAAACGACGTCGTTTCGTCCCGGTTTTCTCAACGGCATGGCATATTCTGGTCGTTCCAGCAGGAACGGCACGGAATTGATAGCTATGGTCTATAGGCATTTTCTTCAATAATTTGTAATGTCAAAATAAATAAATTACCAATAAAATATCTCATTAAAAACACATACATATTACCAACAAAATTCTCATTGGAAAGTTTTAAAACTTCAAACCATTATGTAACTTTCTAGTGAAACTTCAAACCATTATGTAACCATTATGGACTCACTAATGAACTTCTTTAAAAAAAAAGAACTAAAAGTTAAGTAATGTTTTTAGGTATGTAGTTGTTAATTAAAAGAAAAACAATATCACAATAAAACCATATACTAAATTTTACAGCATATCAAAATTTTATTAATTTTAATATTTATTAAAAAATAATTTTACATCAATAAATAAATCATTACACATATGAAAGTGGTAGCGAAAGAGGGAATTCTAAGCCAATCAACTAAATTTATATATTCCATCTTTTTCTCTCGATTCTTCTTATTTTCTTCTTCAAATCTAGCTTTTATTTTTTCTTCTAATTTGGCTACTCGCTTCTTAGCCTGTTCTAGGACCCTTGCTTCAAATTATAGTGTTGATTGGCTTGAGCTAGACTGCTGTGTGCCTAGAGATGAAGTTGTATGAATCGGCCTCATATCTTTGGCCGATGTCATAAGAACCCTGTTAACCTTATTCCTATCAAAGCCATTAGTTACCTCAACCATAACTAAGGATCATGATGAGGATTAGTGGGAGTGTCTTCTCCATGTTATTCAACCATTACAACATTATATGTTTTCTAAAATAAATCAATTATAATTAAAGGAATTATAAAAATTCCAAGTTTTTTTTTTAAGAAAAACATACAGCAAACACTTCAACTTTACTATCTACAAACTTCTTCACCCCTTTCTTCCTATTCGCATTCCTAATATGAGTCTACTTATATATCTTTATCAAATTTAGCTCACACTCACGTTGTTGTTCATGCAAAATAAATAAGTTATAAAACAATCTACAAATAAACAATGAATTAAAAATTTTATTAGGCATTTTTTATAGTTGACAAATGAAAGCAACCCGTTAGTGTGATTGCTTACTTAAGCACTTGTTTTTTTTTACTTCTTATCTACAACTCGAATTACAAGCGCTTTTTAAATTCATCTAATGCCATAAGTTCTTGAGACTTCACCCAATTATCCTCTATCACGTGACTTGATTTATATTTTTTTCATACCTTGTCATCGTCAGAGATGACTCTATATAACAATAATATGCAATTGCTAAATGCATGCATTTTTTCTTATAGTTGATAACAATATATAAAGAATGAACACAAGGAAATCAATGTAATTGTTAATGAACATTTTCATCATCAACTAACATTTCTATCATTTATTAAGATTCTCGTAACAACGATTACTCATTATTATTCTTCCTAGGAATAATCCATATTCAACAGTTGAATAATAGAGTATACATCCCAAAACAAACAATTTTATGTATTATATCGAATTTAATACATAGGAACTTAATATCCATTAACACACCTAATCTCTTCAGCACTTAACAATCAATTGTCAATTCATTTATTTTTCATGAATAAAACTCAATAATAAACATATTATAATTATTATAATTTTAATAAATAGATTAGCATGCATGTCATACATGTATTAACAAGATTGTACCTATATTATTATTATTATTATTATTATAAATTAAACTTTCACAAATTCAAAATAACACAAAATATTTGTACAAGCAATACAACCCACATATATTATGGGTCTCTCTCTCTCTTCACAACACAAATTAACATATTAAAAGGTCTCAACACTTCACTATAACAATGAATAATGAAATTCTTCGATCTTTTTTAATTTGATTCTTAATTTTGTTTTTTAATTTCATCCTTCAACATTAAGTTTAATGAATATTGAACTTTATGACTTGTTTTGACTTATTTTCTATGAATTTATCATGGTCTCATTAAATGAGTTTGATAACTTAACTTGGGTGGACTCAAATTATGATTTTTGATTGATTTCTCTCTCTCCTTCTTTCTTTAACATTAGATTTATGGAGAATTGGGGTTTATGTTTTTCTTTTCTTTTTATGACGTTATCATAGTCTTATGACACAACTGACATAATTTATAGGTCGACTAAGTCAACTCGAGTTTTTCTTATTGTTTTTTTAGTTGATTTTTTAAGAAATTAGTCTTCAATATTATATTGATTAAGGATTTTTACTTCATATTTTATTTTTCAATTTTCTTTCCAAAGAGTAATCTCAGTCTCATAATCTTAGTTTGACAGGTTAACCCAAGTTGAATCAAAATATTTTTTTTTTCAATTTAATTCTTCAACATTGGATTAATTACGAATTGTGATTTATATATTTTTAATTTATTTTTATAGAGTTATCACAATCTCATGACCTAGGTCACAAGTTAATTTGTTTTTGAAATTTTTTTTAAAGAATTTCTTTTTCAACTTAAGACTTTAATACTATGTTGATTGGTTGTTAGACTTTGTATTTTATTTTCGTTTTCTTTTTATGAGATTATATTGACTTCATAACTTGGATCTCAGGTTTGGCTAGTTAACCCGGGTTGACTCAAGTTTTTTTTATGTCCTTTTTCTAATTGATTTTTTCTGCAACTCCATCATTTGAGATTGAGTTAACATAGAATTGAACTTTATAATTTGTTTTGATTTTTTTTCTATAAGGGGTTATCTCAATTTTATGACTCAGTTTATTTTTCTAATTGAAATTTATTTATATTTTCATTATTTAAAATTGCATTGCTTGTGAATTGAGTTTAATAGAAGAAATTACTTTTTACAGAGTTATCAAGATCTCATGACTTGAGTTAGGGGATTTGGCAAGTTAACTTGATTTGATCTAAATCGATCCAATATGTTATCATTTCGATACTTAAAAAATGATATCTTCTTGATTTGTTTAGTCAAACTATATTTTTATCAATTACTCGAGTTATCTTTGAGCTTCTAAAGAGAACTAGGTCAACCCCATATAGTTTTTTTTTTTTTTCTCTAGAAAACATACTAACAACACCTAGATATTTTCTTACGTTCATTAAAATTTTGATCCTAGCTGTAACGTATCATAAACAATTATATACTAATACACTAATTACTTATATTTTATTAATATGAAAACTTAATTTTAGGAATATAACAATTCCATTCCAATCTAGTATTTCTACTCACACTTTCAGATTTGGCAAATATGATTTTTAATTACTTGTATATAGGATCAACGAGATGTTAGATTTTCAAACCTGACAATAGAATAGGATCTTAAACTTGAAGGGCGGCCTTAATTATTATTCACATTTTTCAGTTTCTCTATAAAGTGATTTTTAAAAAATTATCTTTTAAATTTTTCACATGTTTATTTATCATTAAAAGAAAGTCATTTAATAGAAAATACTTTTTAATCAAATATAAATTTAGCTTGTTTTTTTGGATAGAAAATACTTTCTAAAAGTTATGAAAAATAAAAAATATCTTATTGTTTATCTATCATATCAAATTTGGTATTTTATTTTTTAATAGTTATATATTTTTTCGGTTTTTTTTTTAAAAAAAATATCATGTCTTGGGGTTTGAAAAAAAAATTGATTTTTATATCAATTTTGTTCCTCATTCTTTTAAATGTTATTTATTTTTCTCTTATCTTTTTCTTAATATTTTTTATTTGTCAATTTGGTCCCTGTTTTTTTAATTACTATTTAATTTTTTTGAAACAATTAATGAAATTATATATATTATATTTTACTTTCATCACCTTTTAACTTTTTTATCTATCAGATTTGATCTTTATTATTTTAATTGTTATTTATTTTATTTAAAATAATTTATGAAATTATATTTTTTTCCAATTTCATCCTCTAACTTTTTATCTAAAAGATTTGGTCCTCATTTATTTCATAAATTTTGGAAAAAAAATTAAAACATTAATAGGTTAATTTTTCAACTTATTTTCCATGGCATAACAGACACTGAAAAATATAAAAAAATAACTAACTTTTCTCTACTTCATTTTCTATATAAACTATTATCTAAAAAAATCACTTTTCATAAAAACAAACGCACCTCAGTCATCTAATCTTGCAAACATTTATGTTTTTAGATTTCAATTAGAAATTAATAAATTTGGGATTTTGCAGATAATTAACTAATTAGAGCACAAAGTTGTTTCTTTTATCGTTTCATTTTCCATTTATGGATTGAATTAAAAAAATACATCAGCATTACGTCCCCGTCATTGATCGTCTGAAGTGATCAATTATGTGGAAACTGGAAATAACTTTTATGATAACTGTGAATATCATGATGCTTGCAAATCATAATCAGTAATCTCTTTTACAGCACGCAAAACGGTGTAGTATAATATGGCCCTTTGCAGTATTTTCAATTCCTCTAAAGCAGGTGAAGTTTTCTTGAATTAAAATGGACTTTTCTCAATCATATATAAATACATGGTTATCCAAGAACTTGCAAATATTATCATAAAAATCTAACTTTATGTTTTAAAAAATAAAATATGTTTTTAAATATAAATGTAATTATTCATATAAAAATAATTTAATCTTTTTAAATAAGAAAGACCAATAGCATCAAGCTTAGTCATGCAATGGCATATCATATGTTATAATGAAATTGTGGTCATTTCTAGTGATAGAAACATCATAATTTAAGTATTTTACCCTAAATCCTAGGTTTTAATTATTTTTACCTAAAAATACTCTAACCAATTATTAGAACTTCAATTACCCCATTTTTTTTAATAAAAAATTTATTTTAATAATCACAAAACTTAAAATCAATTTTAAAAAAAATATTTTTAAACTCTGATCTACTATTCTTGACAATATTATATATAATATAATATAGTCAAATGAAAGCTTTTGCTCTCTTCTCCCAATCCAATGATTTTCTCTCCTCTCTTAAATGGCAGGTACTATTCAACAACATTAGAAAAAAACTTATAAGGATTGAAATGTAAAATAAATGAAGTTTGATTATTATTGAAATGTAACTTAAAAAACAGGGATCAAAGTGTTGAAAGATATGACTCTTGAATAGTGAAAAATATAACAAAACTTCTTATTTTTCAAGTTGTCAAATTCAGTCCATATTCTTTATTTTAATAATTGAAACTTGTACTTGTACTTGTATTCCATGATTGAAATCTTTTTATAACAAAGAAGTAATTTTCTCCGTGCAAAGCTACAGAAAATCTTAAAGAAAAAGAGCACCAAATGATATGCACAATAACATGTGAGATAGTGAACCATCTAAGGCTAAGGTTAGAAAATCCAAATGTTTTTAACTAATCCTATAATTATTTATCATGATAGCAATTTTTTGTAATGTAGAAATAATCTCTGATATATCGCACAAGTGATATCATATTTTTAAAACTTGACCTAACCCGACAGATTGACTTGAAATCTGAGGCTAAGACTTGGTTAAAAAACTTGGTTACAACCCGTTAACTATTTATTTTTAGTTTTTGAAAAAAAAACAATATCATTTTGATTTATAACAAATATAAAAAATTAATATCAACCCAGAATGATTTAGTACGTCGTCAAAACCCATGACCCAAACCTTGATCTAGATCAACCATTGGTCAAGTTTAAAAACCTTGAGTGAGAGTACACAAAGTGGAACCAACCTCAATATATAAAAACATTCCAACATAACATGGAGGATAAAAAACAAAACAAAAAAAGATTAATGGACAAATTGCAAAACTACATTAAGGACCACACAAAAAAAGCCATCAAATAGGAGCATTTGGGAGAGTGAACATTCTAAGCTTTAGTTTATTGTGAAATTGTCATTCAATTAAACAGAATTTTGCACCGGAGAAAGATAGTGGGACAAGAAGTTTCCATTTTTAGGGAAAGGAGGGACATTGAGTTCGATTTTACCTATATGTTGGGCACGGGAACCTCCAAAGGAATCTTGTCTGGTTCTTTGATGCTTTTATTTCGCATCTCTGGATTCATCATATGGATGTGCTCGTTGCATCCCAGCTTATACACAAGCTGGGGATAAGAATTTATTTCCTTTTTTAGAGACATTGCTGCTTCGTAATGCTCGAAAAAGCTCCACTGTTCCTGCAATGATAATCAAAGTGGCTCATTTCTAGTTTGGATGTGGACTTCAGTGGCAGCACAAGATCGAGACAAGTTTTCAGATGATAAGTTATGCTTTTGAGATTACACCTCTATCTCGAGTCTTATGTCAGCTATAAGGGAAGCATGGTGGAGAGTCGTCGTCACCCGGAAGATACTCTGGAGGAGAGGAGATGGGCGAACAAAGATTGTAATGTACTTGTTCAATGATTTTGGGCACGCGTGCCATTCTTTCTACATAATTGCTGGGCTCATGTTCTTTGTTTAGAGCTCAAGGTTTGTAGAAATGAGCCTCTTTCCTTTTAGCACATGAACTAGCTAGCCTGTGACAAAAAGAGGCAGCCATCATCGAGTTAGCGATAAAAATAAGAAAAGATCACTAAAAATTGAACAGCACAGGAGTGTTCGTGTGGTCATTTTGTACGCGATGGTTGGCAAGGAGCGTTTTTAAATCGATAATACTTGGCAACTAGTGGTAGCGACTGGCTAGAAAAAGAAAAAAGAAAAAAAAAACTCTTTTTTTAGGAAAAAGAAGTTACTGGAATTCTCGAGGGTCATTGACAGGATGAGCAAGGGTGACCGTGCAACCAAACACCATGGCCATAACACATCATCACAAGGTTAGAGTGGAGAGTGGGGCTGGGGCAAAGAAAAAGAAGAAGAAAATCAGCTGAGATGAGAGACGATAGAAGTTGTGCAGAGTTGGAAGGCATGATAAGATCTCGAAGAACCAAAGAGATGATGGAGTTTCTGAACACTCAGTGTACATGCACGCTTAGTGGCCATTGGTCATCAATCAATCATCTTCCAGAAAAAAGTCCACCACAAGTAGCACCACCAGCCACTACCAGCCGTCCCAAAAGTAAACGCTGTTAGAGATATCAATAATTTTAATGATACAGACGTCTCCTCTCCTTTTTGTTTATTAATTAATATTTTTATATAATGTAGTTGCCACTAAACATCAAATGACCTAACGTCACCCCCGCACTCTCTTCCTTTTTCTTTTTCTCTTGCGTTCGGTCAATGAGGAGTTCGATTGCAATCTAGCATCTTTGTATATCCTACAAGGTCTACCAGCTAGACGATAATCATGTACTTGACCACCTCTTCTTCTTCTTCTTCTTCTTTTTCGATCATCTCCTCAACCCCCACAACCTGAAGAACTTCTTCTCCTCATGTCTTTTTCTTGTTCCACTATTTCGGTCCCTTCGACTTAAATGATGGTGAGGATAATGGTCAGGAAAGACAGCTTTACTTCTCTGTCTGGCTTGATATATCCACCCATCATAATTCAAAGACAGCGAAACCCTTCCTCCTCCTCCTCCGCCTTGGTCATGTTCTTATCTGTTCTTCTAATTTTAATGCTTCTGCTGCTGCCTCCCTGCCATGCTACAACTGCCTGCAATCAAGATGATCATGACTCCCTCTTGTTCCTCTCCTACCATTTATCATCTTCTTCACCTTTGAATTGGGATCCTTCCACTGATTGCTGCCTCTGGGAAGGAGTTGGTTGTGATGGAACAGCAGATGGCCGAGTAACCAGTCTTTCTCTACCTTTCAGAGACCTTAATGGCACCCTCGCTCCGTCTCTTGTCAATCTCACGAGCCTTACTCACCTCAATCTTTCCCACAATCGCCTGTATGGTTCTCTGCCAGTTGGATTCTTTTCCTCACTCAGAAGCCTCCAGGTTCTTGATCTCAGCGACAACCGTCTCGATGGTGAAATTCCATCCCTCGATACTAGTAACCCTATCCCTGTCAAGATAGTGGACTTGTCTAGCAACCACTTCAATGGGGAATTGAGTCAATCCAACTCATTTCTCTTGACAGCTTGGAATTTGAGTAGACTCAATGTCAGCAATAACAGCTTCGCGGGCCAAATTCCTTCCAGCATCTGCAACATTTCTTCTGCTTCCATGACCCTCCTTGACTTCTCCAGCAACGATTTCAGCGGGAACCTTGCTCCTGGATTTGGGGAATGTTCCAAACTTGAGGTTTTCCGTGCTGGTTTCAATAATCTCTCGGGGATGATTCCTGATGATCTTTACAAAGCAACCTCACTAGTACATTTCTCGTTACCTGTCAACTACCTCACTGGTCAAATCAGTGATGCAGTGGTCAATCTCACTAATCTCAAAGTTCTTGAGCTGTACTCCAATCAGTTGGATGGCAGGATACCCCGGGATATAGGCAAGCTCTCCAAGTTGGAACAACTGATGCTTCACATTAACTGGCTCACAGGTCCTCTGCCTCCATCTCTGACGAACTGTAGTAAGCTAGTAAAATTGAATCTGCGAGTCAATTTCTTGGCAGGAAATCTCTCTGACTTCGATTTCTCCACACTCCGCAAGCTTAGCACCCTCGATCTTGGTAACAACAATTTTACAGGTACCTTTCCCACTAGCCTCTACTCATGCACATCACTAGTTGCAATTAGACTTGCCAGTAATCAGATAGAGGGGCAGATCTTACCTGACATACTAGCGCTACGATCTCTATCTTTTCTCTCAATTTCCGCCAACAACTTAACTAACATTACTGGGGCTATCCGAATTCTGATGGGTTGCAAGAACCTCACTACTCTCATCCTCTCCAACAATACTATGAGTGAAGGTATACTAGACGATGGAAATACATCAGACTCAACTGGATTCCAAAATCTCCAGGTTTTGGCCCTGGGTCGTTGCAAACTCTCCGGTCAAGTGCCTTCCTGGCTAGCCAACATCAGTAGCCTACAGGTCCTAGACCTGTCTTACAATCAAATCAGGGGTTCAATTCCTGGTTGGCTGGATAATCTTTTAAACCTTTTCTACTTAGACTTGTCCAATAACCTTCTTTCAGGAGAATTTCCTTTGGAACTCACAGGATTGCAAACACTATCATCGCAACAGGTTATTAAAAAACTGGACAAAAGTTATCTAGAGTTGCCCGTGTTTGTCATGCCCACAAATGCTACCAATCTGCAGTACAATCAGCTCTCTAGCCTGCCACCGGCTATATACCTTGGAAGCAACAACCTCAGTGGCAGTATCCCTGTACAGATTGGCCAACTAAAGTTCCTTCATGTGTTGGATCTCAGTGATAACAAATTCTCTGGAAACATTCCAGATGAATTATCAAACCTCACTAACTTGGAGAAATTAGATCTCTCAGGAAACCGTTTGTCTGGAGAAATTCCTACTTCACTCAAAGGTCTCCATTTCTTGTCTTCGTTCAGTGTTGCTAATAATGATCTTCAAGGACCTATACCATCTGGAGGTCAGTTTGATACTTTCCCTAATTCCAGCTTTATAGGGAATCAATGGCTATGTGGTCAGGTTTTGCAGCGATCTTGCTTTGGTTCACCAGGAACCAACCATTCTTCAGCTCCTCGTAAAAGCACAAACATAAAACTTGTCATCGGACTTGTCATTGGTATCTGTTTCGGCACTGGTTTATTTATTGCTTTGCTAGCACTGTGGATATTGTCCAAGAGAAGGATCATTCCTGGAGCGGACACTGACAACACTGAGTTGGATACAATTTCCATCGACTCTGGATTTCCTCCAGAGGGTGACAAGGATGCCAGCTTAGTTGTATTGTTCCCAAGTAATACGAATGAGATCAAGGATCTAACCATTTCTGAACTCTTGAAAGCCACTGACAATTTTAATCAAGCAAACATTGTTGGTTGTGGGGGTTTTGGTTTGGTGTATAAGGCAACATTAGGAGATGGGAGCAAGCTGGCTGTCAAGAAACTCTCAGGAGACTTGGGTATGATGGAAAGAGAATTCAGAGCAGAGGTAGAGGCACTTTCCACAGCCCAACATGAAAACCTGGTTTCCCTGCAAGGTTATTGTGTGCATGGGGGATGTCGTTTGCTTCTATATTCCTTCATGGACAATGGGAGTTTGGATTACTGGTTGCATGAGAAGACTGATGGTGCATCCCAACTAGATTGGCCCACTAGACTTGAGATTGCAAGGGGAGCAGGTTGTGGTCTGGCTTACATGCACCAGATATGTGAGCCTCATATTGTGCATCGTGACATCAAATCCAGCAACATCCTCCTTGACGAGAAGTTCGAAGCACATGTAGCAGATTTTGGATTGTCCCGGTTGATTCTGCCTTACCACACTCATGTTACAACCGAGCTTGTTGGAACTCTGGGTTATATTCCTCCTGAGTATGGGCAAGCATGGGTAGCCACTTTGAGGGGAGATATATACAGTTTCGGAGTTGTTATGCTTGAACTGTTGACTGGGAAGAGGCCTATGGAGGTATGCAAGCCAAAGATGTCAAGAGAATTGGTTGGCTGGGTGCAGCATATGAGAAGTGAGGGTAAACAAGAAGAGGTCTTTGATCTTCTCCTGAGAGGAAAGGGTTTTGATGACGAGATGCTGCAAGTACTAGATGTGGCCTGCATATGCGTTAGCCAGAATCCTTTCAAGAGACCAACCATCAAGGAAGTTGTTGATTGCCTCAAAAATGTTGGCTCGCACAGAAATGAAAATAAGGATTAGTGGAAAATGCTCTTCAACATGTATTAAACAAATATGTACACTTGCACAGAATATGAGGTTTTTTTACCCCCCATTGTTTTCTGATGTAAATGGATATATATCCTTCATATAGGTTTATAGACGTACAGAAAAAACACAATTGCAATTAATGATCAGTTGTTAGCAAAGGAATCTATAAGTTAAGTTAGAGATGTCATACATGACTGTAATTTCATCTCCAATACAAGCAACCTATCACCTAGACCATAAAACAAAAAATTGCAAACTACCTATGTTCATTGCCTGTATCACTGCATTGTTTAAAACTGAAACAATCTAGATTCATCTGCCTTCTATTTCCCACCGACCATAGTAATTTGAAAAATGTAGTCAATATTAGTTTTTTTTTCTAGTACAACGGATATATTAAGAGCAACCATGGAGGCAAGAGGGACACTCCAATAGCATATCTGAGGAAATAGAACGCATGCCTGGAGGGGACTCGGTCCAGTGCACAAATGACAGATTGGGAGGAACCCATCTTGTAAACAATGTAGAGTAGGAAGAATTATGAGTGGAGGGATTATATAAGATGATAAAGGTTCCTTTTTCTATAACTAATCACAACATTTACTGATTGCAAGTCAAATGGGTGTTGAGTAAGCAGATTTAAAAATCCTATCAATCACAGCAGATCAACGGATTGAAGTAATAGCAACATCAAAACACCTAGAGCAATCTTCTTATCTTTCTATAAAAAGAAGATGTAGGCCATTCAATCTTCAACTTCTCTTCAAAGCAGCCATTAAGAGGAACATTAACCCAATTAACTAAGCCACATGATGAGATTCTTAAGTAGTCTTTAGCAATGCAGATGTTTATCTCTTCGGGTAAGGTAGGCAAATAGAGCGAGATAGAGAGGCTAAAAGTGTATAGCAGAATCCAAATTTATGTAACAGATATAATGATGCGTAAAGCACTAATCAATTTCTTTTTGCCAAAATCTAGCATTTGGTTAAAATTAACAGGTTAAGAAGGATAGGATAACAGAATCCAGGTACAAAAAAATAGAAAAATATGTGGTTGGCTATGACGCGTTAATCACTAAGAGAGGGAGAAAAGGGAAAGCAGGATCACTTACTTTAACAGACTCATTCCTGCCTATGCCCTCGTCAAACATTTGCGAGGTAGGCATTAAAACAAACAGTTAACCTGCTTAGGAAATGCCAACCGGCCTCCAGTCAGGAGCATTACATGGATACAAGCTTGCAAGAATGCAATGTATGTGGTGCTCGAGAGCAGGAGAAAAAAGTGTCGATTGGACAGCGATGAAAGTGAAGTGTTGAGGTAATGGGAGAGTTTGATCGTTCTCGGGTGGACTAGCGTTGTTGCAACTACGAGACGACAAAAGTACTATTAATGGATTGTGGATACTCCATAGACGCATAAATATATAGCACTAATGGAGTAATGGAATGTCAAAAGTTATTGCTAGCTACTACTACCTTGGCAATCACAGAGACAGCCATTTCAATCTCGTATTTCCATTTATATATATACTATTCTTTTACCACGTGCTTTGTTATTACAGGAATCATTTTTTTTTAATATAAAAAATAGTAAGAGTAAGATTTTTTTTTTATAATACTATAAATTTATGCAGAATTTTTGTGAAGAGTAAATTTTTAATAAAATATATGATTTTCAAATCAATGTAAATTTATTTGTTTAATCAGTTTTAAAGAAAACATCAACATAAAATTATCAATCTCATTAAAAAAACAAGAAGTTTCAGATACTTGAATCATCGAATTCACTGTATTACAATAAATTATTTTATAATCTAATTTAATTAAATATAATAATAAAATATCAATTGTGAAAACACCTACAATAAGTAAACAACAAAAATAAATCGTTGGTTTTTTATCTATAAAAAAAAAAAAAAAACATCATTTTATTATCATGAAAATAATAGTCAAAATTATCATTATCATTATCATTACTATATAAATAATAAAAATTATTAAATTTCTCCAAAGAATAAAAAAAACGCTTTTACAAAAGAATAAGTAAGAAAATAATAATAAAAACAATCACTAAAATTATTATTAGTTATGAATAAATAATGAAAACCATAAAATTATCTTGATGAATAATTAAAAAAAACTTATTCAACTAAGGGAAGAATAACTTATTCACAAATAGCTTGCCCAAGAGAAGAAGAACTTATTCTTTCACATTTTGGGGTGAGAAAAGCACACAGCCTTGTTTTATGTTTTTTTTTTAAAGTTGCAAATAAGGTTTTTCAACTAATTTTATCAATTTTGTTTTTCAATTAAAATAATATTTGTTTTTGGTATGTCAAATATATATATATATATATATATATATATATATATTCAACAAATGTAATTTCAATTTTAATTCAAGAAAAAATAACTTTAAACTGTGTAATTTAATTTTTCAACCACAAGTAAAAAAATAAAAGTTGAACTGCTATGACTCTTAACTTAATGAATTCAAAAATAACATGTACAACTGATAAAAATATAGTTTTGACTAAAAAAATCAAAACAAATAATGTTGAGAATTAAAAAGTTATGTGTGTGTGTGTGTGTTGACCATAATATCACATTTTATCTTTAATAATAACAATCTTAAGAATATATATTATTCTAAGCATTCATAGAAATTCAATGATTTTTTTAAGTGTTGACCTTAATGTTTAACTAAAATAATAAAAAAAAACAAAAAAAACTTCTTCGCTATCAGGCCACCCACTTACAATAATAATATCATATTTCTCTTTTTTCCTCTAATAAAATGTATCCATCAACTACAACTAAGTCCTTACTTTCAAACACTCCTCTCATATTAATCTGTATATGTAGAGAAATTTGACAAAATATCAAGATTTAAATTCAAAAAATCGAGAAAAAAAAATATTTTTTCTTAACAGTTACACCAACTGCCAAGGATTTAACATTTCTAACATATCAAAGAAATTGTGGGAAATAATAATCTAGAAGGTGAAAAAAAATAGAAAAATTGTAATCCTCTTATAGTTCTTTTTTTTTTGCGAGTTCGCTTCTATTTTCCAAAACTCATAGTTTAATTTTTCAATGATTTTCTCTTTGATCACCTTTATAATTTAACCAATTTAGTCATTTAGTTTCACTTATTAATAGACTACTACCCCTCTTTCTTTCTTTTTTGTATTATACATTATTATCATTTTATTCATGTAATTAATATAAAAATATGTCATGACAATTAAAGCATATCACACCTCTTCTCCATTCTCAATTGTCTCTCATTTACCTTTTAACCATTGAATTTATTTTACCCAACTCTAATAGTTTTTCTTCCATTTCTTTTTTTTATTACATAATCAAACCCACATTACTACATCCCATATAATCAGAGTAGTTCTCCTATTGTTAATCCATATTCCTTCCACTTACATAAAATTAAAACTATACAAAATTAACTATATAATTCCTTAAACTATGAATTTTATCATTTTTCATATAAGACATTTACTCTTTGTTAAATCCTTTATCATCCTCAATTCATTTCCTATTTCACTTACTTATCTACTAACAATCTAATGTAATATATTCAATCCTAATTTTTCATTTTTTTTAAATATTTTCCATTCTCACAAATAATTTATATTTTACCAAATTAACTATCCATTTTCATTTATATATATTTGGTTGAAGTCAAACCTTAGCTTCTATTAAATCTCTAGTTGTTTTAAGTAACATCAATTTTATACCTATTTATCATCTCCAATATCAATTACTCATACTTAAAATCTTTCATGTTTAATTTCTAAAAAGTAAACATTTTTTTTTTGTAATATGGGTGTCTGGGTGAGTTTACGTGCACATCAATTAATCTCACAGACCCTAGATTGAACGACCAGTTATTAGCCTCCAATGGCCCTGAGGGTTATGAGACTCGAATTGGTGACATCTAGAGAGTAAATCTAGGATCGGCCCACTAAGTTGCACCCCTCATAGTTCTAATAAACAAACATGCTAAGCTTCGAGTTCAATGTATCTAATAAACCATTCTTTCCCGATGATTAAAAGATCTATCATAATTTATAAAGATTTATTATCAAAACCATATACATGGCTAACCTTTAAGGCCTCTTTTCATCCATGATTTTAACTAATAACAATCACTTCATACAAATTCAAATTAAAAAAAAAAACTAAAACATATCAGTTAATCATTGTAACAGTACACACAGATTACTGTGAATTGTAATAATATAATTAATATTTTACCCTTCAGTGCGCCTCAATTTTAGCATTAGACTCAGGGGTATTTTAAATTTTTCCAAGAGACCGGTTGACATTACTAAAATATTTTGGGGTGTTTTCATCTTTTTCATATATTTTTGTATATTAAAATTACTATTTTGCCCCTCAGTGCAAACAACAAACAATTGCCTACCCAGGGTATTTTTGATTTTTACATTTTTGTGCACAGTAAAATAACCATAACACCCTCAAATAAGATAAAAACTAGGAGTTGCCGACATGGGTGTAAATGGAATTGCATATTTTTTTGAAAATGTATAAATATGGATATACCCTAATATAAAATAAAATCCAAGTGTTGGTTGTAAGAGTGTTTAGGTAATTCAACCTTATTATTATTATTTGTTGTTGGTACCACGCCAATGGTTGTCTGCCTTACCCAGCTTTCACGCGGCGCATGTGGCAATGAAAAATATCCATTTGGCATCTCTCCGGATGCTACTCCATGTCATTTTCCTCATGGTGTGGTGTGAGGCGTCGCACAGTGACCAAATACGTGATGGTGGTTGATTGATCTTTTTCCCCCTTTTCTCTCTCTTGCAGACTAAAGTACACGGAAATCCCCTTTGTTTATGGTGTCTTCATTTCAGTCCCTCATTTTTTGATTGGTTGGTATGGTCCTTATTTCTGTAATATAAATTTTGGTTTGTTTCAATTTTGTCCTTCAATTTAAATTGATTATATATTTAGGTTTCATTTTGTTCCTTATTCTTTTAATTTTGGGATTGGTTTTACCCTTAATATTTTTGGTATAGACGTGCGAATTGTTTTTGATTTTGTCATTGGATTGAAATTAATCATATATATTTTTTTTTTTGGTCCTTATACTCTGAATTTTTTATTTAATTTTAATTTCTTTATTTTTTATATATATTTCTGAAATAGTCCGTATTATTGTCCATGTTTATATGTATATACTCTTAGTTTTTGTATTTAATTTTTTATTTTCTATTTTGAAGAGGTTGTATGTTTTTTTTAATTTAGTCCTTTAATTTTAATTTGTGTTTGTGATTATTTGAAAATTGATATTTCTTATTTTTTCCCTTTGTTCTTTTTTTATTTATTCTTCAACTGAAATGATTTTTTTAGCGAATAATATTTATTTTTGTTTTGTCCTTTATTTTAATTGTTGTTTTTTTATGTTTTTTTTTTTTTAAATTGACTTTGTGGCTTTTTTATGTATGATATTTCAGATCTAATATCACGTAAATAAAAAATATACGAAGCCACACATATACAAAACTGGTTGGAACAAATAGACCAAATTTTCTATAGTTAAATAATATACGAGTGACTTTTCCTGCGCTGCGCCGCAATCAAAACTAAATTTTTTAACATGTAACAAAATGTTAATGTTCCTAGATTTTTTTATAATGCTATACATTTGAGCGAAATAATCAATTTTTACAAAACTCTTGATTATGTATTGCTTTTATATATTCATTTTATTATGGATAAGACATTTAAAATAATGATAATGATTATTTTAAAGGTATTGTTTCTTAAAAATATGTCAGGCTAATTATATGTTTTAATTCTTTTTTAATATTAACACTTTAAACTATATATAAAAAATGAACTAACTTTTTTTGAAAAAAAACATCAAATTAATTTGATCTCGGTCTTTTGAAATACTTTTAATATAATACTTTAAAGAATAATTCTTAAAAAAATATTTTTTTATAACGATAATGATGGTGGCAACGATAGTATTGCCAATAATAATTAGAATATTAATCATTTACAATAATAGTTATAATAACAGCTATAATAATTGTGACAATTTAATAATCATGATAATAACAATGAGAATAATAATCCAAATAATTCATTAGTCAATGTTGTTGTTTTTTTAAATTGTCTTTTACGCTTTTTTTACGTATAATATTTTAGATCTAATATAACATAATATATATATATATATATATATATATATATATATATATATATATATATATATATATATATATATATATATATATATATATATCTTCTTTTATGATACTATACATCTAAGCGAAATTATTAGCTTATAAAACTTTCAATTATTTAGTTTTTATATATATTCATTTTATTATAGAGATGTTTAGAATAATAATAATGATTATTTTTAAGATATTTTTCTTAAAAATATGTTAAAGATAATTTCGCTTAAAGTTATGATAATAATAATTTTTTAGGGTTTTTCCTCTTAAAAGTAATTATATATTTTTATATTTGTTTAATATTAACAACTGAAAAAATATATAAAAAATGAAAAAAAAATTAAAAAAAAATCTGGAATTAATTTAATCTCAGTGTTCTGAAATATTTTAAATATAATAATATGAAGAATAAAAATATGAATTTCTTTTAAATAAAAATCACTTTATACTAAAAATATATCAAGTCACACATTGACAAAATAAATTCAAGAAAAACAAAGATAACAAATGACTAACAACAGAAGATTCACTATACATTCATAAGAGATGGTTTCTCTCCTAGTTCACGCCACCAAAACTAAACTTACTCTGTTTTTTAATGCAAACTACATTTAATACAAAGATAAATTACAATAAAAATTAAAAGTCAAAACTAAAAGTATAGATATATAAATACAAACAAAAAAAATTACAACTATCTAAGAAAGACCAAAAAAAAAGGATAAAAAGTGAACAAAAAACAGAGCCAAAATAAAAAATTATATATATTGAAATGAGATAAAAAAAAAATTATCATTGCGGCGGAACAGAGGCTAATGGGTTGTAATATCGTAAACAATCACACTTTCTGAATAGTGAAGATGGGGAAAAAACAATTAATTTTGAATAGTAGTAAATTTGATCATTATTCAAATTAAACACCAAATAAGATTTTCTTATTAATCAAGAAAAATGACTTTTTTGCACCTTAGACATGATAAAATGCAACCCGAAGAATACAAAATTGATAAAATATAGGAGCAAGGATTATATTGAAAGGAAAAGCAAAATTCAATAATCAAATAAAAAAGATTTAAATTGAAGGGACCTGGAGGAAAAATTGTACAATGAACAGCTGATCTATCATAGTTTCTCTACTAACCAATGCCCCCGCGCCTCGTCCCAGGCAACATCATAATTTTTCCAATGCAAGAAAATATTAATTGTGTGAGTTTTTTTTATTATAATATAAATTTAGTCAAAATAATAAATCTATACAGAATTCCTGTGAAGTGCAAGTTTTCTATAAAATATATGAATTTTAAATCAATATAAATTTATCTATTTAGTAGGTTTCAACGAAATAAGCAGCATAAAATTATCATCATCATTAAAAAAGTAAGAAGATTTAGATATCTGCATTATTGAATTCATTGTAATAAGATTAGTTCATTTTATAATTCAATTTAAATCACATTTGAAAACAAAATATAAATTGTGAAAAGACCTGCAACAAAATATTAATTTTCTAAACACAAAAAGACAAAAACATAAATTGAAAATCCATCCTTAGGTTACCATTATTATCATTAATATAACAATTAAAATTATTATCAACATTACTGCACAAACAATTAAAATCATTAAATTACCTCAAAAAATAAAATAAAAAAGCAAAACATTTTTACAAAAAAAACAATAAAAAAATGATCACTAAAATTATCATTATTATTGTGAAAACAATTAAATCATAAAATCATCTAATTCAGAAAATAGATAAAATCACAAAACACACACACACAAAAAAAAAAGAACAAAGAGAAAAAGGGAGCAATATTAATTTTTAAATTATTAGCAACATAAATTAAAATTTAAGAACGGAACCTAATAAAAATAAAACCTGACAAAAAATAAAAATAAAATCTAAAAGCATAAATAAATAAATGCAGACACAAAACAAATATTGTCCAAGAAGGACCAGAAAAAAACGGAATGAACACTAAATAAAAATTTAAAAGAATAAGTGCCAAATGGAAAACAAGATATATAATTAATTCCAAATGAATGACAACACTAGAAGAAATCAAAACCTTGAGACCGAAAAACAATAAAGAGATTTTTAAAAATAAAATATAGTTTAACCAATATAAATTAAAATTTCATAATGGAACTGAATAAAAAAAGAACCTCAACAAAAAATAAAAATAAAAATTCAAAACAAAAACTAAAAGCATAAATACATATATATGGATAGAAAATAAATATTGTCCAAGAAAGACCAAAAGACCAAAGAAATTAATACCAAATTAAAAAAAAATAAAAGAATAAGCACCAAAATGAATATATATATATAATTCCAATTGAAGTATAAAAATAAAACAAATCAAAATTTCGGGACTGAAAAACAATAAAGGGATTTTAAGAAAATCAATACAGTGCAATTGTTGAACAAATTAAAAGAATGAGGACCGAAATAAAAAGTAACATATATGACCAATTTCAATTGGAGGATAAAATTAGAACAAAGTAAAACTTGCATACCAAAATTATTAAAGGAACCAAAAATAGATCAAAAATCAAAAGATTAAGAACCGAAATGAAACTTACCGTATATAATCAATTTCAATTGAAGATAAGGGTCACAATCACAAATATTAAGGACCAGACTGTACTATGGTCACATTAACATGCAACGCGCTGGTCGGGGAGACAGATAACATGGCGGTGCACCAGGTGACACTACGGAAGCTCAGTTTCCACCACCTTAAGACTCCGCACGTGCCGCCTGAAAGATGCGTGCGGGCAGAACACTACTGGCGTGTGTGAACGATGCGCCTGCAGTGTCTCGGGAAAAGAAATAATAAAAAATTGGTCAATTACTCATACACACTTGGACCTAGCGATATCTACGAAAAAAAATGAAAGTGCAAGTACTGTAATACCCCCGATTCCAGGGATGTTGTTTTGTCGTTTAGGGGGGCTAGTTTTGCTATTTTACTGTGAAAAGAATTCAGAAATATTCATGTTCCCTAGAAAATTCAAAAGAGCCTCTGGTCTCGGGAGTTTAAAATTTTCAATCCTGGAATAAAATGATAATTTTATTTTTTGAATCCACAGTAAATCATGCATAGTAAAACCGAGACGTGTTTTATTTATGTACTAGCTATATTGCCCACGCGTTGCAGCGGACATTCTTGTGTATGTAATTTAACATAATTAAATCCACAATGATAAATTTATATGATATAACTAAATAAAAGTTATAGATTAGCAGATAAAATGCATAAATTTTTAAATAGAGTTTGCTACGCAAGCATAGATTACATCTTTTAGAATGTAGGTATTGCGTCATAAAAGATCACAAAAGAGCACGAACTAACATTAAAAAAAGAGCACAATATTTTTATAAGGAAAAAAAGAAAAATTAATCACTAAAATCATCTTTGGTATTGTGTAGATAGTAAAATTATAAAAATTATTTAATACAAAGACAAAAAAAATAAAGGAAAAAAGGAAGCAATATTAATTTAAAATACTATAACAATAGCAACATCAGAGTCTTAACATCTAAAATTATTATTGCTATTACTATTAAAACAATATAAATTATCAAATTATACCAAGGAAAAAAAATAAAAAGCATGAATAAAATAGCAAGCAAGAAAAACAATTGAATTATTATTATTATTATTATTATTATTATCATCATCATCATCATCATCATCATCATCATCATCATTATGAAAGAATAAATAAATGAATGAGAGATTTAAAAAATTGTAAGAACTACAACAAAAGATCAAACAAAAAAATACAATAAAAACTAAAAATTATTATTGTTATCACTATCAAAACAATAAAAATTATCAAATTATTTTGAGGGGAAAAAACCCCTCAAAAACATTAACAAAAGAGTAAGCAAGAAAAACAATTAAATTATTATTATTATTATTATTATTATTATTATTATTATTATTATTATTATTATTATTATTATTATTATTATTATTATTGTGTTAATAATGAAAGGGAAAAAATAGAAGAATAAAAAATCTGAAAAAGTTCAACAAAAGATAAAACAAAAGAATAAAACAAAAATAAAAATTATCGTTGCTATCACTGTCAAAGGAATAAAAATTATCAAATTATCCCGAGGAAGAAAAAACTAAAAAACATTAACAAAAGAGTAAGCAAGAAAAACAATTAAATTATTATTATTATTATTATTATTATTATTATTATTATTATTATTATTATTATTATTATTATTGTTATTGTGTTAATAATGAAAAAAATAAAATAAATGAAAGACTAAAAAAACCATAAAAACTTTAACAAAATTAAAATCATAAAAAGAAATCAAAGGATTAAAGAAAAAATTAAAAGTATAAAAAATCAAATATAGAGGGATTAAAATCCAAAATTAAAAGTATAAGGACCGAAATGAAAATCAAATTTATTATCAATTTCAATCAAAGGACAAAAGTGCAAAAATTGAAACTGTTGTACCGAATTTATTGAGTTATTTAAACCCAATCCAGAAATTAAAAGAAGGAGGATCGAAGTGAAAATTGCACATTCAATTAATTTCAATCGAAGGACCCATTCGAACTAAATCAAAACTTATATAACAAAAATCAGGATCATAAACAAAATTAAAAGTACATGGAACAAAATGAAAAAAACATCAAACCCGGGGGACTCCCCTGCACTTTGACGTGCAAGAGAGAGAGAAACGGCTACAACAGCTTTAACCAGCCACCGCCGCGTCCACGAACGTCAGCGGCCAAAACGCGCCGCACCGGGAGGAAGACCAAGCGGAGGCGCATCGACTGAGACGTCGGTAGACCATCTCCGGCGACTCCATCACCACGCACGTGCCACTTAGAGAGGGCGTGAGGCGGAATACTATCGGCCGCGTGTGACACACGCGCCGACAGTAAAAATAAAAAAAGCATGGTCAATTACCGGTGTAGCCCTGTGCCTAAGCCAACAATTTTATCTTATTAGGGGCTATACCAGTAATTAGTCATTTCCGGAAAAATATAAAATAATGAAAAGGTAGGCGGACCGGACCGGTCCGGTCCGAAATTGTGCAATTACCGCGGAGGCCCTCCACCCATAACTGGTTTTGTCTTTTTCGAGGGCTAAAAGCGTTATTTCACTGTGCAAAAATAATAAAAAATAGGAAAACCAGCAAATCAACCGAACCGAATGAACCGAGAACCGAACCGACTCAAAAATATACTATTATATATTAGGTAATATATCTACCATTACTATTAATTAGGTATTTAATTAAAGCTAATGGTAATTAATATTACAAAAGCCTAGTTTTGTTTATTTATTGGAATATGTATCCGTCCGGAACTCCGGATCCTTGTTTATTTATTCATTTTTATTGCTATCTGTGGTTACCACCGGCGAAAACGCAGGCGCATCGTCCTCTGCTTGATGAGAGATGACCCCTCTGGTTTGTGGAGTCCTTTCCTTCTAGGAGGGAGTCGCACAAGTCAACTGTTCATTAACAGACAATCATACTAGGAAGGAAGGGTATAGAGAAATGAAGCAGCGTCACAAATTGACGTTGGTACTGTGCGGGATATGGGTTTTCACTCTGCTATACGGCGAGATGTTTGCCTTCTGGCTTCCATTTCAATCCTCCTGTTCCTGGCCTCATCTTTCATCTCCTCCCACTTCTACCGTAATTCTTTCCTTTCACTTTCAATTAACATTTATTTATTGTTATTATTTTATTTTTGCGTCTTTCCATAAATAATTGATGATGACGGGATTCTTAGATCTCTAATCAATTATAATCTCTTTAGAATTTCCATCTTCCTATTCTTTTTTTATTGTACGAAATAAAGTCCGGGTTTCAAAATATGAATTCGTGTGATCATTATTTTAAATGCAAAATTCCCACTAGCTGCATTGGCAATATCATGTAAAATTGATTGATCATGTTTCAGATAAATGGGATTCAATCTCCCTCGGATTATGTTAAGGTTGCTGTCGTAGCAGATCAACAGGTGAGTTTTCTTCTTGAATTGATTTACATGTATTTTTTTTTCCTGGGGTTTTAGAGGCTAAAATTTTAAATCCTTGACAGCTAATGGACAAAACCTCCATTGGTCTATCTCCAAAATCATTTCTTTTGGAGACTGTGATGTTCTATACTGATTTATACATGCGCCGCGCATTCTTTGCATCTATCCTCCCTTTCAAACCTGATGTCGTCTTGTTTCTCGGAGATTACTTTGACGGGGGGGCTTTTTTATCAGATGAAGAGTAAGCCCACAGAATTTCTATTTTTCTTTGTTGTTGTAGATTATGTGTGCATTTAAACTTCATTTTGTATGTTTCCATCAAAACATGTCAATGCATGACTTTTATGTTAGTGGCTTTTTCCCTACATCTTTATTCCAATCTTCACTTTGTATTCTTGTCTTCGGTATGTTTCTGGTGAGGAATGCCCTTGACACTTTTTAACTGATAAGATGGCAGGAATCGTTACATCGATTTAAACACATTTTTGGGCTGAATGACGATGGAATACTTAGAAACATCAAGGTTTACTTCATTCCTGGAAACCATGATGTCGGCTATGCAAGTATCAGCTCTCATAACCCAAAGGTAAACTGGCATGATTTCATTACCATTTTACTGCCCCTGACTTTATTGTGATCTGTTATAATCAATTCTGGTTCTTCTCTTTTATTTTCTGTGTAAGGTAAAGTCCTGTGTCTTATGTTATTTAAATGATTGATTATTTACTTGCAATTTGGTCAAAGATTATCAGACTTCGTGATAATGGCTTGATTATGCTCTCTAATTTGCCTTTTGGTTTGCTATTTGTTTATCACTCTATACTCTTACATTCTTACAGGTGATTGAGCGCTATGAGGGAGAATTTGGGATCAGAAACCGCCAGTTTACAATTGGAAAAGTGGAGTTTGTTGCAGTTGATTCCCAAGCTATAGATGGTAAAATAAAGAAGCAATTTACTTTTCTTCATCAAACAAACCTTTTCATTTTGTCCAAACATATAATATACAAGTAGTGGGTCAGATAGCTACAGGACCTGCAAATGAAAGACAGTTCTTTGATACTCTGCTAAATAAAGCAAAACAACAGATAGGTGTAATTTGATTTGACACAATAACAATTCAAGAAAACGTGAAGATTATTGAAAATTTGTCTTGAATTGGTTATAGGTTCATGGGTTTACAGAAATCTTCTCGCATCCAAAAACCTCTTATGTGTACTATCTGGTGATGAAAGAAGACTGTCTTTTTTGGTTTAGATTTTGTAGCCAACTGACCCACCACTAGCATATACATATTTCTATTGTGGCAGAATAATAAATGTGAGAAGGCGGCGGCAGCTATAGTTTACTGTAGTGAGTACTTTTCAAGATTTTATTTTTTAGGTTTTTGAAAATACTCTTTTAGTGTTTTTGAGACCTAGGTGTGGTTGAGGTTTGGCAATTGTAAGTGAGAAGTTCTTTAATTGATTTTAGTAAATTGTAGTAGTGAAGTTTTTTTGGAGCAGGCAATTTTCCAATCTGCACGCTCAATTATTTTATTGTGTGTTTTGGCCTAATCAGTTAGAGAAACCATTTTGACAAGAAATCACTGGCATTTACTGAAGATATTGTATTCTCTGAGAATGAAAATTGTACAACCCTGTTCCGACATCAATGCTATGAAACATTAAACGTGACACTTGAAGACATTAACTCACTGAGCATTATGGAATATCATGAGCTATGATGTGGGAGCATATAGTGTCTCATTATTTGCATTATCATGCATAACATAATTTTACTTGGAAGCTGCATTGTATGGCTTATGTATGACCGTGCTATTATTTTTATTCTAATCATGTAAGTAGAGGCAAAAATTTCAATAGAATTTGAATTGGGACTGAAGGTTGTAGGGAAAGTAGTCATTGTGCAATTCTATTTTATGTAATCTCCAGGGCGGCTGCAAGGGAATCTGGCTTCAGTGTCTTGGGATTTCATCAAAAATGTCTCCATCGGTATTTGATATTTTCCAGAAGATTTACCATTCTATTATTTTTGTACTGATAAGTAAGTGCCTGCCCTTGAAAGCAATTCACGTGTTTTTCTTTGTCAACATTTCCTTAGATGTTCAATTACTTCCAAGGGTATTGTTGAGCCATATTCCACTGTATCGGCGGGATTATACTTATTGTGGTCCTCATCGTAGTTCCCCAATCATCAATCAGGTATTTTTTTGTTCATTTTTGTGAAGTAAAAATAAAAAATCTGATCTCCCAGTTGTATACTTCTTTTTTCCATGTTCATCAAAGAGATTCTCATGTTTCTTAAGGGTTAATGATCTGAATGTTTGCACTCCTGTGTGTGACCTCTAGGAAACTTAACTTTCTGAGTTTCTGTTTCATTTTCAGCGGATCACATATTCTGCTCACAATCATGAAATTGTGTAAGCTTATCATTTTTCTTGTTGAAATGGAGACAGATGGTTGCATTAAATTGTAGAACTTGATTATGTTTTTGGGCTATGGTTTTACAAGTGGTCTGATGATGCAGGTATCAGAATTATCTTACCGAGGAATCTTCAAACCAATTGTTGGATATGATCAAGCCTGTAAGTTATTAATCATCTCCTGGAACCATCCTATTCCTACCTTGACATTATGTTATGGCCTTTTGTCCAAGAAGTCTGAAAGGAGTTTGTGTTTGGACATTTCCCTCAACTCCGGTGAAGAAATGTGTTTGAAACTGACAGCAATGTGTTAAGAGCAGATTTCAGAATAACATGTATGATTTATGCAGGCACTTGTTTTATCTGGCCATGATCATGACCAGTGCACGGTGACCCATGAGTCCAAATTTGGGCCTGTAAAGGAGGTAAGCATCCCACGTTTTTTAATATATAGAATTTCTGATAATTTGACAGATTTATGAAAATACATTTCTCCTGATAATATGATATTTGATCAATGAAAATATGCAGCACACTGTAGGGACATTAAGTTGGCAGATGGGAAATCTGTATCCCTCTTTCATGCTATTATCTGCTAGTAACTCTGCAAGTTCAAATATATCCGCCCCAGAAGCAGCAGTGATGACTCAGCTGTGCTATCTTCCAATGCAAACACACATCTACATATGGTAACCCTTCCTCCAGATCATAATAGTCATAGTTAGCATAGATTGGGGAGGCAGATGGTGTTATCAGAAGTAGTGTTTATTGATACCAAAGCAAAGAACAAAAAGTTTACTACCAAGAAATTTAATTGTCCTCTTTTGTTTACTTACTCAATTGTCAGGTATCTTTCCCTCTTTGCTGTGACCCTTCTTACTCTCCTCTTTTGGCCAACAAGTGGCGTAGATTTTGGGCATCACTCAAGTGATTTAATGGCTTCTATTAGACTATATAGCAGCATGTTCAAAGGGACCAAAGAGAAAAGTGAAGACGAGGATTGTGAATATGAGATGATGTGGGATGCAGAAGGATCGATGCACCTTGTAAAGAAAGCACGAGTCACCCCTCTTCTACGTCCAAGCGATAAATCTTCAGTGGAAAGGTTTTTTATTGCTACATCCTCTCACTTATCTATACCACTACATATGAATAGCACTTGCAGTCTCTTGTGCACTTGTTATATGCGGGTGGTAATTGACATTACTGTTTTTTATATGATTTATGTCTCTCCCTCTCTCTATTGTTCAGGGGAAATGCTGTGATGCGGCCAGCTGCAAGAAAAAATGATCCTCAGGAAATGGAGGTTTCTATGAACATAGACATTAATGCAGACACTGGATTTGATAAACTAACACATAGAACCAGCAAATCAAAGACAAAAATCATTATCCACAGACTAGTGATGACATTCCAAATGGTCACAGTCATTGCTGTGGTAAATGTACCTCTGTACATGATGTTACTCTTCAAGGATTGGATCGACAAGTGATGATAGACAAGAACATATTCATGGAAAGAATAAACTTATATCAATTGTTGCTCCTTTCATTTGAGGGATGAAATTGCTGAAGTTAGCTCCAACTCTAAGCTGGTTTTACCCAGTGCACTGATCTGATACGTTTTGATGTTTTTAGATTTTGTCATAGCTGATAATAGGATGAGGAGTGCCCTACATCAACGTGCTTTGGGAGGGTTGAGAGGACCTCTAGTGTAGGGCCTCAAGCAAAACATCTTGTACAATGTTTTTCAATATTATCTTCACAGTAGAAATTCTTCATTTTGTGCTGGTTCGGCCGAAGCTCAGTTCAGGCTTGGTCCATGTGTTTCCACTTGCATCAGTATCTTGTTTTTGTCTTCTTTTTGTGGGAGTGGGTGCTGATGTGTTTGAATGAATCAATCAAATTTTGCAGTTCAAACCCATTACTGAAAATCTTCAATGCATCAGTTTCATTTTCCATGTCATAGCCTCGTGCCCAGTGATTCAAGATGGCTTCTGATTTTTAACCGCAAAAAAATTTAATTTATACCGTTAATTAATCACACGGAAAAATCTAAGCAACTTAAAAGGTGCCTCTCGATGGAAAATGAACTCAAAAGCTAATTCAAACTGAAGCAGATACCGATTTCCAAATGAAGCAATAAGCATACAGTGCTATCTTTAATTCAAAGTGAACATGATAGAAAATAGTACAGATGATCAAGGGTTACAAACACATCTCAGCAATCACAACTTACAATCATCCCTCGTATTCTTTGCAGGTTGATACATGCTCAGTGCATGTTACTTCCCAAAAAAGATTAATTAATTACGAGGGAGACATCAGGTAAAAAAGGAACAGCAGTACAGGTTACAGTAATTAAGGATTGCATCGACAGGCAAACAAACAACCTTCGACGGTCATTATAAAAGGATTGAGAAACGTGTCCCTCCATCCTAATTGATCTCCTAATCAGCTCCATTGATCTTCATCTATACTCGATGAGCCAGTTGGTTGGTGAAAAAGGGAAGAGTACAGCAGTAAGAATTTACCGATCTCCGGTGGCCTGTGCGCCCCGGCCCAGAAACCCGATATGGATTGCTCTCCAATCAGGTAAAAAACAAAGGGGGATTGTTGCACTTACATGGAGAAAATTCTGCGTAGCTTGAGAAAACGGATGTGTAACCACAGCCTTAATTACCTCATGAAAGCAAACCGTACTGGACAGCTCTTATTGTGCATAATGTAAGAGATTGATTACGTTACAGCTATAGCTAGAGTAGTATACGCTACTGCTAGATGGCTAATCATCACCCTGAATATACCAGCAAAGAAGCATGGTAGCGCAACGGCGGAGGATGTAGATACGAGCACGTTGCTCCTCCACCAAGGCGGCACACTTATTGGTGAAGCCATGCCCCTTGGATCTCCTTGTAGCAGGGGCCTTCTTGGCTCCAGTACTGCACTTGTTGTATACTTGGAACTTAATCTCACCCATATCTAGTGATATTGTGCAAGCTATGAGATGTATCCCCGAAAAAAGCTCACCGAAGAGCTTGAAGATGTCTAGGGGGGAAGGGGATGTATATATACAAAACACAATAACCTTACGAGAGGAATAGCAAATTAAGAAAAGTTGACTGTCTTTTGAAGGAAAGCAACAAGGGGAGTGAACATGGACAGGTTCGAAAACTGAGGGATTTGCATGGGAAGACTCGCATAGTAATATATATATATATATATATATATATATATATATATATATATATATATAAGAGTTATATCGTGTGGGTTTTTCACTTGTAGCAGTAGACACTTTAGTGTATCAAAATTAGAATTTAAGTCTTGGCTACAGGGGCTTTTTTAACTTTTTCATGATATTGGTATTCTCTAATTATTTGAGATATTTGAGTCTTTTCCGGGTTTTCTTGAATCGTAAAACTTTGTTCAATCCAGCTAGCAAACAACAAATAGTTAACTAGCCAAGTATATTTTTTATTTTTCACATTATTATGAATAGTAAAATAATTATATTACCTTAATAGTACAAATATGGATATGCTCTCAGAAAAAACAAAATCCGTAATTTTAATTTTTTTAATTATTTTTTATGCAGAATGTTATTGGTTTATCGGACGAACGCGCCAACAATTTTCTTCCTTGCACTCCTTTCAGGCGGCGCATGCAACATCATGCGGTGGTGAAAAATCTAAATCTAGCATCTCACCAGATGCATCGCTATGTTCTCTTCCACATGGTGTTGCGCGTCTCGTCTCACGGTGGCAACAACGTGACGGTGGTCGATTGTTTTTTTTTTTCCTTTTTCTCTCTCATGCAACCTAAATTATATGAAAGTCCCCTTAGTTTATAGTATTTTGAGTTCAATCCCTCCTCTTTTGATGGTATTGTTAGGTCCTGATTTCTGTTATAGAAGTTTTGATTTATTTCAATTTTATTCTTCAATTGAGTATGAGTATACATTTGTCTTTCATTTTCCTTATTCTTTTAATTTTAGGTTTGATTTTAAATCCCTTAATTTTTTTGATATATAAGTTTGGATTGTTTTTTAATTTTGTCCTACAATTGAATATGATCATATATTGTTTTTTATTCATTTCGGCCATTATTCTTTTAATTTTTTATTTGACTTTAATTCCTTTAATTTTTTTAATCCTTCTGAAATTGTCCCTATATTTTGTCCATGTTTATATGTATATGCTCTTAGTTTTAGTTTTTAATTTTTATTATTTTGTCTTTTGTTGAGGTTATGTTTTTATTCAATTTAGTCCTTAAATTTTAATTTGTGTTGGTGATCATATGAAAATTGATAATTTTTCTTTTTTTCTCTTTGTTATTTTTATTTATTTATTTATTTATTCTTTAAGTCAAATGATTATTTAAAGCTAATAATATTATTTTTTTAATTTTTTTTTACTCTTTTGTTAAAGTTTGTTTTTATTCTTTGGGGTTATTTTGTTATTTCCATTATTTACAAAATAATAATAATAATAATTTTAGTTTTTATTCTTGCTTGCTCTTTTGTGAAATATTTTGAGTTTTGTTTTAGTTTTTGGGTAATTTAATATTTTTTATTGTTTTAGCAGTAATAATAATAATAATAATAATAATAATAATAATAATAATAATAATAATAATAATAATAATAATTTTTAGGTGTTATAATCATGGTAATAATTGTGACATTACTGATCATAAATAAAAATTGTAATTTATTGTAATGATTATAGTGCTTATGATGTTAATAATTATGACTTTCATGATAATAATAACAATAACTCATCAAATAATATGAAAAATATCAATAATGACAAAAACAATTATAATAATAATTATAATAATTATAATTTAAATGATATTAATAAAAATATTAAAGAAGATGGTAATCTAGGCAGAATGGTGCTAGATTTTTTAACATATAAACAAAATGTTAATAGTGCTAGATTTATTTTATAATACATCTAAGCAAAAATAATCAACCTAGAATTTTTATTAGGTAATGTAAGAAAAAATTAATTATAAGACAATTTTTTGTGTTTAGTACTAATGTTAAATGATATAATTTTAAAGAAATAAGGTAAAAAAATTTAAAAAAAAACATTGAGTTACAAGATTTTTAACGAATACAATATCGGATGATAAATTATTAGATTTGAACCATTATATATAGAGAAGCTGTAAAAAATTATTTTTAATAAATACAACATCGGATGATAAATTATTTCAATTGTTATGCTCATTGTTATTCTTATGACCAAAGGCAAAAATATTATCAACATAAAAAATATTATTTGATTTGAAGAAGAAAAGAAAAAACTTAAACGACATAAGCAAAATTTGTACTATTACCATTATGAATATAATTATTACAATATCTTGGATTATAATAAAATTTGTTGTTCAATATTTTTTGTTTAATGCTAATGTTAAATCATATAATTTTAAATAAATAAGATAAAAAAAATTAAAAACAATATTAAGCCATAATATTTTTTTCAAATCATTAATCTGGGATATTAGATTTGAAATATTATATGTAAAGAAGTTGCAAAACTTAATTCTTAATAAATACAACATCGAATGATAAATTACTTGAATTATCATTCTCATTATTATGATGATGATGATTGAAAGTAAAACAAAAAAAATATTAGCAACATTGAAAAAAAATGCTATAAAGAACAAATGGAAATATTTGAATAACAAAATTAAAGGAAAAAACAAATTATTATCATTATAAGACATCATTAGACTATCGAACACAATCAAAGTTAATGTGCTATATTCTTTCCTGTTTACGTAAAAAACTTTCCATATTTAGTTTTTTATATATTAATTTTGTTATGGATGAGGTGTTGAAAAGAATGATAAGGATTATTTTTAAATTATTTTTTCTTCAGAATATGTTAGGCTAATTACATATTTTAATATTTGTTTAATTAACCCATTAAAATATATATAAAAAAATGAACTAAGATTTTTTTTAATCTCGGTGTTCTGAAATACTTTTGATATAATAATATCAAGAATAAATCTTTAAAAATAAAAAAATAATTTTAATTTTTTAAAAAATAAAAATTATTTTAAACTAAAAATATATCAAGTCACACGTAGACAAAACATATGAAAAACACAAAGATAACATATCACAGACAACAGAACATTTATTATATATGCATAAGAGAGAGTTTCACTCTTATTTCACGCCACCAAAGCTAAACTTACTCTGTTTTTTTAACACAAATTACACTTAATACAAAGATAAATAACAGTAAAAATTAAAAGTCAAAACTAAGAGTATAGATACATAAATACGAACAAAAAAATAAAACTCTCCCAGAAAGACCAAAAAAATTAAAGATATTGAAACTAAGCCATAAAATAAAAGAATAAGGACAAAAATACAAAACCAAAAATTACATAGGTTGAAAGGAGACAAAAAAAGATTCTCCTTGCACTGGAGTGTAGGGCAAATGGGTCGCATATAATACTATATATATAAAACGCGTTGAGGTTTCACTGTATACGTTTACTGTGGATTTCAATAGTGAAATTATTATTTTACTCCTAGAATCGCCAAAAATTGACCCTCGAAACCGAGAGTGTTCTAGTCTTTTTAATATTTATTACACATTGAAACTACATATTTACTCGTGTGAGGTGACAAAAAGACAAAGACTTGCGGAGGGTATTTTAGATTTTTCACATATTTGTGCACAATATAATTACTTACATACCCTCCAAAAAAGACAAAAAAGAAGTTTTGTGGTTGGGGGCATAGTGGTACTTTCACTCATGATTTTTTCGTGGTTATTGCTGAGTTCAGGGGTGTTTAGATAATTCTCTAAATTTTTTTATTTGTTTAAATTACTATAGGCGCGTCGTACGAACACGTCATCGACTTGCACGTGAACGTGCCTCTCAAGCGATGCGTGAGGTGTCTGTAGGTGGTGAAAAATGTCTGATCGTCATATCATAAAGTGCATCGCTATGTCCTCTTCCTCTTGGTGTGGCGCGTGTCATGTGAAGGTGGTTGTGAAATCGCTTGTGGACGGTTTTTCTTCCCCTTTTTCTCTCTCTCCCGCAGCTGGAAAGTACATTACGGTCCTTCATATTTTTTATTGTTTTATTTTAATCCCTGGTCTTTTGATTTTGTTTTTCCTACTGATTTCTTCATTCGAAAATTTGATTGTTTTTAATTATGTCTTTCAATTGAAATTGATCATATATGACACATTTCATTTGAGTCCTTAATCTTTGATTTTTTATTTATTTTTTATTTCTTGAATATTTTTGGTTTACAGGTTTTAATTTTTTCCTTTTATTGAAATTGATCATATATGCTACTTTTCATTTATGTCCTTATTCTTTTAATTTTTTAAACAATTACAATGCATTTTTTTAAAAAATACCTTTATTGTTTTTCGGTCCCAAGGTTTTGATTTATTTCAGTTTTGTCCTTCAATTTGAATTAATTATTTGGCACTTATTTTTTTAATTTTTTATTTCATATTAATTCCTTTGGTTTTTTGGTCCTTCTTGGATAATTTTATTTTTTTGTCCATATTTATGCATTTATGCTTTATTTTTTGTTTTTATTTTTTGTCGTTTTTTTTTTTGTTTTATTTTTATTCGGTTCAGTTCTGAGATTTTAATTTATGTTGGTAATTTCTTTTTTTGTTTGTTCTTTTTTTAGTATTGTTTTGTTATTTTTTTTTTGGATCAAATGATTTTTTTATGCTCAAAACTATTTATTTTAGTTTTTTACTTTTTTGTTGTTGTTTTGTTTGCTCTTTTGTTAAAGTATTTTTTCAAGATAATTTTATAGCTTCATTGTTTGCGCAATAAAAATTATAATTATAGTGATTATTTGTTTTATTTTTTATTGCTTGCGCAATTTTATTTTTTATTCTTCGGGACAATTTAATGATTCTAATTGTTTTGGCAGTAATGATGATAATAATTTTAGTTGTTATAGTCATGATAATAATAGTAACTTTATAAGGATTTTCAATGATGTTTTCTTCTTTCTATAGGTAGAAAATCAATGATTTATTTTTGTTATTTAGTTATTGTAGGTGTTTGCATAATTTATATTTTATTATTGTATCTAATTTAAATTAGATTGTAAAATGAACTAATCTTAATACAGCGAATTCGATGATTCAGGTGTCCGAATCTTCTTTTTTTTTTAATGATGATGATAATTTTATGCTGATGATTTTGTTAAAACCTGTTAAACAGATAAATGTATATCGATTTAAAATTCATATATTTTATTAGAAAGTTGTGCTCCATAGAAATTATGCACAAATTGATTATTTTCTCCAAATATATAGTATAATAAAAAAAATCACAATCTTAATATCTCATACTCTTATTTTATTTTTATTTTACATTGAAAAAATATAATTTTTGTCGCGGTGAAGCGCGAGTAAATGGCTAGTATATATATAAATAACGTGGGGTTTGGGCTTTAATATCAACGGTACGTGCAAGTTAATGTTTTTAACTCCTAGCAGTACCATCAAAAACCTTGGACAACTGTGTTATTAGATGGGATTGGTCAATAGATAAGCGTCAATGTTAGATTGGAGAAATGCTAAAGGTGTGCATGAAAGGTGGAGGTCTGTTTAAAGAAGACAAGACATACATAGGATTGGGCTTATGGGAAACATGGCCCCGGCAATCAGTCCTCAATTTTGAGGTTGGAAGTTGGTTTTGTTCGATTCTCTATCTCACTTTTTTTTTTAATTATTTTTTTTATTGAGGAAAGCAAAACTAACAATCATGTCACAATTTATGGAAACCATTTATTTTGATTTTGAAAACCTTTTTTAGTGTTAGAGATCGTTTGTAAATGCGATAGATATTGTTTTTAGATAATTTTCACTTAAAAATATATTAAATAATATTTTTTATTAAAAAAATTATTTTTAACATCCGTATTTTCAAATGATCTAAAAATAATTATTAAAATAATCTAAAAATATATATAAAAAATAATTCAAATTAAAAAAATTAATTATTCACATAACCATACTATCAAACATAACCTTAGTTTCTCACCTTTCTAATTTACTTTTTTTAGAAAACAGAAAACGAAAATGAAATCAAATCTATTCTTATATTTGTTAGATAATCTCAATTAATTGGAGAAAATAAAAAGAATGATTCTTCATGAGCAATACTCAAGTAATCAACATCATAGGAGCACCGATTCGCCTAATTAAATTCCATCGTTGCAAGATTCATGTGTTCTGATTTGTTATGAGCCAGTGAAGGTTGGCCTGCCCTGCACTTGGCTCTATCTAAAGCTGAGTTAGCGAGGGAAAAACTTGGGCAAGTTTCAAAGTGATTAGGCTTTTTAATAATAATATTTAAATTAAAATGTATACACGTGCCAACAGTGGATGTCAACTCTAAAATCAACTTCACATTATGATTGAAATTGTGTTTTAAAAATACTTTTTATTTAAAAATACATTAAAATAATAATAATTTATTATTTTTTTAAAATCATTTTTGACTTCAGCATATAAAATAATCTAAAATACTATTAATTTAGAATAAACAATAAAAATTATTTTTTTAATTTTTTTTTAAAATACAGTGTTAAATAACCACGGACGGTAGGAGAATAACGATTGAGCTCCAACAACACCCTTTTTTTCCTTCTCTTGCTCTCTCTTCTCTCCTTTCCTAGAAAAACATGTAGGCTATAGAAGAAGAAAAAATCTAGTTATTTGTTTGCATTTGATTTTTATATCAGATTTTGATTTTTTATTTTTTTTAATTGTAATGTATTTGATCTTGAATTTTTTCATTGATTTTATTTTTTTCAATGTCATCCTTTGATATTTGATTTTATTATCAAATATGGTCCAAGTTTTTTATTGTTATTTTACAAGCTAAACCATGTTTTTTTTTCATTTGATTTTTCTAATCCTTTAATTTTATTTTTTTCTCAGGTCGACTAGGTTATGTCAAAGCAACTCTCCTATTACTTAATATAAAAGCTATGCTATGCAACAAGTCGGGTTGGGTGTTTTCTTAACTAATATGTGTTTGTTTGTATATTGTATCAATTATATGATATATATATATAGGAATAATAATATATGATACAGATTATATATCTTAATCAAGTTTAAAATAAAATACCTGTATTAACTAATAACTAAAACAAAATGAACATTTGAACAGTAAAAAATACTGTTCACGCAGACTCATTGCACTGTGGACGCGAGCTTTGTCCTCCGTGCGTCGCGCGAGTTCGTCCACCCTTTTTTTTTTGTTTTTTCCGCCTATGAACAATGTTTTACCGATTTCGTCCCCCGATAATAAGACAAAAAACACGGTTTACGCCGAGGGGCACGGGTGTAATTGACCATTCCGGTCCGGTCCGGCCCGGCTCGGCCGAGCGGTTTATTTTTTTTTTAATATTGTTTCAAACAGTACAGTCGCCGTTTTAGCCCTCGATAACGACAAAATCACGCACAGTGTGGGAGGGCTGAAATGGTAATTAGCCAATTTTTTAATTATTTTTCGCCCGGGTTACTGTTGGAGCGTCCGTCCACGCGCCATCCATTTCCGTTCGCACGCGTGTTTAGGGCGGCGCGTGCGACGTCATACGGCGTCCAAAAATTATCAACCGGCGTCTAGAACGATGTTTCGCCATTCTCTCTTCCACATGGGGCGGCGCGTGTAGACATGTGATGCCCATGTACGTGTAAATGGGCGTTTGAATTTCCCCCCTTCATTTCTCTCTCCTCCTGCGCATGATGACGTCAGCGAGTCAGTGTTTTTGGCAAAGTTCATTTCAGTCCCTGAACGCCCGAATTTGTTGTTCTGACCTTATTTCAATTATATTAGTTTTGATTTGTTTCAATTGCGTCCTTAAATTGAAAATCAGTAGAATATATAGTTTCAATTCGGTCCTCCTACTTTTAATTTCCGGTTTGGCTGTAAATAACTCAATAAATTCGGTCCACAAGTTTCGATTTTTTCAACTTTGTCCTTTGATTGAAATTGATAATAAATGTGGTTTCCATTTCAGCCCTTTGACTTTTAATTTTTCAATTTGATCCCTTTATATTTGATTTTCATTTCAGCCGCTTATACTTTTATTTTTTTATATTTCTAGAATATTCCCTACTTTTGTCCATGTATATATAAGTGTACTTAACACAATAATAATAATAATAATAATAATAATAATAATAATAATAATAATAATAATTTGTTTATTTTTCTTGCTTACTCTTTTGTTAATATTTTTTTTTCTCCGTGTAATTTAATAATTATTATTGTTTTGATAGTAATGGCAATGATTTTTTTGTTTTCTTTTGTTAAAGTTTCTAGGATATTTTTAGTCTTTCATTAATTATATGTTCTAATATTTATTGAATATTATCTCATAGGAATATATATATAGGGAGAAGAAAACATGACCTAGGATTTTTTGAATAAAAAAAATTAATATCAGTATTCTTAAATATATTTAATGTAACGATATAATCAATAAATCGGATAACATAAAAAAAATTTGTTTTCGAATTTTAATTTTGTGCTTGACACAATAATAATAATAATAATAATAATAATAATAATAATAATAATAATAATAATAATAATAATAATAATAATAATAATAATAATAATTTAATTGTTTTTCTTGCTTGCTCTTTTGTTAATGTTTTTTTTTCTCCATATAATTTAATAATTTTTATTGTTTTGACAGTAATGACAATGATATTTCTTTTTTTTTCTTTTGTTAAAGTTTCTAGGATATTTTTAGTCTTTCATTAATTATATGTTCTAATATTTATTGAATATTATCTCATAGGAATTTATATAGGGAGAAAGAAACATGACCTAGGATTTTTTGAATAAAAAAAATTTAATATCAGTATTCTTAAATACATTTAATATAATCATATAATGAATAAATCGGATAACATAAAAAAAAAATTCTTCGAATTTTAATTTTGTTCTTAACACAATAATAATAATAATAATAATAAAAAAATAATAATAATTTAATTGTTTTTTCTTGCTTACTCTTTTGTTAATGTTTTTTTTTCTCCGTGTAATTTAATAATTTTTATTGTTTTGACAGTAATTGCAATGATATTTATTTTTTTTCTTTTCTTAAAGTTTCTAGGATATTTTTAGTCTTTCATTAATTATATGTTCTAATATTTATTAAATATTATCTCATAGGAATGTGTATAGGGAGAAGAAAACATGACCTACGATTTTTTGAACAAAACAAATTTAATATCAGTATTCTTAAATACATTTAATATAATGATATAATGAATAAATCGAATAACATAGAAAAAAATTGTTTTCGAATTTTAATTTTGTACTTAACATGATGATAATAATAATAGATAATAATAATAATAATAATAATAATAATAATAATAATAATAATAATAATAATAATAATAATAATAATTTAATTGTTTTTCTTGCTTACTCTTCTGTTTATATTTTTTCCCTCCGGATAATTTAAATTTTTTATTGTTTTGACAGTAATAGCAATGCTAATCTTTATTTTTATTTTATTTTTTTGTTGTATCTTTTGTTAAATTTTCTTGAATATTTTTAGTCTATCATTAATTATATGTTCAAACATTATCGCATAGGAATATATATAGAGAGAAGAAAACATGACCTAACATTTTTTTGAAAAAAACAAATTAATATCAGTATTCTTAAATACATTTTATTTAATAATATAATGAATTAATCGAATAACATAAAAAAAATTTATTGAATATTATCGCCTATAGATATATAGAGAGCGGAAAAAAATGACCTAGGATTTTTTCCTTAAAAAAAATTAATATCAATAATCTTAAATACATTTAATGTAATAATATAATTAATAAATCTTATAAAAAATATTTTTATATTTGTATATTTATGTCAAATTAAAATATGTAAAACTAATTATATGTTTGAATATTTATTGAATATTATCGCCTAAAAATATATTAAGAGAGAGGAAAAATGACCTAAGATTTTTTGAAGGACAAAAATTCATATCATGTTTTCTTAAATATATTTAATATAATAATATGATTAATAAATCTTATATAAAAAAAAGATTGGCTTCAAAATTTAATTTTGTGTTCTTTTATTTAAGTAGGTTTATGAATTTATCTCTCGATTCATTAGCATGTGCTTAGTAGCAGTTTGCAACTCCGCTTCCGTCGTTCCCGCCCGCCTGTCCTATTTGATTTAGTCAGTCGTCTGAAAGTGCTTGCAGGGAATTTCCAATGTTTGAATTTTTAATATTTTAGATCTAATATTACTGGAAAAAAAAACATCTCAAAAAAAAAATATTGACAAATTTACCTGCATTATCTACAAGTCAAATTAAAAAATATACAAGTCACTTCCCGTTTCCATTAGACTGTTCTTTTTAGACGGCAAATAAATAATTATAGCACACAAAAAAAATTAAGTTTATGTTTTAAAATTAAATTACAATATTTTTATTTCTAATATGTCTGATATTTATTGAATATTATCGCCTAAAAATATATTGAGAGAGAGGAAAAATGACTTTAGATTTTTTGAAGGACAAAAATTCATATTAATATTCTTAAATATAATTATACTAACTAAATATTAAAATAATAAAATACAATATATAAAAAAACAATCAATTTTCTACATAGATAAAAAAAAACCTGCCGCATCGCGCGGGTTAACCGCTCGTATTATCTATGAAGAAGATAACAATCCCAAAAAAAATAGCCTTTCGAATGGAGTGAGTTTGGGTTCAATTTGGGGCAGCCCAATAAGTATTGAGATCTCAGGAAGCGGCCTCTCGGTGTGAGGGAGCATCAATCTCAATTCTCAACATTCCAAGCATCTTGGACTCATGCAGTTTTAATTATTTTTTCTGTTTTTTAATTTCGTGTCCTCAGTAAATGTTGTCGGAGCGGTTTTAGGTTTTTGTATAATATAATATATATAAATAAATAAATTAGGTTTGTTGGAGAAAATCAAAGGTTGATTTTCATCATTCAAGGGAACTCCACGCATTACACGTCACTCTTTATTTTGGTTGGTACGGTAGATCAGGAGTCAAGAACAGATGCACCTAATGGTCAGGATGCCACGTCAGGATATAGGCTCCAGACAACTATTTGCAGCCTCATACAGTAAACATAAACTAATTATACTGGACGTGGACTCATGCTCTTATAATTATTGTTTTTTTAATTAAACAACATCATAGTTATTAAACATCACCTTGCCCCATGACTCATTTTAAAGTCTCCATGGATCATGAGTTGGGTTTTTTTTTATTTATCTAAATTAACCCGTTTTAATTTTATTTTATTAGTAAATAAAAAAACATATAATTCATCTTGCAGCAAGTCTATGTCGTGGATTATGGAGAACGTGGGGCGAAATTAATATACATGGATCCAAATTAATGAGAAAGGAAAGTCTTTCGGCCTAACTACTTCTTATAAAAGAAATAATCAAATCCCATGAAGGGTTTGGAGCACCAACCAAAACAGTTCAATCAGCCTACTAAACTGGTTTGATGCACGTGCGTAACCCCCAGCACTCCATGTTTTGCAGGTGCGTTTTAAACCACAAAAAAGGATGGTAATTGTTTTGGAGGGAAATGGGAAGGGACAGTTAGGTTAGAAGAGCAAGTTTTGAAAGGTAGTTGGGCAACGGTCTTTCCTTACTCTTTGAGGGTTTAGTAGAGTCTTTTTTTCCCCCCAAACGAACATACATATTTCGTCGTCTTTTAGCTCTTGAAGAATTAATGGCTGAGCACAGATGGAGATAGTGTAGGAGGATCATCTGCTCTTCATGAATTCCCAACCAACAGTCAGCCTTCCATATCCTGATTATCTAATAATATTTGCGCTCCTTTTTAAACATCTCATACTTCACTCCTCTCTCTATCGTCTCTCTTGACACACATGAAACAGAGCCCCACTTAATCCTACCACAAATTTCTTCATTTTTCCAAGCTTTCCCCAGTTTGATAAAGGTTAGTTGATCAATGAATGTGTGTGTTTACTCGGGTTATGTTGTTTCTAAATATTGAATTAGGTTTGTTTTGCTTCCCAGTTATGTGGGGTTTCAATGTCTTCCTTTTTTGTTGGATTTGCAATGTGACCGGCCTTTTCATGTGGGGATGCTGGATTAACGTTCAGTTTAAGTTTACAGTGGTGAATGCACAGGCTTAGTTTAGTACATGATCAATAGAGGAACATAGTTTAGCTCCTGACGTTGGTTACCTGTGGTGCTATTACTGTTTATAGTTTATGCGAATTTTGAAATACCAGGTAATTAGTACATCACAAATCATACTTCAGGTCGTTTTGTTTTAGTCAATGAACTTGGTTGATGATACAGTTAGCCTAAGAAGCTTCCTTCCTACTTCAAGGATCGGATTGTTTGCTTTTGTGGCTCTTAGAACTTCGTTCAGGTGTAAATGCTTGAAGGGGAAAACATTGAAACATCTCAGTATTGAGCCCAGCTTGTTGACAGGACTTGTTCAGCTGAAACTGAAATGCATGCTTCAATTTGGATACATTCTATTCAATAACAATGTGTATTGATAGGATTTAGCTCAGCTGATTTGTCTATGGTATAAGATAATCGAAACTCTTCCAAGCATGTCATTCTGCAGATTCATACATGTGTGTTTTCATGCAACTAAAATGGTCAAGTTGAACTTCATTTCTGCTAGTTATATATTTCAATGGAGTAAGCAGGTATAGCACCGTTTATGATGCTTTAGATTACAGAAACTCCATATTGATTATAATGTGGAAATTCCTCTGTAATTCCCAGGTTCTGAGGCCTGAATCATGGCTGAGGATCTGGAGAAACCGCTGTTGAATCCCGAGAGCTTCAACCGAGAGGGGATTGACCTGGTAAGATTTGCAGAAATGCCACTTTTTGGAATTGGCATTTCCCAGTACTAAACATTTTGAGGATTGTTTGTTTGACAGGAGCGTTTGCCACTAGAGGAGGTCTTTGAGCAACTGAGAACATCACACAGAGGACTTTCGTCTGAAGATGCTGAAGCCAGATTACAGATTTTTGGATATAACAAACTTGAAGAGAAGCCAGTAACCACTAATTCCATTTCCATTAGTTTTTGAAGCAATAAGAAAACTCAATTTTCTACCATAATTTCACCTTAACTGGAAAGATGATTTAAATTTCCAGAAGAGACGAGTGTAAACTTCAATTCATAGAATCTCAATTGCTACTTTGCAGGAAAATAAGTTTTTGAAATTCCTTGGTTTTATGTGGAATCCTCTGTCATGGGTTATGGAAGCGGCAGCAATAATGGCAATTGTCCTCGCTAATGGTGGAGTGAGTATTCCAACTTTGATCTCATTATTACTGCAGTATGGTTTTCTTTTCCATCTCTGTTTTCTGGGTTCTGTTGGCAGCAGATTCTGATGGTGTTTTTCCGCCTGATAACTCCATTGTCGGAAATGATATTTCAGGGGCAAGGTCCTGACTGGCAGGATTTTGTAGGGATCATTTGCCTGCTGATAATCAATTCAACAATTAGTTTTATAGAGGAGAACAATGCTGGGAATGCCGCATCCGCTCTTATGGCTCGTTTAGCTCCCAAAACGAGGGTATATCCCTTGAGCCATTCCCTTCCGCTTGATATAACGGATACAAATGTCGCCTATCTGTTAGGTTTCATTCGATTGCCCGAATTGTTGCCCTAATCAGCAATCACCATGTGTTGATGCAGGTCCTGAGAGATGGGCAGTGGCAAGAGCAAGATGCTGCTATTTTGGTGCCGGGAGATATAGTTAGCATTAAGCTCGGGGATATCATCCCTGCGGATTCTAGGTTACTCGAAGGAGATTCATTAAAAATTGACCAGGCAAGTGCTTCTTACAGCTTAATGCTATCTCTTAAACTGATTTAACTTTTCTCAAGTGATTTTGATGTTGGGTCAAATAAACATGAGCACGAGATTTATGGAACCGTATGAAAAATCTGTTTATGCAGTCAGCTCTTACTGGAGAATCTCTTCCTGTTACCAAGAGGACAGGCGATGAAGTTTACTCTGGCTCAACCTGTAAGCATGGTGAAATTGAAGCTGTGGTCATTGCGACGGGAGTCAATAGTTTCTTTGGAAAAGCCGCACATCTAGTTGACTCCACTGAAGTTGTTGGGCATTTCCAGAAGGTAAGGATGATAAACTCTCTGGCATTTAATTTGAATTTCATGGATGGAAATTGCAAAACAGTTGCACAGGTAGTTCGAAGTTGACGAGTTCTGGGAGTTCCGAAGTGTCATCATAATGTCTGAGCAGCATTAACTAAAATTGCAGACCATGAGACGTTGAGTATAATCTGACATGGTTAAAATGTCTGTGGCAGGTGCTTACCGCCATCGGGAACTTCTGCATTTGCTCTATAGCCGTGGGAATGATTCTTGAAATCATTGTCATGTTCCCAGTACAGCACCGTTCATACAGGGATGGAATCAACAACCTTCTTGTTCTCTTAATCGGAGGAATACCAATAGCTATGCCAACAGTCTTGTCCGTCACACTAGCAATTGGTTCTCATCGGCTATCTCAGCAGGTTCGAATCTAAAAAACAGCAAATATACATTATGACAGCAATCTTATATAGCTCAGTCGTTGTCAAATGATTTCAGATGTCTTTAAGATATCATAGAGTAATTCAGACAGTAAAACCAATTGATGAACTCCATCATCACATGACTTGTTTTCGCCTTCATTTGTTAAGGGTGCCATTACAAAGAGGATGACAGCGATAGAAGAAATGGCAGGAATGGATGTCCTCTGCAGTGACAAAACTGGAACTCTTACCCTCAATCGCCTGACAGTTGATCGAAACCTTATCGAGGTACAGAAAGCTTATTTTTATTTCCAGGGAACTACTTCTACTTCTTCTACATCATGCAGGAATATAAAGCTCCTATTATTTGAAGTGATACATCTTCTGTACTAGATTTGTCAGTCTCAAATATTGAACACAGATAGGCTTTTATAAAGTTCCTAATGCTTCATCTATCTAGACAAACCTAATAATAGGACTTGTATCTTCTGCAGGTTTTCAACAAAGATATGGACAAAGATATGATTGTCATGCTTGCAGCCAGAGCATCCAGATTGGAGAATCAGGATGCTATTGATGCAGCCATAGTTAGCATGCTTGCTGATCCAAAGGAGGTAGAGACTGTGTATCTCTTAGCCCAGGATTCTTCTGTTTGACTGTGTATATATCTGTATATGCGGAAAGAATGATTTTACCTTTCTGACTGCAGGCACGTGAAAACATCAGAGAAGTGCATTTCTTACCCTTCAATCCGGTGGACAAACGTACTGCAATTACATACATTGATTCTGATGGTAACTGGTATCGAGCTAGCAAAGGAGCTCCTGAGCAGGTATCTCCTTCGATATGTTCAATTTCAAAAATTGCTATAAGATTTCTAAACTGCTAAACTGAATCAAGTTTGAGGTTACAGTGATGGATAATATCCCATTTTGATATTTTTGAATGTCTAATGTCCACAAAATTTAGTTGCTACGCCTTCCATAACATTTGTTTTAAAAAAAAAAAAAATCAGTGGAATATAAACTTTTTATATCATTATTGTGTTCTGAGTTGCGAGAAAATCTGGCTGCCTCTTGACTTTATGATTAAACCACCAGGGCTAGAAGTATAAGTTGATTTGGGAAATTAGTTTTTTACTGATAAAAAAATAATTTCTTAGTTCATGTATAAAACCAATTTAGCTTCCACATATTTTGTAGCAGAGTGTTAAACTGTTTCGTTTTTCTATAATTTCAGATTCTAAATATGAGCAAAGAGAAGGCCGAGATCGCTGGAAAAGTGCATGTCATCATTGAAAAGTTTGCCGAAAGAGGCTTGCGATCACTTGGAGTTGCATTCCAGGTACACCTTATACATGTCATATATATTAAGAAACTGGTTGTTCTATGATAAAGATAATGATTCATAAGTTCATGGAAATGATTTGTCTCATTTAGAACAAAGTATTTCATAATAAACATACCCAAGAACGCACCTTTCTGATGCAGGAAGTTCCTGAAAAAACTAAGGAAAGTCCTGGAGGTCCCTGGACGTTTTGTGGGTTGCTGCCCTTGTTTGATCCTCCTAGGCATGATAGTGCTGAGACCATCCGCAGAGCACTAAACCTTGGTGTTAATGTCAAGATGATTACAGGTACATTCAAATTTCTTGTGATATTTAAGAGCTTGTATATAATTAGTACTTTGGTAGTTTGGATAAGAATGTTCATTTCTATGAAAACTTGAACAGAATTGATCTTCTTCCGAGAGACTGGGAGCATAATGCACTGAAATGATCCTATTAAAAAAATATGTGGCTGTTGTCATTACATTGGATCAGATTTTCAGTATGTTTAATTTATTTCAATTACAACCAAGCGTATCACCAATACTTCATTACGGCTGTCCACACAATTTAGACAACCAATGCATCTCGATGGCCCAATGAGTGGCATTTGCAGAAATGTTGAAGAAAAAAACTAATTTGTAAATATGCTAATGAAGGTGATCAGTTGGCAATTGCAAAGGAGACAGGAAGACGACTTGGCATGGGATCGAACATGTACCCCTCTTCAACACTGTTAGGACGGGATAGGGATGAACATGAAGCTCTTCCTGTCGACCAGCTCATTGAAGAGGCAGATGGATTTGCTGGTGTATTTCCCGGTATTTAAATTCATCATATTTTTTATTATTATTATTTGAAAGAAGTTAATGCTGTATGCTTCTGACTTTTTACTTTTATGCATGCATTTATGTTCGTAAACTTTGATGCAATTCTTACATCTGATTGCTTTGCAACTTCCAGAACACAAATATGAAATTGTTAAAATTTTACAAGAAAAGAAGCATGTGGTTGGAATGACTGGAGATGGTGTGAATGATGCTCCTGCTTTGAAGAAAGCAGATATTGGAATAGCAGTGGCAGATTCTACAGATGCTGCAAGAAGTGCTTCTGACATTGTCTTGACCGAGCCGGGTCTAAGTGTGATTATCAGTGCTGTCTTAACTAGCAGAGCTATATTCCAAAGAATGAAGAACTATACAGTTTAGTATCGATCCTTTCTTCTAAACATATCATTTTTACTGTTCTGCTTTCGTTAAACTTTTATCTAGTCTTATTTAATGGAGAAAACTAAAATGCTAGCCACAGATGCAGGGCACACTTATGAATCGAATTGAATGAACCAGTCACTGTTTTAACTATACAAGATCACTAGATAATTATTTTTTAAGGCAGGAGATAATCTGAGTGGAAGTAAATTTTTTTGACCAATATAAATAAGCATTCAAAGTACATCACAGATTCTGTAGGATTGCAGATGCAATAGCTTATCGTGTTTTTTAACGTTGTCAGTTGTGTTTCTTTCATGTCTTGCTTCTGAATTAATTTATTATCCTGCATGCACTTGCAGATATATGCCGTCTCCATAACAATTAGGATTGTGGTAAGCTGGATTTTTTTTGTACTTGTTTAGACGCTGTTCAATTTCCTAAACATGCCTAAAAGTTTTTGCATTTTGCTTCAATTTTCATTTAATTTTATAAATTCAATTGTTTTGCAGCTTGGTTTTGTGCTTCTAGCTTTGATATGGGAATATGACTTCCCACCTTTCATGGTTCTGATAGTTGCAATTCTCAATGATGGTAATGTACATCAAAACATGAAAGCTTTTCCTATTTCTTTTCTTCCCTCTAGGTGACTAACTGATCCCTTTACATTTTTTTCTAAAAATCTGATAACAGAGTGAACTAAATGGTATTGATTGGTGTTCAGACACAAAATAGAATAAAATAAAATAGAGTAGGGAAAGAATATTTCCAAACCCAGTTTGCAGTGCTAGCTTTATGCAAGTGACTGCGGGAAATAAATGGATTCAGAAGCATCATCTTCTGTAGCTGCCATCCACTGTGCCTCTCTCCGGTATAAAAAGTTTATTTCAAACATAGAACTTGTTTACCAAATGGATTAATGAGGACACTGCATTATCTGGTCAACTATAATATAACAGTATCCTGAAGCAAGCATACGAGTTATACAGAAATTATGAAAGAAGGATTCTTGTATATAAACAACTTTGCGTGATATTGAAGAATGTTATTGTGCTATTGTATTCAGGGACCATAATGACTATTTCGCAAGATCGAGTTAAGCCATCTCCAAGGCCTGACAGTTGGAAGCTTGAAGAGATATTTGCGACAGGCATTGTCATCGGCACATATCTTGCTTTGGTCACTGTCCTGTTTTACTGGCTTGTGATCGAGACAGATTTCTTCGAGGTATAAGACATATATGGCAGTTCCTTTATGCTGGTTTTAATATAGTAAGATTTTCTGGTGAATATTGGCTGTGTTTTCCCCATTTTGATATCGGTGGCTGTTAATCATGTCTGTGTGCAGACACACTTCAATGTGAGGTCTATCTCCGACAACACCGAGGAAGTCTCTTCTGCTGTGTATTTACAAGTCAGCATCATCAGTCAGGCTTTGATATTTGTTACGCGTAGTCAAAGCTGGTCGTTCCTTGAGAGGCCTGGAACTCTCTTGATGTGTGCATTTGTGGTGGCTCAACTGGTAAGCTGTGCCCAAGGAAAGCTCCTACACGGGTTCTATCATTCTCGCATATTTAACATCCTGTTTGAAAATGCCTAACCAGAGCCATTTGGACCAAATTCTTATGTGTTCTTTCACAAGCTTCACTTGGGAGCAAGTGGGACCTGTTGGAGTTACAATACACTTCTGACTGTCGTTTCTTGATGTGTAGGTGGCCACTATAATTGCAGTCTATGCACATATTAGCTTTGCTTATATTAGTGGCATTGGATGGGGATGGGCTGGTGTCATATGGCTGTATAGCTTGGTCTTCTATGTGCCACTGGATATAATCAAGTTCACAATTCGTTATGCCTTGAGTGGAGAAGCATGGAATCTCTTATTTGATAGAAAGGTCAGTGAAGTTTGGTGTTGTCATTTATTATCGCTCAAGGAATGTGCCCTGGCCTGAAATGTCTCCCTTACACCCTTTTTTTCAACAGACTGCTTTCACTTCAAAGAAGGATTATGGAAAGGAAGATAGGGAAGCCAAGTGGGTGCTTTCACAGAGGAGTCTGCAGGGGTTGATGGCAGCAGACCAGGATTTCAATGGCAGGAGATCAACTTTGATTGCCGAGCAGGCGAAACGGCGTGCCGAAATAGCCAGGTACTCTTTCACTTTAGTAATATTCATGTCAAATATCTTTCCCAAAAGCTAATATACTTTGAAGTTGAATGAACTTGCTGAACAACTTTTTGAACTTTGCAGACTGGGGGAGATTCACACCTTAAGAGGGCATGTAGAATCGGTAGTCAGGCTCAAAAATCTGGACTTAAATTTAATCCAAACAGCCCATACGGTTTGAAGACATGATATAAACAATGTAATCTTTCAATTTTCCTGCAAGAAAACTGGACGGACGTTGCTCACATAACTACTGTGGAGTATGATGTGGTAGAGGAATTGACATTTCTTACAGGAGTCGTTCAGAATGCACCGGCAACTCATAACCTCCAGATGTTTTTGTCCAGAGAGCGTAACTGGTGCCATTTCCTAGTATGAACTGCGATTCTTTTAACATGCTATTTGTATTGAGGTTTGAGAATTCTTGTATTTGTTTGCAGAGTTTTTGCTGTCATATATTGGCAATTTAAAGTAATAAAAACTACTCGACACAGTGGGATTTTCACGTTATTTGATTCAAGCATTACAAAACCCAGGAATGTAAACTGAACGACACAATTTGTTTCTGCAACAGAAACTCAAATACATTGAGACTGGTAAGTACCACATAATCCAAAGGGCATGAAAGAAAGGTGCTTTGAACTCAAAATGGAAGCCAGAACCCCAAAGCATGAGAAATAATGTAGATAACTAGACACTTTATTCATAATGAAGCAAGAATTTAATCTCGGCATCATCACCAGCAAGAATTTAATTGCAGCAGAAGCCTATCAGAAAGAAGACATTTGAACAGCTCGCTCCTTTCCCAGTCTTACCGAGTTAACATAATTTGTGGGGCAATGTGCAGCAATCCCAGGGAGAGCCAGTCCCGTTATCCTGGCCAGCATCATGAACCAACTTTCTTTGTACTCTGGCCCGTCAGTGTAGCCGATTATGGAACTTCTTATTAACTCCCATATAGCATTCAGATATGCAGAAGTAATATTTCTCAACCCAAAGAAATTGGGGTCTGGCTCCTCATCCACTTTCTTCAAATATGCAAATCAAAAGGAAAAAAACAAAATCATAAGGAAAATAAACAACTTACTAAGAAAAAAGGAGATAAGAAGGCCGTTTTAAGATAACAATGATCGCATGTGGATTAGTGGATGTGATTTATTTGTTGTTAAAATTTCGTAATGGATTAAAAGTACCAGGATATCTACAGCATAACAAATAAAAACTGCTATATAGACAAAGACTCCTATTCAATCAGATGACTTCTTCCTATTCTGCCGTTAGAATTGTGAGAAGTTGCAGAGATAGATGCCTCAGAACTGGCAAAGGGTTGAGATGTTTCAGATTCTTTACAGGGAACATTTCAATGAATAAAAAGTGCAGAAATTTACGGAGATAGTAAGAAATAGATCAATTGGAGGCAGAATGTACGTACTCGTTCAATATAGAGGCTGTTATAATAAAGGCACACTCCAAAATGTTTATACAAGAAGGTTTTGTCATCGTAAGGCAATCTAGGGACAAGATCATCGCTGTAAACCACCCTGAAGTATTTAGGAATGGGATACTCCAGATGGGCTTCCATGAACTTTGCTAGCTGCAGGTTCCCAATCCTTGGCTGCCCAAATGTGTAAACCCCAAGCAACCTTTTCATCACTCCCATCTGTTGGTGCTGCACCAGCACAGATGGGAACAAAATAGCAAGTGCACCACCTAAGCTATGCCCGGTGACTATAAATTTCGCATTCTTGTGTTCCAGGAGTAAGCTCTTGAGCTTCTTTCTCACTGCATAGTATGCAGTCTTCATTATATCTGGCAGGAACTTCTTATTACCCACTGCAGTAGCTCTGTCAGAATCAGAAGACAAGTCCTGTTTATTTTGTTCCGTTTCAGAATCAATATTTGATGATAGTGATCCAGAGCCTTCATAATCGTGATTTAAATTTGAGTTGTTCATCTGAAGGTGATACTGAAAGGTGGTAGTATCATCTCTGCTGCCCAAACCTAGAGCTTCTAAGAATCCCATGTGGACTTTTCCCATTTTTGGGATCTCATACCAAGAGTAATCAAAATCAGTTTCCCAATCATCAGCGTCAAAAGGTTCCGTGCCCCTAAAGCTGATCAATATTAGGTTTGCATCCTTGGGCTTGTCACAAAGAATGAACACTTGAGTGGACATTTCCTTTTGAAAATCTATAAACCATCATTAACCAAAAAAAAGAGGAAAAAACACCAAAAACTTGATCAGAAGAGGAAAGTATTTTTTTTGCTGATAACCAAGTACAGGAATACAATTTTATAGACAGCGAGAAAGTTTGGAAAGTTCGAAATCTTCCACTTAATACAACTCTATCCAAAATTTGTTGCATGCTTACCATTCCAGCAGTTGTAGAAGTCCACGAAATGCATCTGTTGTTTTGTCAGAAGTTCATACTATTGTATTAGTTGCTATCAGAAATACATATGTTACCAGCCAATCAAAATTACATTATTCAATGAAATTGATTGAATGCAAGAAAAAGAAACAGAAAAATTAAGGGAGACGCAGAGTTTACGGTCGCTTGCCTTCCAGTGATGAACAACAATACTTTGAACAACTTCAGCATTCTCATAAGCTAATTTGGATGCCATGATACAGAGGTCCATATGTGCGCGGTTCCATTTTTCTTCTGTGATTGTTTCCTCTGCAGAACCCGAATGATATATTTGTTCCAGCAAGTTTCCAGCTCTGTATAGGTCTATTCGCCCATCCAGATGCCCAATGTTACTTATAAAAGTGTCTGTGTCTCTCTGCGGTATCACCACCTTTCCTGCATTCCCATGATAACCAGAATAACCTTTTTTTGCGGACTAGTAGTCGTGTAACATTTAATTCAGTTCCTTAAAAGCTGATTTTTTCGATTTATCCACCAGCAAATCCAAAACTTTCCAGTATAAACTGATGTATAAATTGCCAGAACATTGCGACTCTTTCTGAAACCATTATACATGTAAAGGAAATCGAGCAGCAATTCTAGCTACTGTAATCAGCACAGACATATACAAGCATGTATCTTATTCAAAAAAGAAACAGAAAGAAAGGGAATTAATCGAAGAGTATAAGCAGGATCGGCGATATACCTTGGAGAAAGTTGAGAAATAAGCCCATGATGCCACCATTCTGAAACAGGAGGTTGAGAAAGAAATCAACCACAAAACCAGTGTACTCCATGGGCTTGCCAAATAAGGAAACGATCTTCCTAACAATAACAGACACCAATATAATCCACCTATGATCAGCTGCCTCCTCGCCCATATTTCCCTCTTCTGAGCTCTCCAAGAATCTCTCACCACTCCCTTTGTCAGCCCATGCCAAGTACCTCAACAAGTCCAGCATTCCTCCCTTTTCTGGTCTCACTATCAGATAGTTGGCAATGCTTCCTTCACTCTTCTCTTGATCATTGGTGTTGTATTCAAATTCTGTAGCAGTACTAGTCGCAGCCGCCATGACTACAGTCTCGCCTATCTTTTTGTTGGACCTTCAAGATCTAAGATTGAGCGTTTCGGTAGGTGTTCTTCAAGATCAAGATGGAGTACTTGGGAGAATTAAACAAGAGAGCATAAATTCTATTAATGGGGGCATGCTTAAGATGGTAGATAAGATGTTTATCACTTGGAACAGACCGACACAGAGGGTATGATCTGATTGGAATCTCTCACCTTATTTCTACTTTTCACTTGATGAAAGTTTTTGAAACAAATGAAGGCTAAGCACGTCACCGCCCACGAGTGCAACCATGAAACGGGCACCTGAGCAAAAAAAACAAAAACCAATTGCCGTTGAGCCCTCGTGATTACACTTGTCTCTGTGATTCGTTTTTCATGCTGTGCTATTGACGTTGCATTGAGCAACATGCCAATGGCGGGCCTCGGCCCTTCAACGGTCTACCCATATTGAAGAATCTTTCTCTAATTCAGGCAAAAGATAGAATAGAAGGCAGAATGAATAAGATCAAGTTGCCCAGATGGATACCCATGTCAGTTTCTAATAGAAAATCTTACTTGTAATTGTTCACAATGCAATAATTAGTCTCGAGGTTTCCCAGTTCATGTTCTAATCTGCTGCGTACATTTGAAAGTTTACACAGCGTTGTATAATTTAATTATCTTGGCACGATACAGAATGTTTTCCACGGCGTTCTTATCCTCTATATTTCTTGATCAAGAAAAATGGAGATATTGCAATGCAAACAAAGATCTCAACTTGCAATTCTTCCTTTTTAGTTTTGGAAAGATACATGTCGTTAGCAGTCAGCTTTGTCCTTTGGAGCTAACAGAAACAGCAAGACGTGCAGCAGAGTTTGCTTAAACGCACCCAAAATTCTTTTTGCTACTCCACGCAACATGCTAGCACTTGTAAGATTCAGGCAGCATCCTGGTACACTGTTCAAAGGAATCATCTTACGTTGGAGAATTAATTAAGGGGCATTTTGATATCACCTTGCTTGAAACTGAAAAGGTGTGGCTGCTGCTACCTCACTTCTTTGATGATAATAGCCAGATAGCAATAGGCATGCTGGAGAATTGATTAAGGGGCATTTTGATATCACATTCGTTTTTGTTTTCAATGTTTCTTGAAAAATAGCAATTTGCAGGGTACAAAAATTAAAATCTTAAAACATATTGAATACCTAAAATATGCTTGTAGGTTACAATTTCAAATATTAAATAATGAAGGGTAAAAATCCAAAGTTTATTTCAAACTTTTCTTTTGAAAGTTTGACGAATGTAATGTTTGGAAAAACAAAATCTAACTACTTATTAACAGTTTTCAAGCCAGTGCTAGCAAAATGGAGGGGCACTCATCCTGGGCTGGATGTTTCTGGGCTGGATGTTTCTGGGCTGGATGTTTCTGGGCTGGATGTTTTTGGGCCTGGGTCCATTCTGTCCGAAAGAGATTGGAAAAGAAAAGACATCGTCATCGACCACCGACATGACTCCTGGCTATCGCAAAAAGGTCAAAACGAGTGGAATACTGGCATGGACAATCAATTGAGCACCACGTGGTAGTGGAACGCACGCAAGATTGACAATTTCATCACCGTCCCTTTCCTCTCTCCTATCGCTATTATCATTGTATTTCGTCAACCAAATCTACTTCAACGACAATTTCTTGCTGTATTTCTAATCATCCCCGCCATTTTACTGTCTAATCATCTAGTTTTCTGTTATCCATTTATACACACAATCATTAACAATTATTAAACTAAAAATATATTATTTATCTTCCATCTCCTTGCAAGATATTATTTATTAGAATATTGTTTTTATTTTCTTTTTCAATAAATGTTTTTTTAATTTTAATTTAAATATTATATTTATTTTTTTATTAGGCTACCTCATTCTTGTGATATGGAAAGCAAGTTGACGTGGTTGATATTTTTTTTATTTAATCATTTAATGCTAGGTTGATTGATAATTATGTTTTATAATCTGTTTTATTTGCATTCTATTAAGTTATTATAGCCGTATGTCCCAAGAGTAGTGCTTAATGGGTTAACATGAGTTAACTTGAGTTGTTTTCCATATTCTTTTTTAATTATTGTTTTTCAATTTCATCAATCAAATTGAGTCTATTGAGAATTAAGCTTTATAATTTGTTTGATTTATTTTCTACAAGAATATCTTAATATCATGATCAAGTTTATTGGTTTTGACATTTTAAATATGATTAAATAAATTTTTCTTTCTGTCTAAACAGTTATCATGATCTCATTGCTCGGGTCACGAGTCCTTTAGTATTGAGTTGTTTTTATTAGATTATTCTTGTCTCATGACCCGAGTCATGGGTTTAGCGATTTAACTCAATTTACTCGATTTTTCACCCTTTTAATTGTTTTTATCTTAATTTCATCAATCAATATTATGTTTAATTGGGAATTCATGATTTGTTTTGGTTTACTTTTATTAAGTTTTTTATTTGTTTCAATTTGTTTTTTGTAATGGTATTTCAATCTTATGTTTTGGATTGTGTTGGTTAAAATCCAATAAAATTCTCTAAAATAAAACTGTAATAACTCAAAATATGCATGCAATATATTCCCTTATCAGATTGAAAGTTTGACAAGTTAACTTAGGTCATCTTTATAAGTTCTTTAGTTAATTTTTTTCAATTTCATCATTGAATAATATGTTTATTATGAATTACACTTTGTGATTTGTTATTTTATTTTCACTCTATGGGGCTATTACAGCCTTATGATCCAAGTTATGAATTTGATATGTTTACTCTAGCATATCTAAGTCGATAAAACATGTTGTTATTTTAATATTAAAAAAATATCATCTTGAATTTTGTTTTTAATCAAATTAAATTCTTATGGGTAAATTGGGTTGATTTTAGATCCGTAAAGTCAATCGGGTCATATTAGATTAACTTCTACATAAGTATAATTTTTTTATTAAAAAAAATAGCAATATCTAAATATTTTTTCATATTCAAGAAAAATTTAACTCCCCTTGCAATATAGCATGGGTCAATGATGTGGTTTTATGCGACATATTTTGGTGTCCTTGACATCCAAAGGCTTCATTTGATATTGTGTTTTAAAGAGGTCGGCCAAATTTTGATTTTGATTTTATTTTCTTGAGTTGTTTTAATTGGTCAATATCAGTAATGATATTTTTAAAAACAATTCTGATCGGCAAAACATCCTCTCCACATCTCTCCCTTCTGCCCTCTTACATTACACTTCAATTATAACACTTTTCACCCTGTCCTTCAATTCATGTTCTTGATCTGTACTTGTATTTTTGTTTTTTTTCCTCTCTACAAGCTTCAATTTTACTATTTGAAATTGTAGTTGAAATTATTTTTAAAAGTATTTTTTTATTTAGAAACATTTTAAAATAATTTTTAATATCAACATATGAAATGAACTAAGAACACAAACTTTTTAATTTAAAATAAAAAAATTTAAATTTAATTTAAAAAAAAACAATTTTAAAACATAAAGATAAACAGCCTAGAATAGAAGTAAATACCACGGTGGTCATAAGATTTAAATATGTGCGCTTCTCTCAGCATCATCCATCATCACAACAACGGGCCAATAAGACCCAGTCTGCCGCCATGGATATCGTGCGTTCTAGCCGGATGCCAGACCTATAATACGACCAAGTTACTCTATTGTTATTTCTAGTTGGGTTGCGTTATAAAAGCAAAGACTGCCCTTTTATTGTTATTATTATTTTTTTTATTTAAATAATTTAGATATGGTTTGAATTTGCGTTTCAAATAGTGTTTTATATGAAATATAAATAATTATGTTTAAAAACATAATGAAATGCCCACTTGGAGCTTGCTGGATGTAATGAAGCCATATTATGAAAATGATTAATTCTTCATCAAGAATGCTAATTGTAAGCGTACCATCTTTCTCGACGATTCAATGAGAGCATTCATTTCCCATCTTTTCTCCATGTGATTTCTCATGCTTGGACTTGATCAGATTCAGAGAGCAAAGGTGCTTCCAATTTTCAGTAATCTGGATGGTTGTGTCTATTTAATTTAAACAAATTAAATGTATATGGTTGGAAATGAATTCAGTCATGCGCCACTTGAGAAGAAAAAAAAGGTGTGGAGGGGCAGGTTTAGGTGGTGCTTGCAGCTGGTTAGCGATTGATTTTTTAATATGTTTTTTCTTTTCATTAATGTATTGAAATAATAATAATATTTTTTTAATAAAAAAATAGTTTTGACATTAATATATTAAAACATTACTATATAGCTAAAACAACTCGGGGCTGTTACTGTGCACTTAGACTCGGTGGCACTGTGGACTGGTCTTTTATCCTCTGTGCGCCGCGCGAGTTTGTCCACCCTATTTTTTTTTTGTTTTTTCCTGATTTGAACAGTGTAATGATGCTCGGACCCCCGCTAATAAGACAAAAATATGTTTTCGGCTGAGGGCTATGGTTGTAATGGCACGCGTACGGACCGGTCCACCGGAACCTTTTCTTTATATATATTTTTGAAAATGTGTTATGACGTCCGTAGCCCCCGAAACGACAAAATCCATCAATTCGTCTCAGGGGTGGTTTAGTAATTGACCACGACATTACTGTTCCCTTGCGTCAGCGCTGTCAGGAAGCTGTACGGGCGCGTCGGCGCGTTTCGTGACCTCGATCGATTCAGGCGGCGCGTGCGGCTTCATACAGCGGTGCAAATTTTTCCGCCGCTGGTGAAAACGATTCGCAACCCTTCCCTGAATCTCATGGAGTGACGCGTGCTATTAAAAGATCGACGTGGAGGCTCATATAGTCGGTTGAACGGTTATGTCCTCTTTTCTCTCTCCTCAGCGCCAGAATCAATTTCAGTCCCCCGAGTTATTGTGCATGCATTTCAGTCCCTTAGCTTTTGTTTGATTTCTACAATCCAAGTTTCGAATTCTTTCAATTTCATCCTTTCATTCAAATTGATATATATACAATTTGCATGTCAGTCCTTCTTCTTTGAATTTTTCGGTTTTCTATTAGATCCCTGAATTTTTTTAGTGCAGCAGGTTATATTGTTTTCAATTTTGTCCTTCATTTCAAATTCATTATATATTGCACTTTAATTTCAGTCCCTCTTCTTTTAATTTTTTTTCCTTTTAAATCTTTGAATATTTTTGGTACAAAAGTATGAATTGTTGTCAAATTAATCCTTCACTTTAAATTTATTATATCTTTTATTGTTATTTTGGGCCTTATGTTTTTAATTGCTCTTTTGAAATTGATTTCCTTTATTATTATTTATATATTGATGCATTATTCCCTATTATTGTACAAGTTCATGTATATATTTTTCTTTAATTTGGTTTTGGATATTTCTTTTATCTTTTCTTTTGTTGGGGTTTCTTTTTATTTAGTCTTCAAATTTTATTCCTCGTAGTAATCATTTGAAAATTAATTTTTTTTTTAACATCATAAATATTTTTTAAATGCTAATAATAATAATAATAATTTTTTTTAGATCACAAATATTTTTTAAATGCTAACAATGATAATGATAATAATAATAATAATAATAATAATAATAATAATAATTAAAAATTTTACTAATAATAATTTAACTGTTTGAATATTTGTTAAATATTATCGCCTAATAATAAAAAAAAATATTTCAAGTGTGTAAAATTAATTATATATTTGTATATTTATGTCAAATTAAAGTATGTTAAACTGCTTATATGTTTGAATATTTATTTAATATTATCGTCTAAAAATATATACAGAGAGAAAAAAAAAGACCGCAGATTTTTTGAAGGAAAACAATTTATATCAGTATTCTTAAACACATTTAGTATAATAATATGATGAATAAATCTTATAAAATAAAATAAAAATCCTCCAAATTTTAATTTTTTGCTCTTTTGTTCAAGTTTATTTTTGGAAAAAATTTTACAGTATTTTGATTGTTAATATTGCAGATCTAATATTACTGAGAACAATATACAACTCAAAAAAACAAAAGGCAAACAAATTTACCTTCATTATCTGCAATTCAAAAATATACGAACCACTTCCCGTCTCGATTACACTGTTCTTTTTAGACAGCAAATGAGTCATTATAGCATGCAAAAAAACTCAGTTTATTTTTAAAAATAAATTACAATATTTTGATTTGTAATGTGTGAGATCTAATATTATTAGGAATAAAATTCAACTCAAACAAAGAATCAAATTACAAATTTACCTACGTTATCTAAAATTTAAACATATACGGATCGCTTCCCATTTTTATTACTCTATAAAGTATGTAAGACTAATTAGATGCTTTAATATTTATTGAATATTATCGTCTGAAAATATATATAGCGAGAGAGAAAAAAATTGACCTTGGATTTTAAAACAAAAAAAATTATATCAATATGCTTAAATACATTTAATATAATAATATGATTAATAAATCTTATAAAAAAAATTGCTTTGAATTTAAATTTTATACTCTTTTCTTTAAGTTTATTTTTTAATATATTTTTTTTTTCAATTTTTCCATTTTTAATATTTCAAATCTGATATTACTGGAGAAAAAATACAACTCAAAAAAACAAAAGGTACCCACATTGACCTACATTATCAACTCAAATTTTTTTCTTTTGACAAATTTACCTCGATTATCTACAATACTCTCCGTTTTATTTATAATGTGTAAAATCTAATATTACTAGGAAAAAACATACAACAAAAATATTTTTTTTTTATAAATAAACCTAAGTTATCTCCAATTAAAAAATATACAAACCACTTCTCATTTCGATTACACTATTCCTTTTAGGCTGGGAAAAATTTATGTGCTACATATTTTATCTATTATAATGTTACTAATTAAATATTTAAACAACTAATTACAACATGTAAAAAATCAATTAGTTTTCTGCATGAAAAAAACCCTAGCGCAATGCGCGGGCAAGCATACTAATTATACCACGCAAAAAACTCATTCCTAACATATTTTTATCTGTTGCAATTTTAGTAATTAAACATTGAAATAACTAATTATAGCACGCAAAAAATATAAGTTTATTTCTAGAAAAAAAATTACAATATTTTTATTTTTAATGTGTCAGATCTAATATTACTGGAAAAAAAAAGCAACTCATTAAAAAAAATTTACCTACATTATCTACGATTTTTAGCAATAGCAATATTCAATCAATTTTCTACATAGATAAAAAAGCCTAGCGGAGCGGGCAAATCGGCTAGTTTATACTATTAGAAAGCACCTAAAAGCAATTTATTAGAAACAATTAAAACAGTATATAAAAAAATCATTTTTTTAAAACTTACACACAAACAAACTCTTGGCTTTCAAATGAAAACTCTATGAGGTGATAACTAGTTATACACCGCAAGTTATATATTTTTATTTTATATATAAAAATTATATATGTATTTTTTTCAAAGCATTTATGAAGTTTTTTTTTAAAAAAAATTATATAAACATGTGATCAAATAAATCGAGAACTATATGGGTGAATAAATAAATAAATAAATAAAAAGTCATTAATGATATCCAATAATAAAATTTAAAAAATCAAGAGAGAAATGTAGATGAAAATATTTAATATTTAAAGAGTAGACATTCACCCTGATAATTTTGCTAAATGTATTTATTAAAGTAATTTTTCCAAAAAATAAAAATACAATTAAAAAATAATGGGAACCTTACGACAAACAAAATAAAAGAGCAGAAACCGGAAAATGGGTTCTTACTTCTTACCAACTTCTACTGATCAAACCATCAAAGTACTCGTTAATTCCGGGTCAAAACCCCTCAGTCATCCACCAAATATTCTGCGAATGAGACCCCATGTAATTATAATAAAATGGAAAAGAAGAAGAACAGATTCGTGATAAACATGTTTTTGCTTTGATTGGATGGGGTGGGCAGGGGTTATTTACGCACCACCAAATGTTCTGCAACTAAACCTAACCTATTTATGTCCGTGAAGAAGGAGAAAGGGAGAGCGAGTCAAAATAAGTGTGTCCAGGTTTACAATCATTGACCGTATAGTCAAGTAGCACCCGTCTCACATTAGGTAAAAATAAATAAATTACACCCATCATATTACATATAATTTAAAATGTGCCGCTGTTTCATTGTGTCCCAAGACACAAATTACTATGGATTTCAACAGTGAATCACCATTCCACCCTTATTATCAAGGGACTTGTGTGACACATACAAATTGTTTGGGGTTCTTTTAGTTTTTTCTGTGTTAATTTGCACAGCGAAACTACCTAGTGGCGCTATCAAGAAGAAGAAGGTTTGTTGGGGATCTTTTCGGTTTGTTGCACTGATTTGAATAGTACAATTGTGCATTTGCCCTCGGGTGAGGTACAGACTGGGCACTGGAGGCGAGGATAGCGTGATGTTATCACGTTCTATGCATAGTGAAACTACTTAAATATCCTTATAAATGAAAAAATAAAGGCTTGATATTGGGGGCATACAACACTGTTTTTTTTTCTTTGCATAATTATCACATTGGTCCAGGGGTGTTTAGGTAATTTTATATTATTAAATTATTTTTTCTTGAGGTTACTGCAGGAGCGTCTCCTGGACGCGCCATCAGGTTTCACACGTACGCCTTTCGGGTGGCATGTGCAATGTTTAATAGGTGTTGAAAATGTTCGATCGTTGTGTCTCAGGGTGTGCCGCCTCCTAGTGGTGAGGGTGTCGTTGTACGGAGAGCGGAGGAGCGTCGGTGGTCGGGTTTTCTTCTTTTTGCCCTTTTCTCTCTCTTGCAATGGCAACATACATGTTAGTCCTCTAAGTTGTTGCATGTTTCATTTCAGTCCATGTTTTTTTAATTTTGTTTTTCTTCTTGATTTCTTCAATAGAGGTTTTAATTGTTTTCAATTATACCCTTCAATTGAAATTGATCATACATGTTGTTTTTCATTTTAGCCTTTATTCTCTTGATTTTTGGTTTGTTTTTTTTCTTTAATTGTTTTAGTCTGCAGGTTTTAACTTGTTTCAATTTTGTCCTCCAATTGAAATTAGTCATATATGCTACTTTTCATTTTGGTCCTTATTTTTTTTATTTTTCTTTAAAAATTACATTGCTATTTTTTTATTATCCCTTTAGTTTTTTTATCTCAAGATTTTGATATGTTGAATTTTTGCTCTTCAGGGAATTAATTAGTATTTTGTTTTTTCATTTCAGCCCTTATTTTTTTTTAATTTTTTTTATTTAGTATTAATATCTTTGGTTTTTTCAGTCCTTCTTGAAAAATGTTTATTTTTTTTATCCGTATTATGCATCTATGCTTTTAGTTTTGGTTTTTAATTTTTTTATCGTTTTAGATTTTATTGTGATTTTATTTTTATTTGGTTCAATCCTATAATTTTAATTTATTTTAGTAATAGTTTTAAAATTGATATTTTTTCCTTTTTCCCTTTGTTTTTTTTTGGTGTTTTTGTTATTTTTATCTGCTCTTTGGATCAAATGATTTTTTTTATGCTCATAATATTTATTTTTTTTAGTTTTGTCTATTTTTTGTTGGTTTTTTTCTTCTCTTTTGTTAAAGTGTTTTTTTCGTAGCGCAATAATAATAATAATAATTTTAGTGGTTGTTTTTTTATTGTTTTCTTGCTTTCTTTTTGTAAAAATAATTTTCTTGTTTGTTCTTCTGTGCAATTTAATTGATGTGAACCTCATGTTCACGTGGTCACACAACTCTCAATCAACATTGAGATCTGATCTCGAAAAGTCGAAATAGGTCTGATAGGAGTGTGATACAATAGAAACGTGCTCCATTATTATTATTATTATTATTTTAGTGATTGTTCATATCATTTAAAACTCATCGCTACATTACCATCATTATCAAAATTATAATGATTAAAATCATTGATGATATGTACCATCATTATCATCATTATTGCCAAAACAATTAAAATCATTGATGATATGTACCAGCCCAGAAACACCAGAAAGAACCCATTACATGTTCCAAATGCCTCAATGACTTGTTCTAAGACAAAGACATTGAACGCATTGGTTTTGAAGGTTTCAACTACGTCATAATTGAAAGATCCATTGGAGTATTAATAATAGATAGATCATAGTATATCTTATCTATGTGCAAGAAGAGTCCAATACAACTTTATTTGGACTATGAAATGAGAACAACAAAGGAAACAAAAAAATCATACTACAACTTGGAAACAACATGGGTGACTACCTTTTTTTTTATTATTTCTAGGATTAAGGGATTGCATGGAAGACTATAAAGAAGTCTTGAATCAACTCTATAATATTTTACTTTTTTCTCTTCTTCTCAAGGGGCTGCATTGAAACAAAAAGAATCTTACTACAACTTGAAAACAACATCGGTGACTACATTTTCATTTTGTTTCTAGGATTAACAGACTGCATGGAAGGCTATAAATAAGCCTTGAATAAACTCTTGAATAAGCTCTTGAATATTTTACTTCCTTCTCTTCTTCTCATGTGAGAGTGATTCTTGCATTCTTCAGTTCTTGAACGAATTAATTTATCGAAGATTAGCTGACATTCTTCAGTTTTATAGGTAAAAAATCAACGATTTATTTTTGTTGTTTAGTTATTATAGATGTTTCCATAATTTATATTTTGTTGTTGTGTCTAATTTAAATTAGATTATAAAATGAGTTAATTCTAATACAATAAATTTGATAATTCAGGTATTCAAATTTTCTTAATTTTTTAATGGTGATGAATTTTTTTTTATACTGGTGATTAATAGATAAATTTATATATTTTTATTGAAAACTTGTGTTATGCAAGAAATTTTGTAAAAAAAATATTATTTAGTCAAATTTATAATATAATAAAAAATCTCATACTCTTAATATTTTTTGAAATTGAAAAAAATACTGTTCTATCCACATCAAAATCAAACACGAGTAAATGGCGACTACATAATAGAAAAGGAATCACATGAAACGACAAAAAGCGTCCAATTCTCGTGAAAGCCACAGCTCCTTACTAGTTAAATCATCCCCCTTTTCTTATATATATATATATATATTTTTTTTTTTTGAATTGCTGTTAGATATTAAAAATAAATTTTAAAAAATAAAAATTATTATTTTAATATATTTTTAAATAAAAAAATATTTTTTAAAACAACATTTTCTATATCTAGAAGTGTATGAGAGGAAGAAAAAAAAGAAGAGCTAGTAAGAGAGCTAATGAAAGAGGAATTCTGTGGCCTTGGATTCCTGGCAAATCGTGCCTGCTAGGGCATGGCTAAATATTTATAATAAAACCATCCCATAAAACTGTTTTCTATATTTTTTCAGAAGTAGATTAACTCTGAAAAGAAGTCGTTCAGACAAAGGGTGGTGTTTTTTTTTTGTTTTCTTGGGTGTGGGCTAGACAGATAGACCTCAGGTTGTTTGAGATGAGATGATGAAGAATTGGAGAAGAGTGGAGCTGGTTGTGACACTTTTAGTCTGCATTTTGGGATGTGTCAATGGCGCAACAGATCCAAATGATGGTTAGTTAGTTCACTGAACTCTTTCTTTCACTGCTTTATTATTTTCTTCTTCTTAAACTTTTTTATGCCTTTTCTTTTCTGATTCTTGCATATATAGATAGATTTGCATGTGCTGATTTTTTTGACACACTGCATTTCTTGTTCCTTTATTTTTATTTTTTATTTTTTGTTGCTTCTTCATCACTGTTTGGTTTTGTTGCTGCTGCTCATGATATTAGGACCAGAAAAGATACTGCCTTTGATGCATTTCCAGATTTTGCTTTTCTTGTTTATTTTTGAAACTCCAGTGGGTTTACGCTGATTTAAGAAGCCGATTGGCGCAAAACTGTGGAGATCAGCTTTGGGTTCAGAAAAGTTTGGTTCTTTTTTCTGGGAAAATCGAATCTCCAGCTAAGGACAGTAATATTAAATATCAATGTTAATTCCTTATCTGGAATTACTGGTTTCAGCTTTGTTTTCATTGTCAATCACTAATGAAACCTAAGATAATATGCCTGTCTGTGTTGCTGCGAGGTCCAGTGGCATAACAGTCTTAGGTATTGATTTACCTTGTATTATCTCAAAGGTGATTGCTTGGTCAGTAAAAAGAATATCATCAAGAAATAAAAAGCATCTTGAAAAAAATTATCATTTTTCTTATGTAATTCTCACCTCCAAGTCTTTGTTTATACCAGTTGTTCATTCCCCCTTACATTAGTTTGTGACTTCCCGGATTACTGCAGCAATTTTAGATTGAAGGGGAAATCATTTTATGGATATAAAAAATAAGTTCAAACAGAATGCTGATGAGGCATTTCTGTAAATTATTGTTGAGTATCAAGATTGATTGTATTTTAAGCATTGGGAATTTATACAAGCCATACTTCATTTCAAGTGCGAAGAGAGTCAGTGGGTCAGTAGGCAGAATGCTTGATGATTTGAGGTTTGAACAGTCTGAAAAGTAAAATCTTGGTTCTTGATGACAGTATAGTCCAAGGTGTTTCCAGAAACACCCACTAGGAACCTGCAATTTCATCAACTTTGTGAAGTACATCGACTCCTATAGGGGTTAAGAGTTGATCGTCTCTGACATTGATGAACCTTGACTTCCAAATGTGTCTTGACAGTCAAAAAGGTTCCATAGAGTAACTAAATCATTCCCTCTCCGTTTCTCACTCTCCTGTCTCTCTTGTAATATTGGGTTTTGAATTGAAGGGGTTATAAATTACTTTTGTACAAGGCTGGGTCTTTTTCTTAAGCAGTTACCTTAAGAAGTACTAATTTCTCTTCTTGAACTGAGCACCCATGAAGATGGATGCATGTAAATAGGAATAGGGAAATTTCTCAAATGTGATGCCTTCTTTTTCCCACCTTCCTTTTCACAACTAAAAATCACATATTGAACTCCAATCCATACTGGCAGACTCTGGAATACTAGTGATATTGTCACTTGCCTGTGATTTGAAAAGTCAGAAATCTCTATTGGAAAAACTTTTAGTTGGCAACATATATGGGTTGGTGATCCTCTCTATATCGTGTATCTATCCTAATTTTTTGCTTGTTTGTCATGCAGCTTCTGCTCTAAGGGTCATGTTCAACAGTATGAATTCACCAGGGCAGCTAACACAATGGAGTGGAAATGGTGATGATCCATGTGGGCAAAACTGGAAAGGCATTACTTGCTCAGGCTCACGAGTTACAGAAATGTATTCTTCTGTTGAGATTCTGTTTTTTTTTCTGACATTGTATCCATTAGAATGCTATTGGCACTGATTCTTTTACCTGTTTTGTGTTCTTTTCCCAGTAAATTGCCTGGTCTTGGACTTTCTGGGTCACTAGGGTACCAGCTCGACAGTTTAACAGCAGTAACGAACCTGTGAGATTACTTATCCAGTATATTGTATTGGTCTCATTTCTATAGATTTTTTCTATGTTTTGACATGGTGATACAATGTGTTCTCCAGAGACTTGAGTAATAATAATCTTGCAGGCGCTATACCGTATCAGCTTCCTCCGAACTTGCAGCGATTGTATGCTTCGTATTTCATTTCTTTCTTATCTAAGTTATTCCTGCCTTTTCTGATTTTCTGATGATTTACATATGATGTTCTCTTGTATGCAGAAATCTTGCTAATAATCAACTTATTGGAGAAATCCCTTATTCCATTTCTCAAATGCCTTCACTTACGTACTTGTAAGTAATTTCAAGTTAATGCTTCTTGGTTTCAGCTTATCCAAGGTACAAAGCTAATGCCTTTTCTTGTCTCTTTGATTGTAGGAACCTTGGTCACAATCAGCTTCAGAAACAGTTGGGAGACATGTTTGGACAACTAACTTCTCTTTCCACATTGTGAGATCTTCCCACACATTATTAATAAATAAATAAATAAATAATTTTACTTGGCTGCTTACATTAGTCTTATTGAAGGGTATAATGAGATATCTCTGTTACTTTGACGGATTGCTAACAGTATCAATAATTTTTTGGCTACTTTTCTTCTTTCTCGACCTGATAAAGAAATTTGGGTTGACACTTTTAGCACTTTACAGTTAACAATGCAACAACAAAACTTGTGCAGGTGCATATTATATTTCTGCTTAAAGTGAACGTTATCAATATCATTACTGTTTCTTGTATTATACACTATAATGTCTGCTGCTGGGTATTGGAAGTGCCATTTTTTTTTCCTCACAAGTAGATCAAATTGAAGCTCATTCAGTAAATTATGGAAGAAAAAGGCAACAAAATGTTGATAATTTCTCTATGCCACTACAGGGATCTATCATTCAACCAGCTATCAGGTGACCTACCTGAGAGTTTTAGCTCACTTTCAAGTATGAAATCAATGTAAGTTTCAAAATGACCACCTCTGATAGTAGAACTTAGCATATTGTCTTGACCACCTTTTCCTTAATTATTCCTTCGCCAGGTATTTACAAAACAATCAGTTTACTGGAGCTATAGATGTCCTCGCAAATCTTCCTCTTGCAACTCTGTGGGTACCAGCTTATCTTTTAAATTCACCAGTAATATTGTCCTCTCATTGTTTGCAATTGAGAAATCAGTCTTTTTACTATATTTGCAATCATGTTTTTCAGGAATGTTGCAAATAATCGTTTTACAGGTTGGATCCCTAGCCAGTTCAAAAATATTAATCTACAGTAAGCATTTGCATTGAGGAAATTTTCATTATTATCCCTTTTGTTTCATGAGAGAGAAGTTTGTGAAAATTATAGCCTGAATACAGGAAGGATGGTAACAATTGGAACTCAGGGACTGCACCCCCTCCTCCACCAGGTACACCTCCAGCCCATAATGGCCCAAGTTATAAATCTGGTGGCAATGACAGCCCATCAGGCAGTGGTGCTGGTGGTGGCAGCAAGAAATCAGGAATAAGTGGTGGTGGCATAGCTGGAATAATCATATCCATACTTCTTGTTGGGGGGATAGTAGCTTTCTTTTTAGTGAAGAAAAAATCCAGGAGGTCCTCAGATATAGAAAAGTTTGGCAGTCAGCCAAGTGCCCCTCACTCTTCTACTAATGTTGTACCAGGTAGAACCAGTTTTTGCCTGTGCCTTTCACTCTGTTGAGCATCATGGATGAACTATCTGTATTGTTTGCATCATTTTTCCTTTTCTCACTGCTGCATTAGATTGCTTAATGGGCTTTGTTGCTTGTTACTTTCTAGACTGGAAGTAAGGTGGATGGCTTTGCTATTTATACACAAGCAACTATGATTTATCAGTGTGCTTTGCAATCTATTCATTTTCATTGCTGATAATTTGACAGAATTATAAGTCAAAATATGAAACATAAGGGGCTGAGGGATATATTATAAATGTCTAGGAATGAATATCTTAAATGCATAGATAAAATACTTGCAAATTTACAGTGTCCCTATACATTCTCTCGTGAAGAAGCCTTAGCCAATCTGATTTGGGATTTGGACAGTATCCTGTGATTAGCTCCAAATAAACTTTGTTGACTTGAAAACTTTGACTCCCATAAATTAATAAAAGCAGTTCCATGTAGAACTTTACTACTTCAGTGTAGCTTGAGGTCCATATCATTACTGATTTATGAAATCATCATGCTGGGCATTTTTCTTCATCTTTCCTGTTCTTTTGATTTGTCCTCTTGTGATCTTATCTTTGAAATTGTACTGCAGACATGAAGTCTATGCAAGCTTACTCTGCAGTCAACACAAAGATATTTGACACCTCAGCCTCAATCAATCTTAGACCTCCACCTGTTGATCGTCACAAGTCATTTGATGATGAGGAGTTTTCGCCAAAGCCTGTTGTCAAGAAACCTGTTGCCGCTCCTATAAATGTGACATTGTACTCTGTTGCAGACCTGCAGATGGCTACTGGCAGCTTCAGTGTCGACCATCTTCTTGGCGAGGGGTTATTTGGACGTGTTTATCGAGCTGAGTTTGATGATGGGAAGGTATACTTTTCTCACCTTTCAAATCAATTTGACTATTTCAGTTCAAGGATAAAAAAATATTCTTGAACATGTCTTGCCCCTCACATACTTTATTGTAAAACTTTCCATTCTCTATGATGAATAACATACCCACTGATAATTAAGGTAGCTGTGGAAAGTTGTGTAAGAAAGTGTATAGAGTGATTGCAAGTGTCTACACAGTAAGAAACTGTGCATATGTTTCCTTCAGAAAGTTTCTTTCTTTCACACGCTCGCTCTCCCTCTTATCTTATTGAGTTGTAACATCTACTTTGACAACACTGTAGGTTGTTGCTGTGAAGAAACTAGACTCTGCCACTCTGCCTAGTGATATGTCTGATGATTTTACTGAGATAGTTGCAAGTATTTCCCTGTTGCATCATCCAAACGTGACAGAACTAGTGGGTTATTGTTCAGAGCATGGACAACATCTGCTGGTCTATGAGTTTCATAAAAATGGCTCACTGCATGACTTCCTGCATCTATCAGATGAATACAGCAAACCTTTGATATGGAACTCCCGAGTCAAGATAGCTCTGGGGACCGCTAGGTCATTAGAGTAAGTTCGTAGAATATATATGCTCAGAAAAAGAATGCCATGGTTCTAATTGTTTCTAAATAACATCAAGGTGAACCAAGAAGATCAGAACACCTCCATGGTTCAGTTATTGGTGTACACTAGGATTCGATCAATGCCACTTGAATGATTCCACAAAAAAAGATTCTTAACTATTTAGCTTAGCTCCATATTATAAAATAGAAATGATAAAAAGCATCAAGAGGAAAACCTTATGAACGAATCATTGTTTTATTTTCTGAGCATCTAGAACCTTACCATATGGAGTTGCTTTGGCATGTTCATTTCCACTGCATGTTAATCTTTCTAAGATGCAGGTCATGGTCCTGATTTTGTGAACAAATTTTGATATTGGAATTTGGAACTTCACCATATGATAGGGAAAGACTCCAGCCCTTGCAACTGCAATCTTCATTATTCATGGTTGTTACTTACCTGTGATATTAACCATGAACTTCCTAATACTAAGTTTTTTTTTCTCAGGTACCTTCATGAAGTTTGTTCACCATCTATTGTTCATAAGAATATCAAGTCCGCGAATATACTATTGGACACAGAGCTCAATCCACATCTCTCAGACTCTGGCCTGGCAAGCTGTCTCCCTAATGCAGACCAGGTTGGTCATGAGCCTCCTTAATTTTTCTTGATATTCCATTGCATCATATTTCTTTGATATGGATTGCGAAGAATTAGTTGTCTTTGAGCTTTTTATCATTGTCTTAGCTTTAAATGTTTTCCCTTTGCATAATTTGCATGCAAGTTGGGTTTTTATTTTCTGTATTTTTTTATGAAGCCCTGTCTGCAAGTTATGACTGGATAGTTAATTCATACTTCTAACTTGTGCCTGTCTCTCTTCTTCTGATTTTTAACTGGCCATGCTGTGTTAGTATCACATTTTGAGATGGTGCAACATCTAGGATATCTGGGCTCCTTGCAGGATCTACTGTGAGACTACCAAGCAAAATACTAGTGATTTCATTGTTGCAAGTTAGCTTATTTCACTTTTTGTGAGGAACCATTTATTTCGTGTCTTTCTTAAGATATGATTTATATTATTCTCTTACTAACACAACCCCTTTAAGTGAAAATTCTTTGATTTTGACACTTGCACAAAGTCGGTGATTAATTTTTAATAATTAGAATGAGGTTGTAAGATTCTAACTCATTATCGTTTGATTATCAAGACTCTAATATCATATTAAACAACCGTCACAACTCAAAAGCTTAAGCTATTAGATGATGCCCCGATAATAGTTTTACTGCACACTTGATTTTGAAATGTTTATTTGATATGGTATTGAGGCCTTAATAACCAAATGGTCACGGGTTCAAATCTGTGTATCCCTATTTTAATTAATAAAATTAAGCACAAAGTAGTTTGAGTTTGCAAGTTTCAAGCTGTAAGGTTTTCACTTGAGGGGTGGGTTAAAAAATCAATATAAAACTATTCTTGGAACCTCACCTAATAATTTTGGATTGCGATGGTTCTTTAACATGGACAGCCTCTTAATTGGTGATGAAAATCTTCCTGTACTTCAGTTAAAAAATTTATCTGTTCCATTTGCAGCACTGAATTATTTTAGAGGCTAGACTAATCTCTAATCACACACGGCAATTTGCTTAAAAAATAAGTCTTATTTTTCACCACACGTGCAGGTACTGAACCATAATGCAGGTTCTGGATACGGTGCACCTGAGGTAGCTATGTCTGGTCATTATACTCTAAAGAGTGATGTTTACAGTTTTGGTGTAGTCATGTTGGAGCTTCTTACTGGACGTAAACCATTTGACAGGTGAAGTGCCAACATAAACAATGTGATGACTCTCTGACTGCCATAATCATGTTGATTTTCTCATTATTCTCATAATTTTCACTGAAGATGGGATAAAAATGAGCTGGTTATTAATAATCTCATTGCAATGTGAATTGCTAACAGCTCAAGGCCTAGATCTGAGCAATCATTGGTACGTTGGGCAACCCCTCAGCTCCATGACATTGATGCTTTATCTAAAATGGTTGACCCAGAACTCAAAGGGCTCTACCCTGTGAAATCTCTCTCCCGGTTTGCTGATGTCATTGCTCTTTGTGTCCAGGTAATGTATAACATGAAAGAGGGAAATTAGGTGGGGTTGGGTTGAGGGAAGGGGGTTTAAAGTGTGGTAGCTTGGTATTGCATTTTATAAAATGAAGCATAGAGTGGGAGTTCAAATTGGCAGCTCGGCAAGTTGGGGTATTTTGTAGTTCTAAAAGGGAATGGGTGGGTGTGCTAAGTCTTGTATGTATTATTGGTCTAATGCTTATGGTTGTTTCTGTGGCAGCCTGAGCCAGAGTTTCGACCTCCCATGTCAGAAGTAGTTCAAGCATTGGTTCGTTTAGTGCAGAGAGCTAACATGAGCAAGAGAACAATTGGAAGCGATCAAAGTGAAACACCAAGAGCTGTCAATCCAGACACACAAGACTATATGTCTTGAAAATTGTCGCAAAATCATTAATTTCTTGCATTGTTGTCAGTGATTTATAGCCGTCAGTTCATTATGTTTATTTTGCTTTCAAGTTTTTTCAACATAGATGTGTCGTTGAATGTTGACTTAAACGCATATACGAGAATCAAAAGCTTGGTGCATTGTGTTAAAAAATGACAAGGTTTATCCAAGTGTTCGTTCTCTGGGGCTCTCTCTGTAATGGCTTCGTGACAGTTAATGGCATTCTGTACATGGTTATACTGCTCTCTCTTCCTTGTTAAAAATGGTGACCATGCCTTTTCATGATTCTCAGATGTATTTTCATTGAGCCCCTGGTAGAGAAGTCATGTGAGGTTTCACTGCTGGTTCATTCAAGCAACTAGTTTGAGAGGGAACATAATCTGATAATCCTTTTTATTCCGGCGACCCTCGAAAAGAAAGGGAATGAAACGCCATGTGATATCAATGAATACCATCTTTAAACATCATGGCAACACAAAAGTAGGAGGTAAGATTTGGTCATGCTGGAAAACTCATTTTTTCATCTCCTAAGGTTGCTGTTCTGATCAATACCTGTCTGCTCAAGTTTCTTTTGTTCTGTGTTCGGTGCTCTGGTTGAAGGCTTAACCTTTACAGCTCAAATGCTTTCTTTGAAACTACGGGGTTTTTTTATAATCAAAATATCGTTTTGCTAGACACCAGCTCTTGTATAACACGATCACCTAACACTATGAAACAAGATACAGAGCGCCAGCATTTTGGGGCATGGAACTTGAACGTGAGATGTATCTTTAAATATCATGATCCATTACAAAAATTAAAAAATAAAAGCACAAAAAGGTCCACGGCCTTGAAACCCAAGTAAAGGGAGTTCTAGTAAACACGTATAGAGTTCAACAAAAGAGCAACGTGTTGCATCACTTGGAAAGATGTATACCATCAAATTTCTCTATCCAACATGCATAATCACCCACTCAATTGTAGACCATATATTTCGGTGTTGCACTGAACTTTTGGTATCCCTTAATTACTTTGTTCACTGCATCAAGGAAGTCCTTCTCTGTCACTGTCTTCCGCCGGGCTCGAATAGCATACATTCCAGCTTCAGTACACACACTTCTAATGTCCGCTCCTGAAAAAAACCCACTTTGTTTATCAATAATTCAAAACACACCAAGTTAACTATGGTCTGTGCATTGACAATGAAATGGGGGATGGGGGCATCCAAAGTCAAGGGAAGAACCAGCCGATGGGGAAGTCCTGAAATAACAATAATCTAACATGGGATAAATGATATTAGAGTTCTGTTCCTTTTTTTCTTTTTTTAACAAAGAGGGGAAGTCCAGATACAATTTGGGTCTCAAAAAGATTGCCATATATAACACATGATTTCTCCACCAATTCTTTCTAGCCATGCCTCTCAGTATAGTTCCACATGAAATCCTCAGAATAGTTCTACATGGTCCTTTCCTATTTTTTCTATGGTGTATCAGTCACACAAACACACATGCTACAAAAGATAGTACCAAGACAGAAGCCTAAGATTTTTAACCAAATCTCCAACCTCTTATCACCTTAATGAGCCCCAGGTGGTGTATTTTATATTGTTATCAGAGAACTTTTCTGTACCAAGAATCTAAGTACAGTGAACCATAACATAAATGCAGAATTTACCTGTTGAATTCGGGCAGAGCCGAGCCAAAAGCTCAAACCGGACATCCCTTTCACAGTTCATTGTTCGGGTGTGGATCTTAAATATCTGTGCCCTACTCTCCAAATCTGGAAGACCAAACTCAACCTTACGGTCTAATCTTCCAGGGCGTAATAGTGCTGGATCTAGGGTGTCAGGCCTGAAATACAGAATGAACACATCTTATGCTTAAAAGTTGAAGATGAACAGAAAATTCAAAGCAACAATATGAAACCAAGAAATTACTGAACGGAGCAGCAATTGAAGCATACAGAAAACCAACATTCATTTTCAAACACATGAAGACACATTCCATGACTTTCAACTTTTCTGAATTTGAAAGCTAAATTCTAGCAGAATGTGCATGCCAAGATGTTCAAAGCAAAGATAAGCAAGCAATTGATTCCAAACATGCAGGCAACTAAGAAATGACTGGTTCCAAGTGAGAACAATGGGCAAAATTAAGAAACAGCACTGAAGACAGTTACAACTAACAAAAGGAATGGCAAGGAGCAAGTGTGCCACAAAGATTTCATAAAACAGCACCCATATAGTAAGCAAATCTAACCTGTTAGTTGCCATAAGAACTTTGATGTTTCCTCGAGCATCAAATCCATCAAGTTGATTAACGATTTCAAGCATTGTACGCTGAACTTCATTGTCTCCACCTACACCATCATCAAACCGTGCACCCCCTATGGCATCAATTTCATCAAAGAACACAATGCAAGCCTTCTTTGAACGGGCCATCTGCAATAGAGAACATTTTATTTTATTTTTAACATAAGAAAGCATTGTAGACAATAAGAGGAATAAACACCAAAATGGAGCAATTCTTAACCTGAAAAAGTTCACGGACCATCCGGGCTCCCTCACCAACATATTTTTGAACAAGCTCACTTCCAATAACCCGAATGAAACAAGCATCAGTTCTATTAGCCACAGCTCTGGCTAAAAGTGTTTTGCCAGTTCCAGGAGGACCATAGCAGAGAACACCCTTAGGAGGATCAATTCCAAGTTTTACAAATTTTTCAGGGTGTAGCATGGGCAGCTCAACAACCTACAAGTTTATTGGTATGAGATAAAAATTTAAAAGGAAAACAATGAATTACAAAATAAATTAATCGAAAACAAAACAGAAATAAAGAAAGAGCTACACGCCTCTCGCATCTTTTCTATCTGCTCTTTACATCCACCAACATCATTATATGTCACATCAGGCTTCTCCTCTACTGTCATCATGGTCACACTAGGATCAATTTTGGGAGGCAGAGGAATCTGTATCTGATATTTATTGCGATCGACCCTGCAACAAAAAACATGGTTATTACTTTGATTCCACCGAGTGCTAACAGATGATCCCTCAATATAGATAATGAACAAAGGTCAATGGTATTGGATAATGTGAAGATACAACATAAAATTAAAGCAAGAAAAGGCATGGGTATGGTTTAAGGTGCTTGTGTAGAGCTAAAGTCTTATTATAAAATATAGGCCATGAGCCACTTCTACATGATTAGACTACTACCAATCCATTACAAACATGTTAGTCCTCCTTAATATAAAAACATCATCAATAAGTTTAAATTGAGAATATGGAAGTATAATTCAAATAAGGCTAGATCCATTTAGCAAACAAAGCTGGAAATGAAAAAGATATTTGTCAGGCAAACTATAGAAATTAACGCATGAATTAATTTAATAGTGAACATGAATATGGACGAGATATCCTACTACTTCAGAAAATATTGTAGAAAAAGCTAAGCTACAAAATAGTAGAGTGCAAGTTGCAAAGTTTAAAGAAAAACCTACCCCACACGCATGCCTTCTTCTATGTCAGTAGGGGAAACCTTGTCACCCAACCCAACAACAAACTGGAATGGGATAACAGAGAATACATTAATGAAAATATGATTAATTATATGTAGATTTGGTTCAAAACAAAAACTACTGAAAAATAATCCATAAAAAAACAAGCTTTAAATTGTGATAATTTTTGTGTCCGCATGTCTTGCATTCAGTATTTGATTTTAGAAAACAAAAATCGCTGAAAGAAAGAAAAATTGACCAAAAGGATTGTCATGAAGAATGTCCATGTGAAAACATTCCAACAATATGCCTTGAGATTTGAAGCATACCTTGGCAATTTGCTTAACATTTATCATGTATTTAGCATCTTCAGTGTTTGGACTAATTATCTTGGTGCACCTAGCCACCTGGTTAGGAAACGAAGTCAAAAAACCAAACACAGAAAAAGTGCAAATTGCTGGTTAAACCTCCTCTAGTGAACCCATACCTGAAGGGGCTGTTCCTCCTGCATCATTTGCTTGTCAGAAACAAGATCCCACTGGCTCGGCGCAGCTAAACCAGTATCAGACTCCTTGATACCTATTTTTTTTATTAAAAAAATGAAGCAAAATACAATGGATCAATAGCAATAACAAAACCATGTAAGCCCTTTTAACAAGATTGAAAAAGAAAAATATAATATCGTTGAGATAAACACAAACCGCATAAATCATTGACTCTCTTAGCCATTTCCTTAATTTCCTTCTCGGCTTTCTTTATACTCGTAGAGTACGGTCCTAAGCCCTGCATAAAACCAACTAGCACTACTTAAATTCCGGTAATAAACTTCCTTTGCAAAATTATAATGCTACCCTTAAAACAAGAAAACGCAATAAAAAGTCAATGGTGCTGATGCTCAAACCTAATAGTTAATCAAAGAAAGAAGCTTTTCTAATTTTTAATTATAGAAATGGAAGAAAGAAGAGAGCATTAGGAGCTGGGTAATACTATGATGATTAGGGTTTAGGGCAAATAAACGAAAGTGGAGTGAATTGAGATAGAAGCTAGGGTTCAGAAAGGAGAAAGGGGAAAGGGGTTAGATACATAGGTCTTGAGGAGAGCGATATCGTCTTCATCCAGAGGGGGAGGGCTCTTCTCGTCCTTGAACACATCCTCCACATCACCACTTCCCATTCTTGATTTCTTGTTGCTTCGCTTTTCTTTTCGAGAGAGAGAGGAAGATCAGCAGGCTGAGGCAGCAGAGCAGAAAGAGAGGAAAGAGTGATATTTCTGATTCAAGCTGAGCCTATAATAATCAGCAGCACGGACGGGCTTCCCTTTTTATAAGGGCCTGTGCGAGCCCATTTCATTTCTTTTAAGAAAAAAAAACTACCACAAGTTAGCCAGCTCCCTGAACAGTTTTTTTTGCCAATATGGTGTCGGATACATTTTTTCAAAGATAAAAGAAACAATGGATTAAAGTTGTCAAAATCACGAGTTATATATATATACTAGATAATTGCCCGCGGCAACGCCGCGGGTATTTTTTTGTATATAATTTAATACAATTAAATCTACAACGATCAATTTATATGATATAAGTAAATAAAAATTATAGATTAAAAGATAAAATGTTTAAAATTTTGAGTTGAGCTTGTCACGTAAGTATATATTACATCTTCTAAAATATAGGAATTGCGTTATAAACGATCACAAAAGAGTGTGCACTAACATTAGAAAAAAGAGCAAAATATTCGAATAAGAAAAAAAAACTTACTGAAATCATTATTGTGCAGATAATAAAATTATTAAAATCAATTAATAGAAAGGAAAAATAAAAAAACAACAGGGAAAACGAAGCAATATTCATTTAAAATATTATAACAATAGCAACATCGGAGTCTTAATATCTAAAATTATTATTGCCGCTAGAATAAAAACAACAAAAATTATTAAATTATACCGAGAGAAAAAAATAAAAAGTATGAACAAAACAGCAAGCAAGAAAAACCAATTAAAAATTATTATTATTATTATTTTTATTATGAAAGAATAGATAATCACTATTATTATAATAATAGAATACATAAGCACTATTCTTATAATAATAATAATAATAATCACTATTATTATTATTCTTATGATAATTATTATTATTATGTTAATAATGAAAGAAACAAAAGTAAATGAAAGATTAAAAATATCCTAGAAACTTTAACAAAAGATAAAAAAAAAAATTTACCATGGCTATTACTTGAAAAATTTTTTTATCAAATTATCGGGAGGGGAAAAAAATAATAAAAGAGTAAGAATGAAAAATCATTAAATCATGATTATTATTATTATTATTATTATTATTAATTATTATTATTATTATTCTTATTGTGTTAAATACACTTATATATACATGGGCAAAAGTAGGGATTAAAAAAAAAATCAAAGTATAAGGGCTGAATTGAAAATGATATATAAAGGGCTTAAATTAAAAAAGTAAAAGTCAAAGGGCTGAAATGCAACTTACATTTATTGTCAATTGAAATCAGAGGATAAAATTGCAAAAATCGGAACTTTTGTACCGCATTGATTGAGTTATATACAGCCAATCCGGAAATTGAAAGTAGAAGGACCAAAGTGCAACTTTGACACTCCGGAGAGAGAGAAACGTGGTCGGCGGCTTCAACCGGCCTCCTACGCGTCCACGGACTTGTTTAGGTAACACGCGCCACCGCGGGAGGAAGACAACACGGCGGCGCATCGTTCTGGCCTCCGGTAGACAATTTCCGGCCACCGGAGGAGGCCGCACGCGCCGCATGAAGAGGGCGTGAGGCGGAAAACCGCCCGGCGCGTGCGGCGGACGCCCTTCCAGACCCGATTATTTAATTGTAAAAATAGGGACAATTACCGTCCTGTCCCTTGACCGAATGAAGTGTTTTTGTCTTATTAGGGGCTAAAATCGTCTTTAGCCATTTCAGAAAATAATTAAAAATTCGAAAGTTGCGGTGGACCGGACCGGTCCGGCTGCGCGCAATTACGCCGGTGCCCCTCAGCCGGATGCCTTATTTTGTCCTATTACCGGGGACGAAATCGTCAATACACTGTTCACAACTGAATATTTAAAAAAAAAATAGAAAATTGAAAAGGAAAAACCGATTTTGTCCCCGCCTGCCAGCCCCTCCTCTTCGCGCGCCCGAGGGCCATTTCCGGGCGTGCACTGTAGCAAGCAATAGTGGATTGTGAGGGGAGCTATAGGGCAAAACCCCACGCCGTTTATTGTGTTTGTAATATATATGTATGTATATGCTATATTGGACTTAATTGGTAAGATCGGTCTGATTTTATAAGTTTATTAAATTTGTAATATGAGCCAAGTTAGTTTTGAATTTGACTTTAAAATATTTGTTGATGATTTTATGAGATCAGACATATCTTTCAAACTATATATTGGATCTAGTTGAAATTTTATAGGAAAATATTAGATACATGAAAATATATTTTGACAAATTGTTCGATTAAACAAAGTTTTAAAACATTATTTCAGAGAGTTAAGGTTATTAAATGAATCTTGTCAAATCTGTCAAACTAGACATTCATGTATTGTTTTGGACACATCTGGAGCTACAAATAAAATTTTATTGCAATTCTAGATGGGACAGAAACCAAACATCTCAATATTTTCAAATATATATGATAAACTTAGTAATTTATTCATACGAAAAAGAACTATTTGTTTGAAATCATGATGAAATCTACCGGGAATGTTTGAAAATTAGAGATTCGGACTACATGGAAAATTTTTAGAATGAAGACTTTGTTTTTATTATCATATCTTATTTATTTATTTAATGTTAAATAATTACTTCTAATTTAAGTTTTTTCTGACATATTAAACATTATTTAATAGTTTAATTTAATTATTAGATTTATGTTAGTTAATTATTAATTTAAACTCATTAATTCTATTGACCAATCATTCTTCATAAATAATATGGTTGATTTATTTCCTAATAACCTCCCCTTTTTGGATACCCCTGAAACTCATATAGGTGACACCTAAATTACTAATATGGTTATTATTGAGTTATATTCCTCATCTGAAAGATTTGTACTAGGTATTATTTATTCCTCTACTTTTCATCACTTTAACCATTTAAAGAGAACTTATTGTTGAACTTAAACATTTTTAGGGTTTAACTACCATTACCTTATATAAGCCTCGATATTTATTCTAAAACCAATTTTAATAATGTTCAGTAATAAGCCATATATGAAGACTTATAAGGAGATCATATACTTGGAATATTATTTCTTTTCCACCTGAAAAATTTGTTATTGGAAGTAAATAGGTCTATAAAGTCAAAACCAAATTTTATGGTTTATTGAGCGATAAAAACCTCGTTTTATTACAAAAAGCTTCATTCAAGAGTATGAAATTAATTATGAAAAAACATTTTCCCTTACTGTTTATCCTATCTTAGTCTATAATATGTTAGCTGTTGCTGCATGATATTTTAGATTATCTTAGATGCATGAATAATGTCTTTCTTAATATTTGTTTTATTGAAAAAAAAACTAAATGAAACCTCCCCCTATATACTTGTATCCTACAAATATAGTTTATTGCTTTTGGCATGCTTTATATGGATTCAAACAAGCTTATTGTGTATGGTTTTATGTTCAACTATAGTTGTTTTTATTATAATACTTATGATCTCACACTTTATGCTTAATTGACAAACTAGGTTTGTGTTTTTCTACTTATTTATATAGATGACATAACTATTATGGAAGATGATCATTCTAATATCACTGCTTTTATGACTCTCTTCAACCGAAAGATGGAAGACCTTAGTTCTCTCAATTATTTTATTAGTGTTGAAATACTCTCAAACACTAAAGGATATTATTTTTCTCGGACTAAATATGTTTATGATTTACTTGATCGAGCAAGTTTTTTAAACAATATAATCAGTTTTGCCCCACTAAAGCGATCAATTATTTGTTACCACTCTCTATCGGTAAGTAGTTAGTAATTTAGTGTATCTTATTGTAATCCACCTTGGTATAATATATATTGTTCATGTTGTTAGTTAGTTCATGTCAATTTTTCACTCCTTGCACTATAAAAGCATTCATCCATATATTTTGCTATGTAAAAGCCACTCTTTTTATAGTCTTTATCTTCCAACTCAATCCTCACTCGATTTGTGAGCTTTTGTAAATTCCATTCGAGTAGATAATTCCATTGATGAACAATTAACCACTAGTTCTTACATAATGTAAGGGGATTTTTTATTTATTTCTTGGTGTAGTAAAAAAGTAGAGTTTTGTTAATTGTTTAAGCAATGTGGCTGAGAATCATGCCTCTGTTGATACCACCCAAGAAATATTTTGGTTTTGATGGCTTTTTAACGATATAGGTGTTCAGGTTTCCAATGTTACACCTTTATTTATTTATTTATGATAAAATATTATTCAAATTGCATAAAATGATATATATCATGAGTGTAACAAGTATATTGAGTCTGAATGTTATTTTATTAATTGATATATCTTCAAAGACACTATTAAACTTGATTTAATTTGCATAGCAAATCAATTTATTGATATCTTTACCAAGCCTCTCTTTCTTAACTGTTTAGGAGATTTAATTTCCAAACTCAAACTTGTTTCCACTACATTGACTAAGTTCAAGAGTTGTTTATATATATATATATATATATATATATATATATATATATATATATATATATATATATATATATATATATATATATATCAGTTTCTCCATTGGTTTTTATATTGTAATAGTTTTCATGCATTTTATTCGATTATTCTTTCTTATCTTTAAAAAGTTTATTGAAGAATTGCTTTATGAAATAAGGATACTTGAGTGATTTAATAGGCATTACAATGTGCTAATAAACTTTACATGTCAATTTTACGATACAATGAACTCCAATACTTTATATAATTAATAACTAGTCATGGCAATTGTAAACTTTATAGGAAATATGGTTTTGAATATACCTCATTTGAGGAGTTTAGTGAGAGGTTCAAGATTGAAACTCTTTGATTGCTATTTGACATAAAAAATGACAATTTGAAATATATGATTCATAAACTATTACTATTAGGAAGTTTAGAAGTGTTTTAATGTTATTAAGCTGAAGAATCAAATATAGTAAGTGACAAGATAAAAAGATTGAGTTTTAAGTGTACTCAATTATGCTTGACAATTAGGCTAAAAACTCCTTTACTCATGGTTTATCAAGTTCATTAGAGTAGAACCAAGTATTAGTAACATGTATTTTGGTTCAATTGGGACATATATAATATGACTTTTAGTAAAAAAGAGAACTTGTTCTTGAAAAGAATAAAACAATTTATTAACCGATCAATAGAATCCTCAACTTGACAATTTCAAAAAGGAAGAAGAAAGTTTTGAATGTTGAGATGTTGGGTTTAAAGCTTGATCTCAAAATATTGGAAGTAGAGATAATATATCCTTAAAATAAATTTAATTTGGAGTTTTTGAATAACTAATTTATTTTATTTTTAGATGAAGAGATTTGTGTTTGATCATATATGTACTTGACCCATAAACTGACAGCATCATTTCTTTTAAAAGTAATAACAGGAGGATTAATTGACATGGGTGAGCTATTAAGATCCAGCACAATATCACTTATACCTCATCATAATATAAGCTTTTATTTTATCTCTTTTAAGGTGAGACTAAATACTAATTGTTACATCTATTGTGCAACTATTTTATCTTACAGGTGCATAACAAGTAATTTTTTATTATAAAAAAAGGTTGTAGAATAACATTTTTTTTATATAAGAAAAAAAATCAGAGACAACATAGTTTTGTACTTGTTGTAATTGAGAAATATAACATTTTAAGATATTGTTGATGAGAAACATGTTATTTTTTTTAAAAAAAAAGTTAAATAGATCGGTACAAACTATAGTGAGAAGAGATGTGATAGAGAAAAGAAAGAGACCTTAGAGGCACATCAAAACTCAAATTACGACATCACCGATACCACTGAAAAGATCTCAATAAGATGATTTATTGATACTAAGTGAGTCCCCAATGGCGATCGAGATAAGCCATACTCTCTATCCAAGAATAAGTGAGCAATTATAATGAAGAGGTAAAAAAAAAGAAGAAAAAAAGAAATAGATCCTGGAGACACATCAAAGCTTTGATTACAACTCGATTCCATCAGTACAATGAAAAAGATCTCAATGAGACAATTCCAACCACATAAAAAAAAGTCACCAATTTTGATCGGAGCAGGCCATACACGACAAACAAGGGTGAAGAATGCGATCCATTGTAATCATTGTTGATGATTTTTCTTGGTGTCATTGGATTTTTCTATTCAAGATCTTTTTAATGATATCAATGGTGTTGTAATTGGAGTTTTGATACATTTTCAAGGTCTTTTTTTTTTTATTTCATATCTTCTCATCATGATTTTTCACTTATATTTGGATGAAGAACCATAACCCATTCTAGTTATCATTGATGATCTTCCTTGGTATCATTAGACTTGTTTATTGGAAGTATTTACAATAATATTGATGATAACATAATCATAACTTCAGTGTGTCTTTAGAGTTATTTCTCTCCTCTCTCCTCTCTTCCCATTATAATTTATACCAACACATTTAATAATTTCGTTGAAATACCATATTTTTATTAATGACATCTTAAAATATTATATTTTCCAATCATAATATATACAAAATTATACTATTTAACACATATGCTTATATTATTTGACCAAATGTTTTTTTTTCAAATGGTGTTGATATGCTCACCACCAATGAGAAACCAAACTTTATCATTTAGCAATTATGGCCTTCAGGGCACAAACTAAAAGTATGCATAAGTAATGTTTATTTTTATAGTCCAACCATGTTTTTGAAAACTTTTTTCTTTTTCAAATTGTGTTTTTAGATCATTTTAATATGTTGATATCAAAATTATTATTTTAAAAATATATATTATTTTAATACATTTCTAAATAAAAATAACACTTTGAAACACTTTGAAAAATAATTATTATCATAATATCAAAGACTAACATAATAAATTATAAAAACAAGAATAGAATTGTTAGATGCTTGAGATAATTATCCAAGTTATTGAACAAATCATATCACTTGTAGCATTGTCATGTTAGAGTCAAATCCTTTACTTTCCTGTATTCAATTTTCTCTCCAAAATGACCATAATGATGATTGATTTAGAGGGTGTTTAGGGCAATAGTTAGAATTGTTTTTTAATATATTTCTAAATAAAAAATATTTAAAAAACAATTATTATTACAATATCAAACACTAACAAAATATATTAGAAAAACAAGAATTGTTAGGTTAATAGCAAATCATATAACTTGTAGGACTGTCATGTCAGAGTCAAATATTTTACTTTCCAGTATTCATTTCTCTCCCACTCCCAAATAACCATAATAGTTGGAATTGCGTTTTTAAATATTTTATTTTTAAAAATACATCAAAATAATTTTTTAAAATTTATTTTTTACATCATCACATTAAAACAAGTGGAAAAAAAATGAAATATATTTTTTCCAAAATTTTATGGAACAATGGTAGAACCACCGCCTCAAACACACTGTTACATGACTTGGGAAAAATAGAACGATCTCACATTGATCAGCAATTGCGCCGCATCATGTTACGTAACAAATGACAGGTATACACCGCAAAAGTTTAACTACATTGAATGTCTAAACTTTGAAACATCCGTGGCATTCAAACTAAAGGTCTTGCAAATATCTGAAATTGCAGTGTCATTGAGGCCATTTCCTTCTGCATGCTTATCAAGAAGTTCCTGAAGGTCCTTTGATGGTTGCAGCACCTGTTTACAATTTCATTAAACCAACAGAAAGCTTTACTAAATCGATAGGAATGCCGTTGCAGCAAAAAAAAATTGTAATGGAATGCATATCCCTGTATGGATCTTAAGGACACTAGGCATCAATGTGGATAATAGATAGATATTCAAGGATAAATGCAGAAACTACAAATTTAACAACCGTTTGTCAAATCTAGCATCCCTTGGTGCATATAGGAAATAATGCCAGTATAATGAAAAGAGGTGAAAATGGTTTCCAGGAATCACAAGTTGTTATTAGTTTTTTTAGCATGTAACAAATACAAATATCTTAGTATAAACTTTATCATATATATATTGCCAGTATAATGAAAAGAGGTGAAATTGGTTCCCAGGAACAGGATGTAAATATATGACAAAAATTGGGAGGAATGAAAGTAGATCAATTTTGGAAAAGTAAATTCAAGTCCAGTTCATTCTAGATGTTATCCACCACGAGTAAAACCAGTTCATTACCATGAAACTAATTACATATGCTCACTTGGAATCTACAAAAAAATCCACCTTAACTTAGTTTATTTCGCGAAATGTTCAAGGCCAATCATTCCAATGATAATTCTAATCCTATTAAGAGACCGACGGATCATTAAAAATGTCAGACATTCACGAGAAAGCATACCCATAAAGAATCTTGTGAACTGTGGAATTTATGCTTGGATTCCTCACTCTCAGGCTCGCTTCCCTTGGGAGCAGCTGGATTTTCAGCATATGAGCAATCTGACACTAGCTGAAGAAGCTTCTCACTTCCCTATGGTATCAAAAGGCAAAATTTGAGAAGTCTGAAAAACAAAACTGTGAATAGATGCAGAAGACAGTGGCACATTATGATGAAGAACAAGAAACATGATACACAACTTCATCAATAGTAATCTCTCATAGAATAGAATAACACAATCTGCTTCTTACACTAATGCAAAGAAACCCCAACTTCATTCCATCTCTTAAAAATCATGCTAAAGATAAATAACACACCTGAAGAGCTCGCCAATTGGAATAACTGCGGAATAAGAACCAAAAGAATGGGATGTTGGGTAGAGGCAAGACCTAAATAAGAAAGAGAAAAGGGATGCAACACAAAATATTTAGAAGAGTTAGTGCATCTGCCTGTAATTCCTGAAGCATGAAAGGATAAAATTCAAAACCAATAACGCATGAAATTACAATGAAAATTGACATTCTTAAATCATTGCATACGTACAGCTAATGCACTTGACAATGGAAGCAGCATAACTGAACCATAGAAATATTTCTTGTGGATGGCAGCTCCCCTGATAATCAGACAGCACACTCACTTCAGGAGGACAGTGACAACCATAAAAAATTTCACAAAACCCAAATATTAAAAGAAGAAAAAAATGTCCATGGAAAATAAAGCTATAAACCAAGATAAAAATAAAATTGAGAGGTGAGTGATTTTTCAACTATGAAGACAGTTGGGATTATGAAGAAACAATTTTCTTTAAGGAGCTTGACATCATACAAAAAGCTTATCCCCTGAGAATTGTCAATTCTCAATGGCCTTGCACATTAGGCAAACAGAGCCTTCTTGCATCTCCCCGGAAAAAGGGCTGGACACTAAACACTCCTTTTAGCTAATTTCATTAACTTGGAGCCATGTCTTAGAACAGACACAGCGATATGTGAGAAACAAATAGAAAATGAGGCTTGTATCTGAGCCTCTTACTGCTTTGGATCATCCATAAGAGGTCCAAAATCCAAGCGAAGCATATTTAATTCCCCTTAAACTATTCTTGTTCGCTTCCAAAAAATAGACTACCAAATAGCAAAAACATTCTTGGAATGATTATTCTGCATTTATTGCATATTTTTAGAAGGGCAACCTCAACATTTACAAGAAATGAGATATCAATTACCTCAACATGTATAGGAAAAACAAAAAAATACATTTAAAAGCTTGATAAATGAAAAAACACAGAGGAAATCAATTACCTCATGGCAATATGTCGCAACCTTCTACGCACAAGTCGTGCATTTAAACTGCAATGTAGTAAAATAAAAAATAGTGACGAGGTTTTTAAATGGGTTAACTTCAATAAAAATGCAGAATCTAAATCTTGCTTTACTTTCACATTGCTCTACGAAGTATCAAATATAAGTTGTACAAACCTAATCAACGTTTATTCAACCAAAAGCAGATAAAGAGAGGATAAGAAATAGAAATAACCTGGAAGGGTAGGTAATTTCAACACTAGATACCTCCTTGGAGATAGATTTCAAAAAAATCTCAGACGGCTTAACCCTTGATAAAAGCTTCAATCCCAACCTGAACCATCAAATTTTTTCAATAAAAGAAAAAAGAAAAGAAAAGAAAATCGCCTCCCATACGCTAGCAACAACTTGTAACTAGTGAGTCCACATGCTGAGGCATCAAAAGAAAAAAATGGTAAAAAATAAGAGATACCCATGAAGCTTATTCTTGATGGTTCCCTCAGGAGCCTTCTCCAGACCCATCCATGCTTTGTTCATCTATTTAACCCAAAAAAAAAAGCACGCCTTTACCAATTTATGTTAATGGGTATTCAGCAAAATAAACAAACAACGGATAGAGAAAGAAATGGCAAGACCTTATTGGAAGCAAAATCCATAACAAGTTCCACATTTTTGGCACTGGAGTTGGAAGAAGAAGAGATCTTTTTCCAAAGATGTTTGAGAGTGGAAGGAGTAAGGGAAGAGGCTGCCTCTTCAAGGGAAGGGTCTATTGATCTGCTAAAGCACCAGTTTCTTCCTTTAACTGGAAACACCACCAATCTTGCTCTCATGATTCTACAATAAAAACAGACTTGGTTTTATTATTATTGCTCTCCTTCTAAATGAACTACTTGTGTTCTGACACTACAAAGAAGATAGAATAAATCTAATCTAAATCAAGAAGACAAGAAAAGAGTGTTGTAAATGTGTATATTCCAAAGTAAGTTGATGCTTATGGGAGTTAGGCAAAGAGGGTATTAACTGAAAGAGAGATGGAAGCGGCAGGCTCTCTTCTTTCAACAACAAAACAGGTTTTGGCTTGCCGTGCTAAAAGGAGGGTGAGGCGGAGTCCTGTTGAACTATGACTCAGCAATTTGCCTGCCAAGCGGGCTAAGCTTTTTGCTTGTTTGTAAATACAGTTTTTTTCTTCTTTTTTTACCTACAAGTTGGTCAACTTTTGCCCCTAAATCCATGCACTCAGGCTTCATCATCCCAGAATCCAATGCTGATGAGATCCATCCCCATAATAAATATAAAATTGAGTGTTAATTGATATTGACCATGTGAATATTTAATAATCTCAAATTATGATATATATTTAAATAAAAAATTAGCCATTCTTACAGGATAAAATTAAAAGCTCGACCTTTTTTCAACAACCCATTAGTGTAATGGAAAAAATACCCCCAAATGAAAGCAAGAAGACACGTGTCAAAGTTGCATGTCTTACAGGGGACATCTCTTAGCAATTCTAGACGCTGCAAGAGCAAGAAAACCCCTTTTGATTTTGCATAGAGCTGAATAAATTATAAAAATCCCATCTGTGTTAGAAATCCAACATCACAGTTGATGATATGCCCGGTTGGTGGTGGGTGACTCGAAAGATTGGTAATGGAGTCTGCAGCAGGAAGCATGATGAGATAATTGATGAGTAGGAGACTAATGACAAGCAAAAGCACCCAGCAGAGATGCTGTCCATGGAACCAAGCTACCTGTTACTCAAACCATCTACGTAAGCACCACTCCTCGCTTGCCCTGTACATATATATATCCCCTGGCTTTTAACTGACCAAGAAACAGCTAATCTTGATAAATTTGAGTGTCACTTGCTGGTCCATAAATTAATTTACAGAGGAAAGACGCGGAAAAGGAAATATTAATAAAAGGAAAAAAGAAAAGAAGAGCGAAGAAGTGGAGAAGGTCGTGGACTCCCAACTCAGCGGTTCTGATAAAACCTTACTCTACTATCAAATGACTTGTATCCCTAATGGTCACTGATAGATAGTCCTAAAGTCAGGATAGGCTACCAAGTTGCAAGGGCTTTCCTCTTTTCCTTGTTATATGTTTATGTGAGGGAAAGAGTGTTAGTATTTGTAATAAATCACAAACGTTGAACTTCATCCACGACTAGTAGTGCATGGTTTCATATTTTAGCTTCTTTATAACTTTATTAGCTCAGATAATTCAAGAGAGCCTCACGAGAAATAACACCAGGAGGCATAAGGAACAATTGAAGAAATTTGGTCTGCCTCTGCTGATAAATCGATATTAATAAAAGATCTACCCATAAATTCTATCTGGAACAACAGAAAAGAGTGGTTAGGGATACTTCAAGCACACAGTATAAATCAAAAAAATGCTTTTATCTCTAAATATTACTTGCTATAAACAAAATATGATGGGTGATAAAACTCATTAACTTGTGACCCCCGGTTAACTACTGCATCTATGACCTGTCTCAGCCGCCTCCTGTCCCTTCAACGAGCCTTCCACGAACCCATTTCTTAGTAGTGTCTGGCTTGGAAGATGTCTCTTCTTTCACAAACTGAACTCTGGATCCATTTGGTAGATCAATCTTTTCAGACTTCAGACTCCCGTTTGGTTCTGCTTGGCCAGGTTGCTTTCCTGAACTCGAATGGTCTGCAAGACTCGCCGCGCTCAGCAAAGGCAAAGCATATGCACGGGAGCCTAAGTGGCGAAGTTCCTTCTCACCATTCAGTATATCATGGAAGGCTAAATTACTGAAATTAAGGTCTTCATCTTTACTTGTTTCCAGGATCTTAGTCCCATTTACATGTCTCAACGCTGCTTGACCCAAGCCTCCGTTGCCTGAATTTATTTCCTTCTCAACTTCACTAATATGTTTGGTTGGTGCAAGAGATGGGTCAGGGTGCCTGTCAATCTCATTTGATATGCTATACCCTGTATCCACAGATTCAATTGATTGGATTGCTTCAGCAATGAGCTTTCTGGCTTCGATCAGGGAGGCACGAGCGATGGGGCTCCTCACTGCAGCCGCTTCAAGAGTGTTAGCGGCCTTCTCAGCTTCTGCAATTAATGACCTGCAGGATGTCTCATAAGATTAGTATAGTTTTTCTACAGAGTGAACAGTGGAATATTTTGATGGAAAGTTCAATTGCAACCAAAAGAAAAGAGTTATGAAACTTGGAAGAGCATGATGGGTTCTTCTAGCTTCAGCACTGCTACCATTTTCCTTTTCAGCAACAATTTCCAGTAAAGACTAGGAAGCAAGTGAACTAAGCTAGTTAGATGGAACATTACCAGACACCGGGGTTGAAAATGATTAATTGGTAGATGTGTAATGAATTCATAGTGCATGTTAGTAAATTTCCAGTAAAGAATAGGAAGCAAGTGAACTCAGCTAGTTAGATGGAGCATTACCAGCCACCGGGGTTGAAAATTATTAATTGGTAGATGTGTAATGAATTCATAGTGCATGCTAGTAAATTCAACTTTAGTTTCTATTCATACACTAAGTCATGTGCTAGGTTTGTCATATCCAATATAAGCAAACTAACCTAGCTCGTTCAATGGCTTCATTTTTCTTGGTTTCTGTGGCTGTTCTTTCCGCTCTGATGTTCTTTATCATCTCCAACTTTGTACGTGCCAAAGGATCCTTATATGGCGGTGTCTTACTTCTTCGCCTCAACTGCTGAATTGGGCTTCTTGTAACCCCCTTTTCTGTATCATTAGTTCTTCTCCTTGTGGAGTCCTGTCTAGCAGACTGTGAGCCACCACTTGGCCTCCGCCTTGGATTTCTTTCAGCACCAACTGGTGTGCCATGATATTTAGAAATGCCAGAGTAGACTCTCTCACGGTATTCCTGGTGGGGAAAAGGAAACTTGATTGATTGTAATGGGGGATAAAATATGTGCGAGTTCACAGCTGCAAACTTGAGTTAGTTGAAATCCATACCATCATAATCACAATTAAAATTAACTATGAGTGATGAGTAGATTGTATGCAATCAGCAAAAGAACAAGGAGTTGACCAAACAATGATTAAAACTACATAGTTGGGAGCAAACAATGAAAGAATATGTAGACAAAAAAAAAATATATGCATATGTCCACATCAACTTAACTATGAGTGATGAGTAGATTATATGCAATCAGCAAAAGAACAAGGAGTTGTCCAAACAATGAGTAATACTAATACTACATAGTTTGAGAGCAGACAATGAAAGAGTATGTAGACAGAAAAGAAATCAAAAAATGCATATGCCCAGATCAACTAATTCTTTTACAGGTATATCACCTCTGTACCATATATATCTGATAAAAAAATATTTTATAACTAGACATTTAGGTCATAAAATATGACATGTTTGCCAAGCAACATCCTAAATTCTTATTCCAAAATCGATTTTTGTTTCATGCCTCGATTTTGTTTTTGGTTATTTCAACCCTCCAATTTACCACTAATCTCATGGTCCAATATCAGAAATCAAAATCAATATTTATTGGAGGGAACATATAGCATTAAAATGCCAAAAAAAAACTCACAGGATCAGCCCATTTTGCAGCAATGGCTTCTGATATTTTTCTTCTTTGTTCAAGGGATTTTGGTGCTCTCTTGCTACCTTTTGGCCTAGGCGTTGTTTTCCTTTTTTCAACACTCTGCACCCATTCAAACTCAAGCTGTTGCCTTAAGATATTGTAGGAATCCCACTGCAGCTCTCCCTCACCAGTATAGCCTCTTCTTGAAGCTTCTGCGATTAAGTTTTGCCATTCAAAATAACAACCTTCCTGCATCATCAGCTTCTCACGGCGCTTTTGCCACCCTAATCTAACTCCATGCCCAATTTTCACCCTTGTCTCTTTGCTGTAAGATAACAACAATTGGACAGTTTTCAAGCTATAATTTCCAATCAGAATCTTCTACCCAGGTAAAAAACTATTTAGAAGGCAAATTAAGATAGTGTACATGACAAAAGCTCTATTAGCATTAGCAGCAGAAATGGCATTTTAAATCAAATTTGTAGCAAAGAGTTAAAAAGAGTAGTACCCACCTCTGAGCGTGTCCAAGGCTGGCTAGCTTCATCTTGATCTGCATGGTCATATTTTAGAGCAAATAACAAAATTTAATGTGTCGATTGTATTCATAGAGTCATCATATGCAAAATCTGTTGAGCCATATCAAGCATACCTTATATCTTTCCAATACATTGCAAAATCTGTTAAGCCATATCATGCATACCTTATATCTTTCCAATACATTAGCTTAAATAATCATGTAAGAGTAAATTTGTCCATGAAGGTGAGGCGAACAAAGAAGATCATTAAGCATATGAATGTTAGGAAAAAGAGAAGTTCATATTGGATGAACCATAAGTATGGCAGTTGAAACCAAGCATGAACTTTAAAAGAAAAGCAAGATAAATGCCCGATCAATTAAAGGTCAGAAGTTTCAATCAGTAGCTAACTTTACTTTCTCTTACTTAAAACTATGCATGAAAAGTCAGGTGCCAAGGCCAGTGTCAATCATTATTCATTACAATAAATCCTCTTTCCTAGCCAAAATTAATTCCGCAACAAAATCATAGACCAGTTTAACTGAACAATTTACAGTAAGGAAGAACCAGACAGATGTGGGAGAATAAGCTGGCAACAGAGGCCTACAGTCTGAACTGAACTCTTGAAGAAATAACTGAGACAAAGGGGGTTGAATGTCCTAGAAAACTTCATCATTCCTTTGCTTATGCTTATATTATTTTTTTCATCTGAAAACTGAATTCTATTATGGAGTAGATTGTAAACTTATAAGATCATGCCAAAGGAATATACAAATTATTCTTACATGACATCACCTTAGGATCCTGCATTGCAAGCCTTGTTCTTTCTCTAATCTTCTGAAGGGTTTCTGCACATGTATTAAAATCTTCAAGTAACATTGCTAGATTACAGGGGAACAAATGAAGAAAACCATTTATCTTTTCTTGCGATTAACAAGTATGTAGTTATTTCTTACCGGGGCTATGTTTCCTGCCTTTGTTCCATGGCGTGTTCCCTTTATTTGCTTTAGAAATCCTTTTCCGTCTCAATTTTTCTCTGTCATCTAATGCCATCGAATCTTCACGTGAAGACTCAACCTGGGTCGTCAAGGTATCTGTATTGGCGCCAAGATGTTCATTTTCACGACTTGTTTTTCTTTTTCCATCTCCCTTGCAAACCAAAGACTGGGGTTCAAAGGTAGCAATAGCCTTTATCCAAAGTTTACTCCTCTCAACGCCATTTATCTTTCTACGGAATTCAATACATTTCCCTAACGATAACAGCCTCTTATCATCACCGAAGGTAAATGGACTTGAAAAAGCTTTGCAGAGAACATGCGATTGAGCCCCTAGTGGACACAAAGGATTTTGTTAGGAAGCTTGAGCAGTGGCAATATCTGCCCACCAAAACCAAACGTTAACAAACTCAGTGGTAAAGAAAACTACTCCTTCAAGTCCACCACATATAGACAGTGAAAACCCACATATCCAACTAGAAAGTCTAAATAAAAGGAAGAGACTTGCAGGCTAACAACAATCTTTTGTATCATAGCAATACACAAAAAAAATAAAATGGCAGTCATTGGTGAGAGATAATAAGGGAAAAGCACAAGAAAGAAAAGGAAGAAGAGTATCATACAATACGTAAAGAACTTCTTTACTAACCGAAAAAACCTGAATCATAACAGTGAACAGTGCGGATATAAAGTTAGGAGTGATTATACAATGGGTGAATATCTTGCTGGAAAAAAAAAACTGGGAAGCTATCTAAAAACTGAAAAAAATGGCAAATTGTCACAGTTCTACAGCAAAAGCACAAAAAATTTAGTAAGAAAATGAAGAACACAAGAGATAGAGAAGAGAAAGAACCTAATAAAGGCATTGATGAGAGGTCATTCAGCTAAAAACCCAAAACCAAGCAGCTCAAATGGAGCTGGGCACCTGATAATACCTGAAAGGAGGAGGAGGAGATGCAGAGTCTTGAAAGAAGTGGAGGGGACAGGAGGAGAGAGAGAGCCACAGAAAGAGAGGCGTCTGTCTATTAGTTGCAGAAGCTAAGATAGCAGGAGGCCATGGCCATTGAATCAATCTGAAAATAATCAAATCTTAAACAATAATATGGGCCAGTCCAGTTCGCGTTTATGGGCTTTTTAACTCATACTTTTGGGTAAAATAATAACAAAGGCTGAAGAAATGGAAAAATGTAGACGCAAGGAAGGACGATCAGAGACAGACAGCAGCGGCAGAAACAGTTAATTTCGGCACGTGGGGGTTAGTTGGAATTTCTGTTAGTTAGCTTATAATCAGTTACAAATTAGTTAGTTCGTTGATAGATAAAAAAAGAAGTTTTATATTGCGAAAACATGGAATTCAGAGATTGAAGTTCTTTCTGCAACAACAAAACTCTTATTATAGTATTTTTCACATGGAAATTGATAGGTTCATTGTCTTTAGTAGCAACCAAAAATATTTATTTTCCGTTTGAATGTTGTTTTGAAATTTCATTTTAATATATTAACTAAAATATAAAAGTCATCGGTGTTTTACTGTTCAAAATTCTACTGTATATCCAGACTTAGTTCATTATTCATTGCTACAGTAAAATGACTATTTTGCCTCTAGAATCAAAAAATTTAGCCCCGAGACTAAGAGTATTTTTGAATTTTTCAAGGAATATAAATGGTATTTCCGGATTTATTGGACAATTATTTTATAAGCACTAGTCACTGCGAAAACACTCTTGTCTCTAATGAATATAATAAATATGGAGTGGGGATTTAGGTGCAGATGTCCAACCTATTGCCCTGCCTAAAAACAAATAGTTATAGTAATGATAAAAAAAAAATCTACAAGTCAATATGGTTGAGCAACCCTAGTGGATTGTTAACCCCAAGATCTTTAATTACTTCTTTTTTTGTCTGGCGTGTATAGGCAAAGAATTTTTGTGCCACCTTGTAATGTTCCTATAGTCAAACTTTAAAGCTATTAAAGATATAAGGTGAAGAGAGTTGCTAAAAAATATAAGGTGACCTTATTATTTATTTCTCAAACTTAACCTTATAATTTTCCTAAATTTTTATGTAAATAAAAAAAAGTTATCAACAATAACCAAGAAAAAAGCTAAAAAAAAATAGAGATGAATGCAAATCAATATATTCAATCACATAAAAAAGAGACATTCACCCGAATGTGTTTACCAACTTATTTGTTTAAATCAATAAAAGATAAATCAATACCTTGAAAAACTCATGACTTAAAAAGATAATTACAAATGAATATGTCTCAATAAAACCATGTCACAAAAAATATTACACAAGGTCAAACACACCAACAATATTATTTAAAAATAAATATATATTTTTTTAAAAAAATAAACATCATTTGTATATAAAACAATATAGATAAATTATAATGATATCTTGAAAAATCAAATAGAAATAAAACAACCAAAGAAAATTAAAAAAAATACATAACTCGTGACCCAAGTCATGAGACTAAGATAAATCTATATCAAGACAATCACAAAACCAATATTAAAAATAAAAGCTAATGCATAATGAAAAAAATCATATGAAGTTGAATCTCCAACACTACGTTGTGTAACTAGTTATGTAGCTAGTTAATTACCCACACTACGTTGTGGACCGAGCAAATATTTTTTATGATTGTTGGGATTGAAACAATTAATAGATTTTGCTAGTTCAAAAACAAAATATAACATCTATACATGCAAGGTTTGATATAATAAAACACATCAATACATCCTATTATAATAACAACAACATCAAAAGCTTAACATCTAAAAATATCATTACTATTATTGCTAAAACAATAAAAATTATGAAATTATTCTGATGAGAAAAAAAAACTTGAAAACATTAATAAAAGAGGAAGCAAGAAAAAAAACTAAAATTATTATTGTAATTATTATTATTATTATGGAAAAATAGATTCAATAAGAGAATAAAAAAAGCCCAAAAACTTTAACAAAACAACAAAAAAATTAAAAAATTAAAAATTATTAGCTAAAAAAATCATTTGACTTGAAAAAAAACTAATAAAAAAACCAAAAGAAAAAAAAAAGAAAAAAAAAGAAATATCAATTTTCAAATGATCATAAACACAAATTAAAATTTAAGAACAAAGTTTTTGAAAAAAAATGTTATCTCAACAAAAGAGAAAATAATTAAAAATAGAAACCAAAATTAAAGGCACATATATATAAACATGGAAAAAAATATGAACTATTTAAGAACTATAAAAAATTAAAGGAATTAAAATAAAAAATTAAAAGTATAAGGGCCGAAACAAAAACCAAATATATTATCAATTTCAATCAAATGAAAAAATTAAAAAAAGCAAATCAAATATAACATCTATACATGTAAGGTTTGATATAATGAAACACATGAACACACCTTATTATAACAACAGGAACATCGAAGCCTTAACATCTAAAAATATCATTACTATTATTTTTAAAACAATAAAAAATATTAAATTATCTTGAGGAAAAAAATAAAAAAATATTAATAAAAGAGAAAACAAGAAAAAAAATTAAAAATATTATTATTACGTTAATAATGAGGGGGAAATTCAATCAAAAAAAAAAAGGTCAATAACTTTAGTAAAAGAGCAAACAAAAAATGAAAAAAAAAATTAATGTGAAAATAAAATAAAATAAACTAATAAAAAACAACCAAAAAAAAAGAGAAAAAAAATGTATAAGTTAAAACAGAAAAAAAAGAGCTACTTAGGCGCGCTAGGCGAACCCCTGCCCTCTAACCTAGAAAACCTAAGCTTTGTCGACTAAGCTACATGGGCTTCTTAGTTTCTTGATGTGCAGAGATAAGTAAACAACAGTAAGATTGTGAATTCACTCCGAACTGAATCAAAAACTGTGTAATATTATTGTAATTTACAGTGATTTGTCTCACAAGCTATAGTAATTGATTCTGACCTCTTTTAATATGTAGTATAATGTTCATAGAATTGTGATGGCCAATGTGAAGATACCAAAATATCCTTGAATTAAAAAACAAGCAGTTTGTTTTTCCAAGGCCATGGATGTGAGAGTCTATTGTTGCAGTGAATAGCGCGCCAGGTCTTGGCTACAATGAATCCTCGATGAAATGGAGTAGATTTGTTAAAATTGTTTAGTAACATGTGCTGTTAGTTGTTCAAAAAAAAAAAAAACATGTGCTGTTAGTAGGATTCCACGTTTAATGGCTTTTGAAAATGATTTAATAATTTTTCACAAACATTCATGGCTGAGCCATGTCTGGATGAGCAATTCAAGCACCGCAAGATCGTGTAAACAACGATAACGATGCTTCAAGATTCTTTCGAAGTAGAAAACTGCAAGAAATTACAGAAGACTCATTGGATATTAGCCATGTCAATGTCGCTAATTATATTGACCAGAAACTTGAAGAAGAAGAAGGGGGGCAGTGTTGACTGGTTCAAAAGTCTCAAATGCTTGAACCACATGGTTGGCTTGGTGGTAGAAGCAGGCTATTGGCTTACATCCAGGTTCTGATTACGATTAAAATTATTTTTAAAATATTTATTATTTAAAAATATATATTTTTAAATTTTTTAAAAACACTTTTCAAACAGGGCTATAGTTAATTAATTCGTAGTTGAACTGTGGGGGCGGGGGCTAAAAACCAGCATGCATCCAGACAAACTCAAGAAGGAGCTAATGGCTTTGGTAGGCCACCTACACGACCTGATTTTAGGTGGGAAATTATTTGATTCTTGCAGAGTTCACACAAGGAGAAGAAAGATACGAAATGGGAATGAAAAAGGCACTCTTTTGATGGCAAAAACAAAGATAAATTTTGCGTAAAATGGAAGTTTTGTGTTTGTGTTCTCCCCCGAGGGCATTTCCCAGGAAGTCTACTGATCTGCGTGCGAATCTGTCATTTACCCATCCCTCTCTCCGAGTTCACACTCTGTTTTTATACATTTATAAATTTAATATTCTGATATAATGTATTTTAACACCATACTCTACTGTACACCCAACCAAACTCGTAGCATAGTCAAACGATGCCACTACCTTTTAGGAAAAGATAAGCAGGTGATCAGTAGAGTAGCTAATAGTGATCAAATGGTGTGAGTAGTTTTGAGTTTTAAATTAAGATTTGATGATCGTGCTTGATGGGACTTCTATTTTAGAATATTAATTTGTTCTGATAAAGCAAAAACCTGAATTAGTGGTAACTGTATAGTTTAAAACTGTCTTTTGAAAAAAAATAAAAAAATAATTTTAAAGGCCTGTTTGGAACTGTGGTTGCCTCAAGTTGTTTTTTTATTTTATTTTAAATTATTTTTTTTGTGTTTTTAAATCATTTTGATATGCTGATGTCAAAAATGATTTTTAAAAAATAAAAAAAAAATCATTTTAATATATTTCTAAATAAAAAATACTTTAAAAAATAACTCCAACCGCAATACAGTCTCTAAATTTGTTTCTTAAAAAATACAACGCGCTGAAAAAAGAGAATAGCAGTATAAGGGTAGTGAAATCAAAGCTTCCAACTTGAAGGACGGAAAATAATTATCGCGAGAGAGGTCAAAGAGAGGAGGCAGCTTGCCGCCACCAACAATACCAGACGCAACTGTCTGTGAGGGAAGAAAGGGACAGTACGACATTGTATTTTTAAAAAGTTTTTATTTAAATAATTATTTATTTATTTTTCATGTGATTTTAAAAAATAAAAAATATTATTCTAATATATTTATAAATAAAAAACAATTAGAAAGAAAAACTCAACTACGCTATTAAATAAAATTTGCTTAGACCCAAACATCGTCTTCTTCTCCTCCTTTTCCTCTTCCATGTCCCGAAAGTCCAAGCCTTTAGTCTTTCAATTCTGATTCACCAGTCCTATCAACACGCACCCATTTCTCCACGTTCCCACTTCTCTCTCCCCTCCTGCAGGGTGTTTTTCTTTTATACCCAACTTTCATTCATAGCCCTTGAGACTAAAAATTGTTCCTTTTTTTTTTTTTTTCCTTTTCTCCAACTTTGGTTTGTGCGTTTCAAAATAAACCATAAAAAAGGAAACCCCATTTCAAGTTTGATACAATCTTTCACACTTCCTCTTGGAATTCTCGTCTTTGTTTTGCTCATCTGCTCATTTTCATCTATACAGTTTGAGTCTTTGGTGTTATACTTTGTGATCAGCAATGGGGGGATTAGATGACTCAGCGACAATGGAAATAACCGGCAGGATTATGGTTGTTGCAATTGTAATTCTATTCTTGGTGGTGGTTTTTGTTATCTTTCTACATCTTTATGCAAAATGGTTTTGGTGGCGCACTGAAGAACCCACTCACCCTCAACAATCTCGCCAACGCCGCCAACGCCGCCGCTATGTCTTTAACCCTGGTCAAGACCCAGTGAGAAGAGGGCTAGAGCTCTCTATACTGAGATCCCTACCACTAGTGATCTTTCCAGTCTAAAGATTTTCCAGATGGACTAGAATGTGCTGTTTGCTTGTCTGATGCTGTAGAAGGAGAAAAGGTCAGGTTGTTGCCAAAATGCAACCATGGGTTCCATCTTGATTGTATTGACATGTGGTTCCAGTCTTATTCTACTTGTCCTCTCTGTAGAAACTCGGTAGCACCACAAGCTCAATGCGCTAGTGGTGCCAATAACAACAATGATTTGGAGGTGAATATTCAGTCTCCAGAGGAAATTTTGGTTTCTGGGTATTCAATAGAATCTCCAGATTTTCCAACTAACGTGTTGTTTTGGGGGGATGAGACTCAAGTAAGCACTGGGGGCGGTTCCTTGGAAGAAGGACCTTCTTCTTCAGCTTCTTCTGCGCCATCATCTTCAGCTGGTGTTAGCCATGATGAGATGCTTGTTATTGATGTTCCTGTGCAAATTACTGATAATCTCGCTGAGGATCAGGAATCAAAGTTGCCAACGCCTACGCGGTTGAGGTCATTGAAAAGACTTTTGAGCAGGGAGAAAAGGGTACTTCCTAATTGTTCTAATGGCTCTGTTGATGTTTAGTCACTGTGAATAATTTAATCCTGGTCTTGAAAGTTGCTATTAGATGCCTGAAGATATTGCATTATCTCGGCTCCGTTGGCTTGATAGAAAATTATCAGATTTGGCTCTACCATCTTTGAGAATTGGTGGTTCTTATTGGTGGTAAAGGAAACTTCTTTGATTGATTAGCCAACTGTCATATGATTCTTGACACTGGAATGGCTAAGCGTAATTAGCCTGTTGTACAGGTCCTTCGTGGTAACTCTGGTCTAGCAACAGAGTTTCACAATATTTGTTTGAAACGATTATATTGTATGAGAAGAGCGTAGACTACAGGGCTTCTCTGCTCAAGTAGATAGACCAACGCATTTCTTTTCTTTCTTTTCTACAGAAGATGTATTCTGTAGATTTTCTTTTCAATGTTGATTCATCTGTAGTAGAGCCGTTAACACAACGGTTCCTCTTAAAGCTTTTTGATTCATATGCCACGGGTTGATTATGTTTCAAAATCTGTATGATGTTCTTAATATATGTTGGAACAAAATTGGCTGAATCAAGTGTGGGCGGGGCAAGGTTCAGTCTATCCAGAGATGTTGAAACTCCTTTTCAAAACTCATCTTATAGTAAACTCATGCATTAATATGTTCCGTAATTTGGCCAAATTTTGTGTTGATGAAGTGGAAATTTCATGGAGCTGCTGAATCTTGTTAATTGTCAGATGATCTTGTTTTTTCTGTTAACAATTAAGAATAGTTGAATTGATCGAAACCGTAATACCAACAGCAAATAGTGGGCGTCCATCTTTATTGTGGATTGTGAAAGCTTCCTTTACACTAGTTGATTGCTCTTCAAAAGTCCAAAACCAAAGCTTTCTGCCATGTGAGCAACACCATCACTCTTGACCCCATAAATTAGCCTTTAATCTCTTCGTAAATCTGCAGCAGCCGTTTTGTCCATTTTCAATCCCATCTTTTGTTTTGTTTTTGCAGTTTTTTCCTTTTGGCAGTCTCGTTTCTCTCTGTATCTCAAGTAGGGGATGTTCCTTCATGTTTACACTTTGGAGTTGGGACAAAGTTCGAAGGATGAAGTGGGTCCAGTGGGAGCTGTCTGGGTCTTTTTCAGATTAATACACTTCTACTTCCACATGCAATCTAGGACAAATATGGATAGAAATTTCTGAAACATGGAGATCAAGTAGTGACCCCAATTCCTTCATCTTTTCAATTCTCCCATACGCATCAAATGTATTGCAATTTGGATAACTGTGCTAATATTAGGAATGGTTCCTTATTTCAACATTTAATCTTTTCTCTGAGCCACGCGTTCCGACTCAAAAAAGAAACAAACTAAAAGAAAGAAAGAGACAGAACATAGAATAAAACTGACAAGTTGTCCTGCTTGCGGGCTCTTTCTACTATAGATAATATACTCTACACATTAAAGTTGATGTCTGGATTCCAGATATTAGTTGTTCCTGTCTGTTCGAATGATCTGATACATTTTGTCGGCACAATCCTTCAACTGAGAGATGCTTTACTTCAGAAAATGAAGTTCCGACGCAAAGCTTTTGTCGCTGAAACACTATGTTACCAAGTAAACAGGCCCATATGCCTTGACACCATGAGGGTTATTCAGCTGGTCAAGACACAGATAAGGTATCTCATTCTCCACCCTCTTTGAATGGTTGAAAAGGTTAGTCAGTGGCCCAGATGTCTGTCGCCGATGCCTTGCATCGACTCCTCTGCCACTCCCATAAATTGGACCAGAAACATGACCCTTTTTTGGATTTGAAATGTGAGAGCTCTTTGTCGGTTCCAAACCAGTCCTGGTCTTTTTCCCAGCTTTCCACCATTTGAGGAGAGTGCGTTTCCAGGACCCCCTGCTCCTTTTCTCTTCTTCCACTCTTCCTTTTCCGGATTCTGGATGTGGTAGCGGGGACTGTAGATTCATTTCTCTCGCATGTTGTCTTGCTTCTTCCAGGAACTGGTCGTGGTTAATTGTAAGCTTGTAGCGTTGAAGTAAAAACTTTGAGGAAAGTTTGCTCAGCTAATGAGAGGTTTAGTTTTGGTCAATCAAGGGCCATAGCCCGGAGACCCTTTGCCTTAATCCAATAATATCACACCATAAAACTTGCTGTACAGAAAACTAGATACTAGGAGACAAAGACGAGTATTGTCTTTCTTCCTAAATCTGAAATATTTCTCTGGTTGGTATCAAGTTTCTACGGTGAGGAATTTAAAATAAATAAAACATGGCGCACATAAAAGGAGAAGAAGCTAAAAGCTCAGACAGGCTGCTTACCTGTGTAAAATCAACTTCAGGATCAAATTCGTACGCACCATAATCGCTTGCCTCGTAATGGTGGTACATTGGAGCTTTGTTCATGGTTGCCTGGAAATCTTTGGAGTCAATAACATAAACGAAAGCTTTCAAGATTAAATAAAACGAAAACAACAAAAAGGAATCACAAAAAGGAACACCCGGCAAAAGAGGCGAGCCATTAATTGTTGTATTTTGTAAAGGAGGGCAATGGAATATATCTATAGGCACAGGCAGTTAGTGATATTACCAGGGGACAAAAGAGATGAAGTGAAGCTCACAATTGTCTGTCTACCTTGAGTTAATGTCTTTAGTAAAGAGAAGAAGCGCAGAGAAATAAAGAAGATGCTATGTCAAACTGAAATGTGTCCTCTCCTGGTGGAAAAGAAGGCTAAGGACAGTGGCCCTGCTGATACTTCATTTTAAGTTGTGGTTAGAGGTTGAAGAAACAAGAGCTTTTTGGTGGTTGAAAGCTGAAATGGCAATCTAACCTCTTGGTAGCAGTATTTGGTCAGGAAAGGACAGGTGGGTAAAATGGTTGGAGAATTCACCTCGGACAATACATAACCAAAAGTAGCACTCTAAAATCAGCAGAAAATCTGGCCCGGCTAGCAAATCTTTTAAGAAAAAGAAGGTTAATGATATGGAATCATTCCGATGATTACTTTCCTTTCAATTTAAACGTACTCCATAAGAAAGGGTGGAACCTAATGCTTGTTTGCTGGCAGCAGCTATCACACTTTCCAGGACCATACAGCCCTTTAAGCCTTGAATATGAGCCTGGAAGAGCTGAAAATAATAACGAGGACGAAAGTGGAAACAGTAGAGGAGCCAGCCAGCCAGCCAGCCTAGGTTTTAGACACCATTGCAAATTAATTAGGCAAATTGTTTTGAGATGCAGGCTCCCTACACATTAAAAAATGTATGATGATGATGTAAAACAAACAATTATTATGCCTGGAAAAGATGGAGAAAAGGATCCTTTTATCTTGTTGCGGGGGGTACAAGGTCACCCACTTCATGTCTGCCGCATATCACGGAGTGATTTGGGCTGTCATATAATTTATGGTTTCAGATAACCTCGAAACACAAGATCATGCCTGTGCTGACCTTTCTTCTCCTTTTCTACATCGCAAAACTATCACGCCGGACCAGAAATGGAAGAATGCATTCCATTTAAAAAGGTTAGATGGATCTTATCATGGAAGCAATCTATCATTAGATCAGATTATTTACAGCATTTTGTATCTGGGCGTGCTTTCCCCCGCCGCATAGAGACCCTAAGAATCAGTAGGCTAAGAGTAATAGCATAGGGTAATGGAACAGTGCTGGCCAAATCAATATCATCAAGCAAACTATAAACAATCAAGTGCACAAACAAGGGATCGTTTTTCTTTTGACGAGGCAACAGAAACGTGGTATGGAAATGATTGTGTTTTTGAACAGAACTTCCAAACAAGAAGAAAACGACCTTCAAGCTGATGCACCAAACACAGCCCCCCAACAAAAATTGGCATTGTGAGCGTCAGAAGTACGCAAACTTCACGCATTATAACAATCCGCCGATACACAGTAATATTAGCAACAGTCAAGAGACCCAAATGGGCCTCATCGGCAGGCATCGACCCCTATACAATTTTCTGGTAGATACACAGGCAAACCTAAAGGATAATTTGAAGAGTGATACTAGAAAACGCCTGTATTTCCACTAACCCTTCTAACATTTCCATTGTCCAGTCTAGATTTCAAAGTTGAAGCAGAGGCAGCGCCATCACAACACCAAAGATCGAAACCAGCAACACCATCATCCAGGTTGGAAATGGCTGCTTCCTGTTTCTTCTAGCGCCCTGCAGGGCATCTACTCTTTTTGCATCTTCCATTGAAGAGTCACCGAGCTTTTCCAATTTAGGTCTGGATTTATCTTCTTGTGGTGCCTGTGATGAAACATGCTGCTCAGAGTGCAGCTCCTGGTTATGCTTCTCTACATACTCAGGAAACAATTTCCTGAACGCAGCACTGTTAAGAAGGATCACGTCAGATCCAATTAGAATTTAAACATCTAACTGATTAATTCTTTAACATAAACACATTAATAGATTTTAGCTTCAAGCAAGGCATCATAAAAGCAACACAATCACATATAACTACATAAACAATGAATCCGCTGCCTTTGTGGGAACAGGTAAGGATAATGGTGTGATTAAACAAGCACATTTTGGCAATCACTTAAACTTCATCATTGGTATGTGATATGTTGTGGGTCGGATTAAAATTTTCTTTTTGACGTAAAAGAATATCGAGAAGTTCCTACTTTTTTCTCTAGCAAAAACTAAATAAAAAAAACCATTTGATAATTAACCTGATATGACCCGTTCAATTTGACCACCTCGGCTAACCAACTAAAACATAGTTTAACTCTAAAAAACCCAAGACATCTTTTTTTTAAGATTTTTTTTATGAGACAACATACAGTATCAACCCGAATCATAATGGGTTACCTATCAAATCAAAACCCCTTGGTCATGATAACCCCAACAAAAAGTAAATCGAAACAAATTATGAAGTTTGATTCTCAATCAACTCAATGTTTGAATGATACAATTAAAAAAAAAGACTTAAAATACAACTCAACTCAATTAGAGTTAAATTTGTCAAACTTGCGATAACCTTATAAAACAAATTATGAAGCACAATTTTCAATCAATCCAACATTGAATGATGAAATTAAAAAAAAATGACTAAAAAAATTAATCAGGTCAACTTGGATTAATCCATTACACTCGTGACTCGGGTCGTGGGATCAGAATAATCTCATAGAAAAAAAATCATGCCATCTAATTTTCAATCAATAAAATATTGAAAGATAAAATTGAAGAAAGAGATCAATTAAAATAATTAAAAAAAAATTGAGTCAATCGGGTTAACTCACCAAGTCCTCGACCCAGATCGTAAGACTAGGATAAATCTATAAAAAGCAAGTCGAAACAAATCATGAAAACTCAATCTCTAGCTAACCAAATATTGAAGAGTGAAATTAAAATTAGAGAGGGAAAAATACATTATTGCAATGAACAGTGATTTGTGAGGTGATGCATAGATAAAAAAAAGCACATCTCTTTTAGTGTTATGTTAATAGCGCAAACCCAATGATAGGTATGCATAAATGGCAGCAACAACAATGCCTAGATCCTTTGCACCATTCCATGAAATCACAAATCAAATCCACCTCAATATAAGCAAGGCACTGGTGGGAGTAAAAGGCAAAAAGAAATGCATGGTGATTGGGGATCCTTTGATAGATAGGAAAAGCGAAGCACTGTACTTCTTACAATTGAAAGCAAGAGAATACTTCTTACAATTGAAAGCAAGAGAATACTTACTTCTTACAATTGAAAGCAAGAGAATCCTTTGCTAGGCGTCGCTTCTCAGCAACAGTAGTGTTCACACTTCCTGTGGTAGGGCTGTTGTCCGTCTACATAACAAAGATGCATCCTTGTTTGAGAACATACTCTAGGGAAAGTAATATAAACTTAAAAATGCCTCCAAATACAGATGCATTTTTAAATTGTAATCATTTTACTCACCATGAAAGAAAGAAGCCCTGTAAGTATGCTGAAGCAATGGAATAGGAAGAATGTTAGACCAAGGATCTAAAATAACTAGTTCTTTACTATTGAGAGCTAATAATCCATAGAGTTGGAAGATTAATTGAAAAATTATACTTTACGCCTTAATCTGTTTTACCTTGATACAGACCACATGGGGTTCCAACTTTCTGGATGAACTGGAAAGCAATAAGATCAAGATAAACAAAACCAAAAGTCAAAAATGGCCAAAAGTAAAATCTTGTGAGCATAGCAGGGTAAAGAACTTACAATCACTCATGGATAAACATATTTTCTTTTGAGTCATGAATCGTCCCATTGGGAGTGATCATGCTACAGAGATAAAAGCCACAAAAGTTAGAAGCAAGCCTGACCTGAAATATTGAAATATTAAAAGAGAGACCCAGGGAAGATGATATTTTGGAAAAACTTTAAGCAGCAAGAAAGAAGATTACATGATTCCAGGAGGTTTATAAGGATACTCTGGAGGAAACTTGATTTTTCCATAATAATATCCACCTATTCACAAGGAAGTCAGAATTTCCAATTAGAATAACAAAACAGGTGACATCACATTTTTTCACTGAGCAAGATAACCACATTATTTTCTGTATCATGTATTGCATCAAAAAGATGGTTAGCAAACCTGCAAAGGGTGTTCCTTCACTTCCCTCCAACACATAATCTGAAACATCAAAGTTACATAACATCAATATCAAAAAACACCCCAGTGAATTAAGACCACAAACAGCAAAATAAAAAATAAAAATAAGAAGAAACAAAGACACAGAAAGCAACAGAGCAAAATAAAAATATGAAGAAGCAAAGAGCAAAACAACACCATAAAGGTTGAAAACAGAATCACTATGTGCTATGGGTGAAAGAACCATCCCTCACAATCATCTGTTAAGGCGGCAATAATTTTCCTAAGTAATCTCTTCATTTTCCTAAGCTCTGCCTTTCAACTCATTCCCATTCCAAATAACAATTGTGCTATTTCATGTGGCATTCTTCCTAATATCAAACTATACTTAACACTAATGACTATTTGAGACAAAATCAGACTCCTTCCCTTTACATATTTCATTGTATCAGATATGGTTGTAGATCTGAGATAAGTAGTCTTGGTTAGATAGCTATTCTATTGTTTTGTAACCTGTATCCTGTTGCTTGCATTCTCTCTCTGTGGATATATATATATTCACAAACTATTTACTGCCAAACCTATTGTTTCCTTTATATTTCTATTTCTTCCAATGACATCTCACGGAATCATCAGACAAGGCTATAAAATCTGCATATATTCATTCTTAAGGATAAAAAGTAATGTTTCTGGAACCTTTAGCATCTCCTTCATGTATTTAATGAAGGAGAAACAACTCCAAAATTTTGAACTAATCAAGCAAGTAACTAGCTGGAAAGCAATCACAAGTGTTTTAAATCAACTTTTCCACACAAGGTTAAGAGTATGAATGAGTCCAAAGACACAGAAATGTAGTGTTTCAGCGGCAGCCTACAATATCTTGTATGTCGTGATTCTTCTGCCAAATCTTCAGTGACATTTGAAGCATGTCTAGACAAATGATTAAATATTGTAATTCTTAAACCCTAAATTTAGACTGCAAAAGCCCTAGGTCGCCACTGAAGTCCAAAAGATGTAAAAAGCTCAGAGGAATTTCAGGGGGAAGGAAACAAAGATAAACACAAACTTACGCCATTCAAGAATGTCGCTTGGAGAAGGACGGGCAACAACATGAGAGACAGGTTCCTGCAGAATCATTATTATAAAAACAAAAAAAAACCAGTGTCAAGTGATAAAAAGAAAAATGAAATGAAGTTTCATCCAGCAGTAAGAGGTTGGTATTTGGTACTACAAAGACATTCAAATATCCAGACTATCAATAAAAAAAACTAGGTATATGAATAACAATCAATCTGTAGATACACAGCCAACCATTTGATCAAAAAAACGAAAATAAGCTACAAAGTATAGTAACGCAGCCGATGAAAATAAAACCTAATCATCTATCTATCATAAGAGACTACAGTGTATCAAAAAGAATGGTGTGCGTTTGGGAAGCCCTAATGGGTAACATTGACAGTTACAATCTCTACTCCACCCCCATTAATTCACTGTGAAAATAGCACAAAATGGACTACATAACATAATAAAAACATACTTTACAGAGAGCTCTATATTCCTTCTGGAGTCGCTTGACACACGATTTCTCAGCCATGAATTGGGTACCTCCTCCTTTATTTCCTTTGAATGATAAAAGAAACAGAAATTCATTATAACACCCATTAAAATCATCATCATCAACAACCACTAATCAGATAAAACTTAGATTATTATTATTATTATTATTATTATTATTATTATTATAACAATAAAAGGACGCAAGAAAACCGATCAAAACAAAAGAATAAAGAATGAATCGAAGTTAAACCTAGATGAAAATTATCGCATAGATTTAAACAGTTGCAAGAAGAAAAAGTGAAATTGAAAATTGTTACCTTGGTTATTTAGATTAGATTAGGTCAGATCAGATAGCAATTCAATCCAATCTAAGAATCAGATGTCAGAATCTAAAGCTGTAACGAACAATAGAAGCAGAACATCAATAAAAAAAACAACTCATGTAACGGAAAGAGAGGGAGAGGGAGAGATTGAGATCGTACGTACGATCTTTTATGTTTTTGTTTGTTTTGCTTATTTTTTAAATAATTTCGTGAGGGTAGATGGACGGACGCTGAGGATATGATTGGTCCGTTGTCGGTGACGAAACACTTTCATTTGTTGCTTATTTTTTAGCTTCTTGAAGTATTTTCTACTCTTGTTATTAAATTTTTTTTTGGTTATAATGTATTGATTGATAATTAAGCCTTAATTTATTCTTGATTAGATTACTGTGGCTAAGCTTTTATGGTGAATTATTAAAAAATATTTAATATTATATTTAACTAAATAAAATTTATTTATTTTATTTTTTAGTATGATTTTTTTTCATCCTTGTTTTTCACACGCGTGTAGATCATGATATTGAGATTCTATTTTCTATTTATTTATTAATACATATGATTTTTATTTTTTATAAAATATATGCATTATTTTTTATTTTCAATTATATTTTTTTAATACTAAAAAATACATTTGTATATATATATATATCCCACTATTCATGTCGGGTCAATTGATTGGCTGGTAAGAATTATATGGCATTCTTGGAGTGTGGCGTATTCATTTTTAAGAAAAAACATATTCCTTCTTTATTTAATAAAAGAAGATTCTATGAATAGTTGTGATTACAATTCCTTATTGCAGGAACTCTTCCATTCCATTAAAGTGCGTCAAGTGTTGAAAAAAAAAGTTGATTTTTTTTATTTATTTAAATGCATGTCTGAAAGTCTCATCAAGGTTTTTTTTAAAAATATTTTTCATTCAAAAATATATTAAAATAATTTTATTTATTTATTAAAAATTATTAAAAATAAAAATAAAATATTTTTAAAAATATAATGTCAAACACCCTTTAAACTTCAGTGAGAAGAATTACTTACATGGAGGCAAGGATTTTTCTTTTTCATTAGAAGAGTAGAGGAAAAATATTCAAATATGTCAAGGTATATCTTTCTTAAGGACAAGAAATATATTTTTTGTTTTTTAAGGATGATTTTTTTTAAAAGGCAGATGTGTTATTTTTTCTAGGATTAAATCAAATTTATGCAAAGAAAAAGGATGAAGTTATATTATTCGACAAAGTATTCTAAGTTTTAATTTCTACGGGGGTGTATTTGTTTTCTTGATCCAACCATGTTTATGTTTCTAAGAAAACAATTGTATTTTTTTGTTTAAAATTATTTGTTATATATTTTTTATTGTTAATATAAACAAATTAAAAATTAAAAAATATATGTATTATATTAAATATATTTTCAAGAAAAAAATACTTTAAAAAACAATTATTGTAATAATTTAACAGAGTAATACTCTCTTTCTATAAAAGGAATGTAATATTTAATTTTTTTTTATCAATAAGAAAGGTAAACAAATATATTATTGCTAGGCCAGGACCGGAAAATGGAATTACAACAATGTTACAAGAGGCACTGGTATTTTAAAGTAAATTTATTTAATTAATTTTTAAAAATTATTTTGAATATCACTACATCAAAATATCTAAAAATATATAAAAAAATTAAAAAAATAATTTTTGTTTTTGTTCCCGTTCCCCAAACACCCCCAAATGCAGGTGGGTTGGGTTCATCTATCCGTCTTGGTGCATGTTTGGAATTATGGGCAATGTTGATTTTAAAAATATTTTTTATTTATAAATATATCAAAATATTTTTTTTTTATTTTTAAAAAATTATTCTTAACATCTGCACATAAAAATAATCTAAATACATAAAAAATATTTAATTTTTAAAAAAATATCAAATAAAAACTGCAGGCCTTAGCAGTAGAAATTCATTGCTGAGAAAAACAAATCAGTTTCTGGGCATGGCTGGCCGAATCATCATCACCTCCGTAGACACCTTTTGCATTCGAAGACCACGTTGCCATATGCAACATCGAAACACTTGCAGCGCAGCTATTTGCCAGGGAACAGCTGTTTGTCAAATTTATAGACCCAGCAAGATGCCATTCATCGTCACTGTCCCTGGAAGCTGAACTCTCAAGAACTGCCTGATGCCCTAATCACACTGTGTATAATACTAATCATTTTAGCTTCCCCAAAAGGACCAATACTGAGATCACGTGATAAGATCACATGACCCTCTGATAAACACATTCACCAAATCAATCAAAACCGGGTCAGAGTCGCTAAACATGCAGCGGTCAAAGTATAGCACGTGACCCCCCCCTGCTATCAGATCCCAATTTAGATTTTACTAGTAATTTGCTGGGTGAAAAAAAGCAAAAAAAAACCCATCGTATCAGAAACCATTTTCAGCTCACTCATTTTCAGTTCACTCACCAAGTAGCACAGCTTTGAGTCAGCACGATGAAGGCATACTCTGCAACACTGGCTATTCTACTTTCATTACTTTTACCTGCCTGGTTAAACAAAGCTCAAGCAGAGGGTCGTCCACCGGCACCATCATCTTCTACTTTGGTGTCAAGCGAGGCTTCAACTGCACAAACTTTCAGAGATTCGCAAGTAGATAAGAAGAACCCGTTTAAGAAATTGGCTCAAGCTTCAGAAAAATACCTCCCAGCACTTCGAATCCCATTCAGAACAGGCAACTTGATAGAGCAAACAGTTTCGAGACCCTTTTCCACCATTTGCAGGTTTCCTGTAATTAATTTAGATACCCTGTTTCTTGTCCCAGGTGCAAGAATCCACTGGGCCTCCGAAGGAATCACAAACCACAAGATTCAAAACATCTGCACCCTTGAGTGTGGTTACAATTTTTTTGCTACCAAAGGCACAGACAACTAAGTTTTGCTGTCAAATGTTAATTTGTCAATATCTCAAATGTTTAAGCATGTGACAATGCCATCTATTATTTGAAAGGTTCTGCAATTCATACATTCGAGCCAAACAAAACACTCTTTAGACTGAACAAACTTTGAACCAAAGAGCAGGAAAATAAAACAACAAAACTTGCAGCTTCACTCCAGTACTTGCTACATACTCTATGCAGCAAAGGTGAGGCTTTACAGAAGTGACAAAAAATTTTGCAACTAGATTAACTTCTTTCTCGAAGCTTTAGATGGCTCCTATTGTCTATGTCATTTGTTCTTTTTTCATGTCAATAGATTGAAATGGCCTCTTTTAGCGACAAATTACTAGCATTGAAGCACTTTTCAACAGTATATGAATCGGAAGGGTGCATTGCAAGCTCTCCAGAATGTCCTTGTAACCTTCAGAATTAAGCTGTTTCCCGCAACCAAACTCAACTCGCTTACATTCTTATGACGTTTTTTTAGAAATATAAAAATAGTTCGAAGAACATCAGAAATGAAAAGAGATTGCCAAAACAAAAGGTAAGGATGGTTGTGGCTCTGATGAAGTATTTTGATTCTTTGACCACAATTTTGGTTTTTTAGTCCCATCATTCACCCGCCCGGATACACTTCTTTTGTTGGAATTACCAGCATCAAAACCAAAACTTTCTTTCTTGGCCTTCCCGCCCAATACTCTTTCTGTTTCTACCATGTTGTTTGATTTATCGTCCCTGCCCATTGAGTTACCTTCCACCAAATTAAAACTCTTGGCTTTCCTTGATAATGAAAGCTTTTGAACCAGCAAAAACCATACGCTCCCTGGCAGCAACGCTTGCCTTCTTTAAGATAACCCAAAATAAACCAACAGTATTGAAGAAGAGCAATCGGCTGCGCAAACTTAAGAGCCCATCTTAAGGTGTGGCAGCAGAGCTTATAGCCGTTGGGCCTTTTGGCCCGTAAACTTATACGTTTTCTAGGCCTCTTTCTTTTGTTTTTAAGCTCGTTAACGGTCTTCGGTTCCAAGGCCCATTAAGGCCTGCGGTTTGACTTTGCAATTTTAAGAGCAGGGCTGTTTTTGGGATTTTGTCATCCAATTTAAATTATTTATTTGAGAATGGATACGTAATTACTGTGTGGATTGGATATAGATATTGATGCAAATAAAATTTTAGAAATCAATATAGAAGTGGATATGAAAAATTAGTCAAGATTTAGCATATAATTTTAAACACTATTTTGTTTTTTTAATAAAAGATAATATTTCCATGGATGATATGAATCAAACAAGTATTATTATTATTATTATTATTATCATCGCACAATCACATTAAAAATATACCAAAAACTCCTAAGCTTCTAGCAATCCATGAGCTAACTTGTCTGCGTGCTGCGTTGAGCTTTTTTGTGTGTAGAAATTAATTGATTTTATGCGAGTTGTAATTGTTTTTTTTAATTTTTAATTAGTAAAATTTTAATTGATAAAACCTGTTAGAAACGGGGGGGAGGGGGTTCGCCTAAAAGTAATTGAATGTTGCTACTGTTAAAACTATTTTGATAATTATTTAATCAGTAAATTATATAATTGGAATAACAAAAAATTCTGTTAAAATGAGTCACGTGCTCCGTGTAATATACTAATTAATTGTTGTGTATGTTTTATATGTTTCATGAATTATTTCGTTAGCAAATAGTAAAATTATAATCGTTGAATTTTAGCACAGATGAGTGATTTGTTTTACACAGCAAATAATTTAATTGGTGGTTCCGTTTTAACTACTTTAGCAATAATTTAATTGGTAGATAGAAAAGCCACAATCGATCAAATTAACTAAAGATATATTATTTGTTTCCTGTAACATATTAATTTTTTATTGGACATGTTTTAATTTATTTGACAAATAACTAAAAGTTTATCAAATATTAATTTTTTCATATTATATGTTTCTGCGATAATCATGAATAATATGCTTCATGTAACAATCAATCTCTTCGTAAACATTACCAAAAAAATAATCGAAGCTTCTTCATTAGGAATATCCGAGATGAAATCTTTTTCAGCAATCATGCACGTAATTGAACAGTGCACGATAATGGTTTAAAGTCGTCAAAAGAGTATTAATAAACAAGGGTCATAGCCTTATTTCAAGCACCAACCATTCTAACAAAGCAAACACTTTGCCCGCAAATTAAATTTAAATCTATATTGTATAATTGAATTATTAACACCCGGTTTAGTTATTAAATCCAATTTGAATCACGAGTTAATCTTAAAACAATGTTATTTAGATAAAAAAATAATAATAATTAAAAACTGTTTATTAAAAATAAATGAACAATCAATTTGATTTGATCAAATAAATGATTAATCCTCAAAACAATTTGGAAAAAATCTCAATCCAAGTAAAACTCCACATCAATGGATGAAATAGCTACAGGGATGAGTTCTTTTTGCTAGGCCCCATATTATTTGTTGTTCGAATAAAATCTTGCTAAGTTATTGGTGATATTAAAAAACAAAAAAGCAAAAGAACTATCAAAATATGGTGGTGGGCCTTAATTTGTAAAGTTTTTTGAAATTGTCCAGAATATTTCACTTTTTTTAAGATTCGGTGCGATGACAAATTCAGGAATGTAGAGAATGTTTGATACTGTGTTTCAAAAGCGTTTTTTTTTATAAATTTGAAAAACAACTATTTTTACTTTAATTTTTTATGATTTTTTAAATGATTTTGATATACTGATATAAAAAAAAATTAAAAAATATTATATTAATATATTTCTAAATAAAAAATACTTTTTAAAGTAACCTTAAAAACGAACAGATACCAATAATTAACCGGAATGAAGAAAGAGGAAGTATTGGGCCCAGGCTTTAGATGATTGATCTTTTCCTTTTCCCGAGCCTTTAAACATAGGATACGGCTTCCAGGTCCCTGGCCCTTTTAAAAGAAAAGAAAATGATTAATCCCTTGTCATGAAATATTTTAAACAAATATTTAATTTATTTAAATTGAAGTTTAGTTATAATATTGAATTTAAATTCAATTAATAAAAAATCATATATTTAAATAACATTGAACTGAATTTATTTTCATATTACTTTTATTGTCTTTGCCTTGATTCTTTAGAAATCTCATAAAAACAATTAATATATATTTTTCATCAAAAAAAGGCTTTATGAAAAAAATGATTTTTATTTTCTATTCTTTTTATGAATAATTTATTTTTATTATATAATTAACAAAGAAAAATAGACTCCAAAATTCCTCATAATAGTGCGTAGAAATTATATTATTATTTTCTTTTCTAATATATTCTTGTTACAATTATATAAAAAACTTATTTTTATGGTTTTGATAAGTTATAATTAATTCTAAATTTGTTTTATTAAATGAACACGACAATGTTTTGGTGTATGATTAATATATTATAAATATATATAAAATGCATTGAGGTTTCATTGTAGATGTTCATTATGCATTCTAACGGTGAAATTACTACTATACCCATATAACCGCTAAAAGTTAACCCTCGATGCAAGGGGTGTTATGGTTTTTTCACCATTTATTGCACAGTGAAACTACACTTATTTAACCTTGAGAGCTGACAAAAAGACAAGCTAGCGGAGGATATTTTAGATTTTTTACATATTTGTACATAGTAGAATTATTGACATACCCTCCGAGAAAGACAAAATGGAAGCTTTGTTGTTGGGGATGATGGTACTTTCACTCTTGGGTTTTTCATGGTTATCGCTGGGTGTAGGGGTGTTTAGGTAATTTATAATTTTATAATTATTTTTCAAATTTACTGCATGCGTGTTGTACGGACATGCCATCGGTTTTTCACTTGAATCTGCCTTTCAGGCGGCACGTGCGATGCCTGTATATGATGGAAAATATTCAATCACCATGTCATAAGGTGTGCCGCCATATTCTCTTACTCACGATGAAACGTGTGTCATGTGAAGGTGGCCGTGAAATCACGGTTTTGTGTTCCCTCCTTTCTCTCTCCTACACCCATAAAGTACATTATGGTCCTTCATATTTTTGGATGTTTTATTTCACTTCCTGTTTTTTTATTTTGTTTTTCTTATCGATTTTTTCAATGAAAATTTTGATTGTTTTCGATCATGGCATTCAATTGAAATTGATCATATATGATACGTTTCACTTCAGTCCTTAATCTTTTGATTTTTGTTTGTTTTTAGTTCCTTTAATATTTTTGATCTGCAAGTTTTAATTTTTTACTCCAATTCAAATTGGTCATATATGCTACTTTTCATTTCGATCTTTATTCTATTAATTTTTTGAACAATTACATTGTATTTTTTTTGAAATCCCTTTATTGTTTTTTGATCCCAAGATTTTGATTTGTTGCATTTTTGTCTTTCAATTGGAAGTAATTATATATTTTGTTTCTCATTTTGGCACTTATTCTCTTAGTTTTTTATTTGATATTAATTCTTTTTTTTTTGTCCTTCTTGGACAATGTTTATTTTTTGTCCATATTTATGCATTCATGCTTTTAATTTTTGTCATTTAATTTTTTTGGGGGGAGTTTTTTTTTTATTCAGTTCAGTTCTGAAATTTTAATTTATGTTAGTTACACTATATTTTGTTTTTAAAAATCTCTTTATTTTTTTTTGGTCCCAAGGTTTTATTTCTTGCAGTTTTTTCATTCAATTAAAATTAATTATATGTTTTTTTTGCACTTATTATTTTAATATTTTATTTAGTATTAATTCCTTTGGTTTTTTTGGTCCTTCTCAGGCAATGTTTATTTAGTATTATGTTTTTAGTATTTTCTGTTATTTTTATTTGTTATTCAGATCATATAATTTTTTTATGCTCATAATATTTATTTTAGTTTTTTTTTCTGTTGTTTTTGTTTGCTCTTTTGTTAATTTTTTTTATAGATAACTTTATGGTTTCATTGTTTACGCAATGAAAATGATAATTTTAATAATTGTTTGTTTTATTGTTTTCTTGCATGCTTTTCTGTATAAATGTTTTGTTTTTTTATTATTATTTTCAAGGACAATTTAATGATTCTAATTTTGTTTAGCAGTAATGGAGATAATAATTTTAGCTGTTTATAGTCATGATAATGATATTAACTTTGCAATGGATTTTCAATGATGTTTTCTTCTTTTTATGAATAGAAAATCAATGATTTATTTTATTTATTTAGTTATCGTAGGTGTTTTCCTAATTTATAAGTTATGAAACAAGAGAGAAATTAACAAAAAAAGGAAAAAAAAAAAAAAAAGAGCCAGCATGTGAAACACAAGCACGCTTTTGTCCATAGCATTTCAAAGTCAAATCGCTGTTATTATTTGACGGGTCGGTCCATGTGAGGATGCTTTTGTTTAATGGTCGGAATCGATGAGAACGTGATTTGAGGTTGATCAATATATTTTCAGCAAGCAAAGACCAATTATCATGCAAATTTAAGCAGCTTAAATTGTCTTATATTCTCAAAGAAAGAGCCGGCTCATTTTATCAAAAATTAAATGAAACAGTGCGCGAAATTAGTGGCAGAAAGCTAGCAAGGATCATCGACCACTTGTGATTATGTTAAAGTGTTTTGGTGGGGTAAATGGCAGCTGCTCATGTTAATTCTTTTAAAGTGTTTCAAAACGTGTTTATTTATTTATTTATTTATTAAAAAAAATATGTATTTTTTTTATTTGTTATTTTGATATATTGATATTTGACGTTATTTATCAATAAATAGTTAGTTGTTCTCAGGGGAGTGACGTGTTAGATAGGATTTCATCAAATCCAAAAAAATAAATAAAAAAATAAGTGGTTGGTTCCTTGTGGGTCCTCTCTCCAGCCCATACACATGTAAAATCATACCTTGTTAAGAATAGTTTTTTTCCTTGCTCGGCATCGATGACCTGTTTGAACTTTGAATGTATTGTGATCAAAATAAATATTTCTTGAGTCAATAATATATTTGTACAAGGAATTTATTTTTTCATTATGCTTCTTTTTTGAAATTTTTTTTTATCAAGATAAATATTTTTTAAATAATAATTCGTGCCACTATAAAATATTGTTGGTTTTACTATGTCTCTCTCTATTATTAATTTTCGGATGTCTCTCTCGTTTCTTAATTTTCGGATACTAAAATATATATAAAAAATTTTTGCATTGAAAACATAAAAATTTAAAATAAAAAAGATTAAATAATGCATAAGATAAAACTTCTAAGATCAAAATAAAGTGTGTTTGAACAATAAAACTTTTTTATGTTAATTTTAATCTTTGTTATTTTTATTTTTTTGAATAAATCTAAAATTTAATTTTAAAATATTGATCTATAATTGAATATTATTATTTTTAGTCATTTTACATATATGAGAGCATGCAAGGAAAAAAAAATGCTATCAACATAAGTTGTGAAGATGAAATGGTAAAGAAATAAGGTTCAATAATAAAACCAAACACGAAGATTGTACTGTTTCTAGAAGGAAATCATCCATCGTAGTTTGTGTCGTGTTCTGCGATGATAAACTTTATAACAAAATATATTGTTTTAGTATATATTACTACAAGGTCTAAAATAAAATAATCATAAACAATAAAGATTTACATGTATTTTTCAGCAGCACGAGAGTGAAAAAGAGAGAAAAACTAAAAACTGTCATTCAATAATTTACCGACCATCATAACACGACACGCGCCTCACTAAGAGGTTAGGTACAAGAAAGCGCACCAGGTAACACGACGGAAAGATAATTTTCACCGTTTAATGCCGCCTGAAAGGCGCGTGAAACACTGGACAAAAAAATGTTAAATGACAAAAAATACTTGAGTCAAGTTGGATTATAAACTTGCGATGATTAAAATTACAAGACTAGAATTACTTAAAAGAAAAAGTTGATAATTTTTTTTTATATAAAATATATTTTTTAATTAACTCAAATAAACTAGAATTATCTGGCAATTTAGATTATAAAATCAAAATAACCCATTACAAACAATCATGAACACCCTGCAATTCATGATTACCAAACACATGCGTTTAATCAGATAAAAATTTGGAAACGAGGCAATTTAGGCACGCCTTCCTTCGGCGGGTAACTATTTAAATGGCCGTATCTTGTAGTCCCATTCAATTATTCAAGCACAAATGAAAATGTTTATTAGTCTCACCGACACTACCCCATTATTAATTATTTAGTGCCTGCATAGTTGACATTCAAAATTTGTCGAGGATGGTGCTCGACATCATGGTGTTTGCTATAAAGCAACGATTTTTTTATTATTATTATTAATACTAATATTTATTTCAACTAATTATACAAATTCTAAAGTTATAATCATATAAGTTTTAATAACCATCATATTAATAATTAATAAACTTTAGTCTAATCGTTGATAGCAATCTAGTAAAAAGCACCATGGAAAGAAGATTTACCCCTTCCGAACATGGATGGGCCCTAAAATGAGACTAAAGTGATTTCAAATTAGTGTTTATTTAAAAATATATTTTAAATTATTTATAAAAATATTTTTCTTTCAGAAAAAATAAATACTTTTTAAACACAGTACCCAACACTGTTTTAGTGTAATTAGGTTTTCTTACATAACTACTTGTTATAATTGAAAGCAAAAATAAAAAAGAAAGAAATAGAAGATACACTAATGCCCTACTTGTTATAATGATACTTCCCTTTTCTCCCCATCTCCTGAAAATATAATGTTCTGCTTTATCCTTCGGCACATCCCAAGTCATCATCACGTCATAGCGAGATATTAGTATCTCAATATTTAAAAAGTATTCATTTATTTATACATATTCTATAAAATTATAAAGATAATAATTTCGACATGGTAAAAAGAATATATCCTGCCAAGAACATCGCGACGCTCTATCCACATGAAGAAATTATTAAAAGGAAAAAAGGTACATAGAGCGCTAGGATTAGACTAGTGGCCACTTGGTAGAGACATCCTCTTCTTTACTATGTTGCCGTTAAAAAAAACAAAAAAACTTTACAATATTATATCTGCATATACACGAGAGCTGTGTTTCTGTCTCTGCCTCGGAATTAAAATTCAAAGGTCTCCGTGTTTATATAGTATAGTTTTTCTATTAAATTAAATTATAAATAATGGCTAGAAAACATGGAACGAAACTAAAAGTTCTAGGAGGAAGAAGAGATCATTAACAGGATCTTGAAGATAAGAAGAGAAGATTAGATCGGGGACTGAGCTGTAGTTAATGAAGCCCTAATTAATAAATTGGAAGCACAACGCTAATTAACAACGAAAAAAACGATATACATTCCTGATTCCAAAACGAAGGGAATAATGTGGCAGCATATAGCTACAAGTTGTAACGTGCAGTGGCCAGAGGGTCTACTATCTATGTTTATATATATATATATATGTATATATAAATAAAAATTATAAAAAATCAAGTAGGAGAGAAAAGAAGCAATGCTTTAAAATAACGTATAAATTATGGAAAAAGAAAGAAAGAAAGGATTGTGTATATCAGAGATGATCCCAACTCAATCAGGCCTTGTAATTCCACGCAGTCGAAATTAATAGAAAAAAAAAAAACTGAAATAATTCTCTTAGGCTTAGCTGTCCATCTCAACCAACCAAGCCATTCCCCACTAAAATCTATCTTTAATTTACATAAATCCATCCCCATCCAATGCCCTGTTTCCACTATAAGATGTCCACACACCAGCCTACCAGAAGTCCATAACCCGATCTCTTTCGTTCACTTTTCTCCTCCAAAATGGCCCAGGACAAGCATAGCTTGACTGGAATATCAGATTCTGGCAATCACATTTCCATCTTCAAGAAAAACAAGAGACTCTTCCTAGCCAGTTTTGCTGCTTTGTTTCTAGTTGCCACTATAGTTGCCGTTGCCACTGGTGTAAGCTCACACAAGAACAGCAAGAATGAAGGCGCTCATGCCATCGTCAAGTCCTCATGCAGCTCCACTCTTTATCCTGAGCTGTGCTACTCAGCTATCGCCACTGCCCCAGCTGGTGTCACTAGCAATTTAGCTAGCCTAAAAGATGTCATCGAGCTTTCCATAAACCTCACCACCAAGGCTGTTCAGCACAATTATTTCACCGTAGAAAAGCTAACAGGCAACACCAAACTCACCGAAAGAGAGAAAGACTGCTCTCCATGATTGCTTGGAGACTATAGACGAGACTCTTGATGAGCTGCACGAGGCTCAGGCGGATATCAACGGGTACCCCAACAAGAAATCGCTCAAACAACAGGCTGATGACCTGAAAACCCTGTTGAGCTCCGCCATAACCAACCAAGAAACATGCTTGGATGGTTTCTCTCACGATGGAGCAGATAAAAAGGTGCGTAAAGCCTTGCTGAAGGGTCAAAAACACGTTGAAAAAATGTGCAGTAATGCACTGGCAATGATCAGGAACATGACAGACACTGACATTGCCACCGAGCTGCTCAGGAACACAAACAGGAAGCTCAAGGAGGAAAAAGATGGCAGTGAAAGTGTTTGGCCGGAGTGGATGTCAGCAGCAGACAGGAGGCTGCTGCAGTCATCGTCCGTGACTCCAAATGTGGTGGTGGCGGCTGACGGAAGTGGGGATTATAAGACAGTGTCAGAAGCAGTAGCCGCCGCGCCAAAGAAAAGCAGCAAGAGGTACATAATTCGAATCAAGGCCGGTGTTTACAGGGAGAATGTGGACGTGCCAAAGGATAAGCATAACATTATGTTCTTAGGAGATGGAAGAAAAACAACTATCATTACAGCAAGTAGGAATGTGGTTGATGGAAGCACAACCTTCAACTCCGCCACAGTTGGTAAGTCCATCGATCTTGACCCCTTCCTCTACCATCTCGTTACTTTCATTTTCTGTTTTCAATTACTACAGTAACGGGCCACTTTTTCTCTCCATCTTTTCCCCATGAAACGTGGTGGGATCACAGAATTATTATTGACGATGACGATGGGGTCCATGGTTGCTTAAGTTAGGGAAAGAGCACGCCTTCTCGAATATGGTTGCGTGCGAGCGCACTGCATGCCCTCCATAATTTCTTAAATGCATTATTTTTAAAGAACTACGAACTATACAAGTAAATAAATTATATTCAACCATAAACAAGTAAAATAATCATCTTTCTTCACTTGTCTCTCATCTCTTTTCTTTTTTGTAAGAAAAATTCTTCTTTTTTCTGTTTTTTTAAATATAAATCCGTATAACATGTTTTAAACTAAATAATGGCACGTGGTTGGTGTTTCAGTAGACACACAGATTAAGAACGCAAATCACGTCTGTTTGCTTTAACCATGGCTGACAGGAAGTGTTTTGCAATGCTAATAGATTCAGTTTTTGTGTTTTAAAAGTGTTTTTAAACAAATTAATTTTTTATTTTAAATTAAAATATTTTGGTATGATATCAAAAATAATTTTAAAAAATAAAAAAATATTATTTTAATATATTTTCTAAACAAAAATATATTTTAAAAAATAACCACAGACATGTTGTGAACACTCCTAATTCCAAATGTACATAGCTTTTTTGCTTGTTTCTGCTATAGTTACTTGGGGTTGGTAAGATTGGCTCATTGATCTGGTGACTGCTGACTATTAGCCGGCATTTCAAATAAAAATGTATATTTTTTAAATTAATTTCGATACTAGTACATGGATCTAAAATATTTTAAAAAATTAATTTAAAACAAGATTTTTTTTTTAAAATAAAGTAAATCTTCCAATGTTTTCAAACACTTCCTCTCTCAAATTATTCTTATGTACTTCTCTTTCGGCAATAAAGTGAGTCCTCTTTTATTTTGAATGAAAAGAAAGTGATTGATTTTTTCAAAACCAGCACAGGTGCTAGAATATTTTGAGAAAATAGTGTCAGCAGTTGCATAGCAATTAAAAAAACCATCGATTAAGAATATTTTATTTAAGTGTGTTTGGGATTGTTTGAGATTTTAATTGCGGTTGTTTTTTAAAGTGTTTTTTTTGTTCAAAAATACATTAAAATTATATATTTTTTTAAAATTATTTTTTATATCAGCACATCAAAATGATCTAAAAATACTAAATTTTATTAATTTAAATTTAAAAATAAAAAAATTTCAATTTTTTTCAAAAATACTTTTGAAAAGTACATACAATTTTTTTGTAAAGAAAAAAAATCTTAGTTTTCTCCTGCGGTTTCTATAAACCACCCGTGTTTTTCTAGCCGTGCTAATTTTTTTTATATTATTAAATTAAAATTACAAAATAAAACATCTCAAATTATTCATTATATCTTTTAAATAAAAAATGACTTTAAAGGCAAAAACGATTACAATTTTAAACACCACTTAACGTACAAGAGAAGGCATGCCCACCATACTTTTAAAAATAGAAATTCTTCAAGATTTTCACATAATGTCAAATCAATTGCATGAAATGTCTGAAAATCATAAAAGCCAATTAGCAAAGCCTAACAAAATGGTTGACGCGTCAAACCCTGCATGTGCTTTTCTGTCTTCCGCCCCCGCCATGAAGTTTTATTTTAATGCCAATATAAGAATTAAATTACAAAAATTATTATCTTAATATATTTTCAAAAAGTTAATTTGAAAAGCTAGTTAATATGCGGGCTGATTTGAAATTTCGTTTGACTAGTTCAATCACTAGTGCAAATGATGTCCCTTTTCTGGGTTGAAAACGTAGTTTTGCTACAGGAAATATAGCGAATCTTTTTGCTCATAATATTATCATAGATTTGTGTAAGATCTTGATGAAAATCACCTAGTAATTGCAAGCTCAACTGTCATTTGCTGTCCTTTTTATTTATCTCAAGAAGTGCTCGACAGCTCGAGCATTTTCGAGGAGACTAGCTCATTGTCTTGTAGGACTTTTCCTTCCCACCTCGTGATAACATACGGGGTCCTTTTTTTCTTGCCATTAATTAGGTACTTGCGTGAGCCTTCTTTGATGCTTCCCTATCTTAGTCAATTGTTTCCTTCAACTATGACTCGCTCAAAATTATTAATTAACTCTTAACCGACACTCTTTTTTATTATTATTATTATGTTTAATGTCACATAACATATGAATTAGAAATGTAGATCTCTGCTGGAGAAAGAGATAATTACGCTTCGACCACTTAAGTTCATTCACTTTGAAGATGAAGTCTCTAGAGTCTAGACCTCTTCTAGCATGCAATTTTAAGACATGCTAGGGTTCGATTGTAACTTCCACATATGCTAAACTATACGCTTAGTTTTACCCTATGTTTTTTTTCTCTCAAAAAAAGCTCTTACTACGAAGTTTCGTGCTTTCTTCATCATTTCTTGTCCAGCCTGTCGTTATTGGGTGTCACTGTGCCAGACCAACATGCATGACGCTTTATCAAGGCACTTGATTCCTTTTTCTTCTTCTTCTTTTTTTTTAATAATAAAAAACAGGTATTTGGTGGATTCGAATAAAAGACACGTATGCATGCACATGTATTGTTTATGGATATCATTTTTGACAAGAATAATTAGATTTGGATGCCTTCTTTGTCTTCACTCATTCTATTAGCTATAAGAGATTAAGAGTAGCTATACCAATACCCATCATGTTAGGCATTAATTAAGTAAAGACTAATTGGAACGCTATCTGCCTTCATTTTATTAATAGATTGAGTTGAAAACGTAGCGCATTTTAGGTTAGGATCTTATTGAATGTTTGGCAATAAAGACAAGCTGTTAAAACATTAAATACTCCTAAATGAGGCACACCTAAATCCATTAATCATCATATAATAGTGGGAGCACATGGACGTGTGCTTAACTATTTGAATTCGGACATGCTGGGGTGTGCTTGATCTTGTCTTCTTACATATATATATATATATATATATATATATATATATATATATATATATATCTCTTTTGGCACGTATCTATATGATATTTAGAAGTAAAATATGTAGGTGGGATATTATATTGATTACCCAAAATTTTGCTGAACATTGCAGCTGCGGTGGGGCAAGGATTCCTAGCCAGAGGCGTAACGTTCCAGAACACAGCCGGTTCCGCTAAGCACCAAGCCGTGGCGCTGAGGGTGGGGTCTGACCTTTCAGCATTTTACGAGTGTGACATGCTAGCCTACCAGGACACCCTTTATGTCCACTCAAATCGTCAGTTCTTCATAAATTGCTTGGTAGCAGGCACCGTTGATTTCATCTTCGGCAACGCTGCTGTTGTTTTCCAGGATTGTGACATCCACGCTCGACGCCCCTGGTTCAGGCCAGAAAAATATGGTAACAGCCCAGGGCAGGACTGACCCTAATCAGAACACCGGCATTGTGATTCAGAAGAGCAGGATCGGCGCCACTTCTGATTTACTGCCTGTTAAGAGCAGTTTCCCGACGTATCTCGGCAGACCCTGGAAGGAGTATTCAAGGACTGTCATCATGCAATCATCCATAACCGACGTGATAAACCCCGCCGGGTGGCACGAGTGGAGTGGCAGCTTTGCACTGAGCACGTTGTTCTACGCCGAGTATCAGAATTCCGGGGCTGGTGCTGGGACCTCCAGTAGGGTCACCTGGGCAGGATACAAGGTGATTACAAGTGCAACTGAGGCTCAAGTGTTTACCCCTGGAAATTTCATTGCTGGCAGTAGCTGGCTGAGCTCTACTACCTTCCCATTCTCTCTTGGTTTGTAAACTATATATATTTATTTTCTTTGTAGTGCAACCCATGTTACATGTACTACTAGCTAGCAGTGTCTTGTGCGGCCAATGAATGTTTCAATCAACTCAATAAGAGCTTGAGCTCTCACATGTTGTGAGCCATGTGGTGTTTTAAGTGTACGAAATCAAGCAAGTAATGAGAGATGAGAAATGTCGAATTGACTAAGATTGATTGATCTTATTTTCTATTAAAACTGACTTAAAATCATTATATTTAACTGTCAGGCCATCTGCTTGTGGCTAAATTTTCTCTTCGATACATAAGAATTATAGTCCTTAGAGTTGTTTTCCAATGCCATTAGAATCACCTAATTTCCACGACTAGTAGGCCAATTGATAAACATAAGAATCGCAGACCTCTGAAGGCAGATGTGGTGGTGGCTGCTGAAGGTAGTGGGGATTACAGTACAGTGTCAGCTGCAGTTGCTGCTGCCCAAAGAGAAGCAGTAAGAGGTGCATTGTCAGAATCAAAGCAGGTGTTTACAGGGAAGCTGTGCAAGTACTAATCAATAAGACTAACTTAATGTTTGTTGGAGATGGAAGAAGCACAACGATTATTACAGCAAGTAGGAGTGTGGTGGATGGCATCACAGCCTTCCGTTCTGCCACATAATATTCTCTAGGAAGACCCACTTGTAAGATAATAAATCTTGTTATTGATTTATTCATGTCCGATTATGGGCCTGTTTGGTATAGCGGTTGCGGTTGTGGTTATGGTTGAAAAAATAGAGTTTTAAAAAAAACGCTTTTTACTGTGGTTCAAAAAAAGCAGTTAAGTGTTTGGTTAAAACTGTGGTTGAGTTGAAAGTTGAAGAAAAAGGAGTTTTGGTGTTTGGTTTCCAAACTTTACAAACTGCTTTTAACTTGTAAAATTACTTAAAAGGGCATGAAAATATACACACACATACATCCATACATCCATCCATATATATATATATATATATATGTAACTTCTACAAATAAATTTAAAAATAAATAACAATTTATATTAATGTGAATACTTCAAATAAAATGAAAACATAATTTCATTCTCCCATCAAACTATTTGCAATGCTCTCGCGCACAATATCCATACGGGAATTTCTGCCCGAACTCTGACTAGTTTCACATGCTACAACATCTAGTAATAACTCATCTGGGATATAATCGGGATTACGATTATATTCAACAAAAACATCATCATGTTGCGATCTCCTTCTAATATAGTTATTGAGTGCCATCGATGCAACAATAATCTGAACCTGTGTTTTGTAAGGATAAGGTGGCATGCACTGCAAAATTTTCCACCTTTGCTTCCATACTCCAAATGTCCGTTCTATCACATTACGTAGTGATGAATGTGCACGATTAAATACTTCGCGTCGTCCACTTGGTTCACCCCGATGTCGAAAATCTTCTAAATGATACCTCTCCCCTCTATATGGACCTAAATATCCATACTCATTCGGATAACCAGCATCAACCAAATAGTATTTTCCTGAAACTAGAAACAAAATGCAACTTTTATATTAATTCAATAACAAAAGATGAATAGTAATTTATTTAAATTATCATATCTGTAAGAAATAAAAATTGACAACCTTCAGGCGGTTTAGGAAATTTGATACTCGTACTGTGTATAGCCTTTAGAAAAATACGTGTATCGTGTGCACTACCTTCCCATCCTGCCCATACAAATGTGAATTGCATGTCAAAACTACAGGCCGCCATGATGTTTTGTGTTGGGACACCTTTCCTACCAATAAAAGGAATTTGAAGTTCCGGTGAAATTGTAGCACGAACATGTGTCCCATCAATTGCACCAATACAGTTCTACAAGTATGAAAAGAAATGTATTACGATATAAATATTCAAACAAAATACACAATATTGATGCAAACTATCTTAAATGTAAACTTTAAAAATTACCTTGAAATGGGGCATAAATCTTCGATTCATCGCAATTTGTATCGGTGTGTTGGTAAAGTCTGGATCAGTTGATATTTCAAAAAAAAAAAAAAAAAGTCTGGATCAGTTGGTTTGATGATATCTATAACAAACAAACATAAAACTTTGAGGACTTCTTTCATACATCTACTTACAGTTTCGCCAGAATGCTGAAATCTTTCTTGCACATGTCGATTTGATGCCCCAACTGCAAGGGTAAATAGAAACATTCCTACCTTCTCCAGTACGCACATCCTCCGTGAAGGGTTTAAACCATAACGCGTTTCCAATTCATAACATAGGCTCAACAAAGTGTCTCTGTCCATCCTAAATATGTTAACACAGCGTTTCCAATGACCTCTTAAAATGTCATTTAACCAACGCATCCCTGTATTATATGAAACCATACATGGTTCTTTATGAATATAAGCAATATAATATAGGGTTAATGCGTCAGCCGTGCTTAAAATTATGTTATCATCATCATATTTTCTTTCTATAAAAGTTACGTCATCTTCATCGTCTTCGTCATCGTTAGCGTCTTCGCTATTGTCGTCATTGTCATCATCATCGTTGTCGGTCCCAGCGGTTCCATCATCAACATACGCATTGTTGTTTCCTTCGTCGGCATCATAGTTAATGTGCTCAATAACACGATCCATAACATTGTCATACTCACCTTCAAAATCCCCGTTTAATAGAGCATTAAAATGTGCATCATCCATATCTACAAAATAAGTCCAAACCTGTTGACATTACAAACTTTGAGTCACGATATACATTTTGATATTTGGTTATTGAAAACAAGCATGGTTAATCAATATGGTGAATAATTGAATATTTTTTAAAAATATTTGGAAAACATGCGATCAACATATTACTTATGACGTTAGAATCCAATACAAACACAAATATGATAACCAATTATTCAAACAAAGTGCTAGAATTGCGCTTAAGAATTAGGTGAATGTGCGATGGTATTTCTAAGCCAGCCGGTATTTTTTGATGTATGTCATTGAGGCTAGCCCACATTTCTCTTTTTCTTCGCACTTGTAGAAATTGCATGGCGCGGAACAGAAAAATTATCATCATCCGTCGAACTGTATTGATTGGAGCTCGACCATAACTTCCGAATACTACAGACTGACAAGTCTTTATTTGCGAAGTTGAATCACTCCTACTAGACATGCTTTGTCGAGAAGCCATTGCTCGAATTGAAACTAGCCGAGCACCAATTCCAGGTGACTTTTTCTTTCTAGATCTTGGCTCCGGAACATCTCTTTGTTTTCGTTTACCACTGCTCCTGGTGTTACTACTAGATGATATATGCTCCCCCCCAACGCCTCGAGAATTTTGATAATTTTCAAAATTTTTATCCCCATGCTCATCTGAGTCCCCGCTTCCTTCCTCCAAATCAGCACCTTGTAGACCGACGTTTATTGCATCCAAATCCTCGTCAATGCCAGGTACTGTGCCCGACGATGGTGCCCATGCATGTTGTCCGGTAGCGGTGACTCTAGAGAACATTCTATCGAATTTGAACTTCAATGAAGGCTCAATTCCGGCAGGTCTAAATTTTCTAACTTCTTTATTTTACTACATAACAAAATTAATGTTCTTGTCATTGTCTTCACAGAACATAATAACATTATAGAAAAATAAAGAATAACAAATACTGACCTGAATTCGTGCTCGCCACCACTCATCACTATCAGCAATCGTTTTCAATTCATTACTCCAGCCCACACCAGTTTCACCAATCAACTTATTCCACAAACGCCAGTTTTTTTTACAAGAATCCCATTTATTTTTAAATTGTTCTTTTTGGAACACTATACCCGTTTGCTCTGTAAATGATTTTGCAACGTACATCCAGCCGGGTTTATCAAAATGCGAAGTCGGTCGCATACCCATATCAATTGCCCTAATGCATATATCACAAAATATATGCAAGTGTTCTGTACTCCAACTAGCTTTCGTAACTGACTCAGAATCAGCCATGATATGTTTTTAAACTTTGCAAAAACACAACAAATAAACATTACAAACTTGCACTACATAATATAAGGGTTTAAATCAATCATGCAAAAAATTAAAAAAAAAACAGAGAACAAATGAACACCTAGAAGCAAAACTACTTTCTTCATCATGGGGAAAAACTTATGTGTGTACCCTATCATAGTGAAAGTTGCATTAGCACGAAGCAAAAGTGTAAATGGAGAAAGCATGCTAAATAAAAAACACACAAGTCAAAGCTCAAATCAGAAGGAAAATATCATGATTCAACAATCGAAACCTAACAGTAACAGAGACTAAATTACTGGATCATAGCTGCACTTTGAAATAAATAAATGAAAACTACAAATTAATTATAACCTAAGAGTTCACAACTATAGTGAAGGTCACCAAACTGCTTCATATATCCAGACACACTAAGAGTAGATTGTACTAAGTTTACATATGTTCAATTAATTGACCCTTATGATTGTTAGGAAGTATTTCTCTTTTAACTCTTGTTTCATAACATCCCACTGAGTAATAGCTAGTTTATGACCACGTGGAAATTTCACAAACACTATTGTACTAATACTCTAGCAAGCCATACTAATTTCATTTTACAAAAATGAACATTACATTAGTTATCAATAAACTTGCTTATAAATATTTGTCTATAATTTCAACAACTGCTTGTTCCTTCTCAAATTTCTATCTATGATGGCAACATCAACAATTTTCCACCAGCAAACCATCACAAATCACTTCAAATAATATACTAAGAAATTTCACAGAGAAATTTCAACAAATTTACACAGAAAAATATATCAAAAATTTCAACAACTTCACCGAAAATTAAACAAAATAATTCTCAGCAATTTCACCTATTTCACAGCAATTTAACCGAGAAAATCATACCAATTCCAACAATTTCACAGAATTCTTCACAGAACAAACCCACCAAATTCATCAAAACATTCTCGTCAATTTCTCAACTAATTAATCACACATTATACAGTGCAATTTCAACAATTAAACAGAAATATATTCATTCAACAAGTTTAACAGAAATTTTCAAAATTTTCTGTTAAACAGACATTTTCAATACATATTAATTCAACAATTAAACTGAAAAAAATGCAATTAGAGAAGGGCAGAAGTGAGGCAAGTACCTGGATTTGTGCAGAGACGAAGCTGAGGTTGATTTACTTCGAGGTTGTGGGATAATTTTGGGCAGATTATTGGGTTGAAGAAGATAGGTTTTTTGGAGAGAGGGCTGTGCAGAGAAGAAGGGGTTGACGATAGTTGGATTTAAAGGGGTTGTGGGATAAGATTTACTGCTGAAGAAGATAGGATTTGTGGGATTTTTGGAGAGAGGGATGCGTAGAGAAGATGCTCGTGAAGAGGCTTTTGGCAGAGATTCGTCCTTTTGGTCAATTGCAGAGAAGATGCCCGCTTTTGGCTGAGATTCCTGTGATTTTTCTCCCGTGAGCTGTGAGGGTTTTTTTCGAGAGGGATGGGCAGAGGGAGAGACGACAGACGATGGGCAGAGGGAGAGACGAGAGACGATGGGTGCAGAGAATAGAAAGGGAGAAGATGGGTTCAGAGAAGAAGGGAGAGACGTGTAGAGGGAGAGACATGCAGAGGGAGAGACGAGAGACGAGAGACGAGAGAGAGAAGAAGTGAGAGGCGTGCAAAGATGGAGGGATTTTTGCAATGGAGAAGATGACATTTCTGGAAGATGAGAGGATTTTTGCGTGCAGGATGAATTTTTTCGTTGAATCAAAACGCAGTCCCGAACGGCGTTTAAAAAGCACCTCCCAGGTGCTTTTCTTGAAACGCCGTTCGGGACTAAAAAAGGGGTGGGACCCACTCATTTTAAATGGTGTTTGGTTGTTACCAAACACC
>CM055019.1:6372766-6422112 GCA_029204005.1 Salix udensis | reverse complement strand
ACTTCATCCCGTTTGGAAATCGTGGAACGCACCACGTTGCCAAACGGGTGCTATATCACTCCTGTGAATAATATACACACAAACCATTGAATTGCAAGGAAAAATAATAATAATAATAATTGTGTTGTCTCATATGGATACACATGTATTTCATTGTTTATAAATTTTTTTAAAGCATCTTAGGAGATGGTGGTGATTTCTATAAATAAATAAGAAAAAAAGAAGAAGAAGAAGCAGCCATCTTATTTAAAAATAAACTAATGTAAAATACAGAGACTAGTGTGGTGAATTTAGGCAAATTCACGGGTGCATTTATTCTTATCTTTTGTAAGTTTTTGTTTTCCGGATTTTTTTTTTAATTTCTAGATTGTTTTGATGTATTAATATAAATAAATATTATTATTTTAATATATTAATAACAAAAAAATATTTTTCATAACCATGGAAACCATTCAATGTCAATCATAATCTTAGCTTTACAAGTCAATCCCAACTTAAGTATAATTAACCGCGTAAGCGCGAAGGATCTTGCTATCCACACTCTTTCTTTCTGTATTCGTTGTTGTGTACAATACAACAGTATATTTTATTTTTTAAAATTATTTTTTTTATATTAACACATTAAAATAAAAAATAAAACACTAATTAATCCTTGATGTTCTAAAAATCCTCTGGCACCGCGTACTGTGCTGTTTGTGCACACGGAATCGTGTTTCGTCTGCCATAGATAATGATAATTTGATGCATGCATTAGCGAGAGGATACCCTAATTGCTATTCATTTACTATCCTACCCTCTCTAGTTGATTAGACAGGTGGTTGATTTTTTTTTTACTGGCAATACTACCCAAATAATTTTTTAAGGATGCTTCTATTTATCCCTCTTGAAAATAGATCTGCCCTTTATTAAAAGATATTTGTAGATTTATTTTTTTTAAATCGTTTCTTTCTTGTTATGAAATGTTTCTAAAGTCTGTATTAAATTAAATATCGTAATGATGATGATTACTTCTTCACTAATTTTTAAATTATAAATAATATTTGACGACAAAGAAGCATGAAAGAATAATAGCAAGATCCCGTCCATATATATCTGCGTTCCTTCATAAAAACAGACAGCAGCTCGGAACCACTACAGAGTTTAAACTTCCCCTCCAAGCCCTCAATCTATTTATGGACTCTATCAATTCTTTCAAGGGATATGGTAAAGTAGACAAGGTCGAGCAGCAAGCCTTCCGGCGAAAGACACGTAAGCGTTTGATCATTGTCGTTGTCTCCTCCATTGTTCTCTTAGCTGTGATCATTGGTGCTGTCATAGGAGTTGTTGTGCACAGCCGAAATTGTAGAAATTTGTGTTTGATTGTGATTATTTTGTGGTTTGGTTGCAGGTTGATTTTGTAAAGTGTTATAAATGTATTTTCGATTCATTATTTATGGTGTTACAGTAGCAATATATATATATATACAAATAAACATGAATGAATCTACTTCTACTTTCCTGGGCTACAGTATTTGATACATGAGAAAGGAAATAATAATAAAGCAACAAGTAACCAACAACGGTAACCTGCACATCTGCAATTACAATAGATGTGCAGTTGTATTCTTAACACTCCCCCTCAAGATAGAGCGTAGATATTTATCATGCCCATCTTGCTAATAGCGTCATAAAAAGTTCTTCCTGAAACTGCCTTTGTGAGGATATCCGCTAACTGATCTTCGGACCGAACAAACGGAAGTTGTATAATCTTTCGGTCAAGATTTTCTTTGATGAAATGTCGGTCTACTTCGACGTGTTTCGTACGATCATGTTGTACCGGATTGTGGGCAATCTCAATAGCCGTTTTATTATCACAGTGTAGGCTCATTGTCGTCTCATAATCGATTCCCAAATCCTGCAACACATGTTTTACCCATAATAATTCGCACACACCGTGAGCCATACCCCGAAATTCTGCTTCTGCACTTGATTTAGCGACTACTTTATGCTTCTTACTTCTCCAAGTGACAAGATTGCCTTATACAAATGTAAAGTAACCTGATGTCGATCTTCTATCAGTCTGGTTTCCTGCCCAATCTGAATCTGTATACCCTTCAATATTTGAATCTCCCCTTTTGAGAACAATAGGCCTCTTCCTGGTGCACTCTTCAGGTACCTTAAAATCCGATATACTGCTTCCATATACTCTTCTCCTGGTGAATGCATGAACTGACTTACCACACTAACTGCATAGGCTATGTCTTGATAACACCCTTTGTCCGTCGGCACCTGATTTTCCATTTCTCCTAGCTTGTGATTCATTTCCATCGGTGTGTCAACTGGTTTACATGCGAGCATACCGGTTTCTGTTAACAAATCTAACACATACTTTCTCTGTGATAGACATATTCCGGTGTTTGACCTTGAGACTTCAATCCCTAAGAAATACTTCAGTTGTCCGAGATCTTTCATTTCAAATTTTGATGCTAGGAATTGTTGGAGTGCTTTTCTTTCTTCAGGATCATCTCCTGTTAGAACCATATCGTCCACATACACAATTAATGCTGTAATCTTTCCTTCTTTGTGCTTTATAAACAACGTGTGATCCGAGTTGCTTTGCTTATACCTAAATTCTTTCATCGTAGAGGAGAACCTTCCAAACCATGCCCGAGGTGATTGTTTCAGACCATATAATGCCTTCTTTAGCTTGCAAACTTCATTTCTACACGAGAATTTTTGTTTAGCTCCAGGTGGTAAATCCATGTAGACTTCTTCTTCAAGATCTCCGTTTAGGAAAGCATTTTTGACATCGAATTGTTGTAGGACCCAATCTCGGTTAACTACTAAAGATATGAGGATGCGGATAGTGTTGATTTTTGCAACTGGGGCAAACGTTTCTTGGTAATCTACCCCATACTTTTGCGTATAACCTTTTGCAACTAGCCTTGCTTTGTATTTGTCAATACTGCCATCCGCTTTGAGTTTTACAGTGAACACCCATCTGCACCCAACTGTTTTCTTCCCTTTTGGTAGTGGACATATCTCCCAAGTGTTATTCCTCTGAAGTGCCTCCATTTCCTCGTTCATCGCCTTAGTCCATTTCTGATCTGCTAGTGCATCCTGCATATTACTAGGAATAGATACAATGGATAATTGATTAACAGAAAATGCATACGACTTAGACAACCTATGAGAAGACACATAATTACTGATAGGGTATTTAGTCTTGGTTTTTGGGTCAGGTTCATATTGTTTCCTCGGGACTCTCCTATTTGATCTCTGAGGGTATTTATTTTCTACAAGAGTAGGAATATCATTAGTTTCATCAAGAGTATGGTTTGGATTTACCTGTGGACAACTATTCTGGGTTGATTCTTCAGCTATTGGTGTAGGTGTAGACACCTCTGGAGACCGAGGGGGGTTGTCGCTGAGATAATTCTGATCTATGCATAATTCTAAACTAGTACCATCGTTAAGGACCATATCATTCTTCTTTATTCCTTCATTGAACCTGTCGGGTACCCCTCCATTTTCCTCTAATTCAAATATATCGTCTTCGTTCTTTTTATTGTTTCTCGCCCCCTGAAGAGACGACCCAGAAGCTCCCCCTGAATAGTACGGTTCTAATTCATGAAATGAGGTATCGAGGGTTACGTGTAACTTTGGGTGCAGCGGATCATAACATTGATACCCCTTCTAAAATTCTGAGTAACCGATGAAAACACACTTTTTTGCACACGGATCAAGTTTACCCCGCAGAACTTTAGGCATGTAAACATAGACCGTGCATCCAAACACTCGGGGTTCAAGGTTTGGTAGATGAGGAACGGGGAGCAAGGATTCCATCTTCTGTTGAGGAGTTTGAAAATTGAGTACGCTGGACGGGGTACGATTAATTAAATAGGCAGCTGATTTGACTGCTTCTCCCCAATAGAACTTAGGCATATTCATACCAAACAAGGATGCCCGAACAACTTCCATAATTTGCCTATTCTTCCGTTCAGCGAGTCCATTTTGCTGTGGAGTATAAGTGCATGAAGTTTGATGTCGAATTCCATGGTGATCCAAAAACTCTCCTAGAATTTTGTCCACAAATTCCTTACCATTGTCAGATTGAAGTGTACGAATTGACCTCTGGTATTGGTTTGTCACCATTTTATGAAACTCCTGAAAAACTGTCCCTACATCACTTTTATTTTTGAGAAGAGAAATCCAAGTCACTCGAGTGCATTCATCAATAAAAGTAACAAAATAACGTGCACTGGAAAAAGATGGAATTTTTGCAGGACCCCAAACATCTGAGTGAATAACTGCGAAAGGTTCTGAACTCTTATTCACACTTGGTAAATAAGGGATACGATGGCTTTTGGCCAATTCACAAGTGTCACACTTAAAATCTGAAATACTGAAATCTGAAAACAAATGTGGTTGTAATTTCTTAAGATACCCAAATGATAGATGTCCTGGCCTTTGGTGCCATAACCATACGAGTGCTTGAGTTTTATCTTTGCTGATCGCTTGATGTGCCTGACCGAATTTTGACCTCCCCTTCTCGGTTAATTCCAGAAAATAAAGGTGTCGCCGTCTAACACCATAGCCAAGAATCTTCCGGGTTACAATGTCCTGAAAAACACAAAACAAAGGCCAAAAAATTACAGTACAGGCAAGAGCAGAGGTAATTTGGCTAACCGAAAGGAGGTCGTGTGCTAGGGATGGGACAATTAGAATTGTATCTAGGGTGAGAGATTCGGTCAAGGTTACAGACCCTTCTCCAGTAGTAGGAGAAGGACTACCATTAGCTGTATAGATAACTAACTGAGATGATGGTTTAAGAAAATTTAAGTTACTAGAGTCTTTAGTCATGTAGTCGGATGCACCTGTATCAATAATCCAAGCACTATTCTTAGTAATAACAGATAAAGCAGAATTTTTACCAATGATACCTGAATGGACAACATTCGCAGTCGGTTGTCGTGGTTCGACTTCCGTAAGATTTACCATATTTTTTCCAAAAATTTTCCGAGGTTTTTTCTTAAAATTCCACCATTCCGGATATTCAATAATTTCATAACACCGTTGTTTTGAATGACCTATTTCACCGCAATGACTACACACCAACCCACTTGATTTTTTTTGACCTGGGTATCTATCACCCGGATTAAAACCCCTCCTTTCACCTCCGTACCCCATAAATTCGTTCTCGGCCTCCCTCACAACACCCCCGTGGCCTCTTTCTCCCCCAAATCCTCTGTCACTCCCATTTCTCTCCGGCCGACAGCTCCTGGCGAGCATTACGGTGGTTTCTAAAATCACGGGAGAGATCCCGTTGTGTTTTTCGTCCATGACCAATTTCTGATGGTTCTCTCGCCGGACACAGGCGTAAGCACCTTCAAGGTCGAGCTTGGGATCTTTTCGTAGTATCTCACCTCATATGTGGTTGAAGACGGGATCGAGGCCACTGAGGAAGATGTGGAGCCGGAGCCTCGCCATGGCCGAGTGGAGGTGAAGTACGCCGTCCACCGTTCCGGCTTTGGAAGCAGTTCGACAGTCAATCTCCTGGAAAATCGCCACTAGTTCATTATAGTAAGTGGCTAGAGGACGCCCATTTTGTTTTATTGTAAAGGATTTCTGATTGAGTTAAAAAATGTAGGTCTCGTCGGCGCCGTCGTAGAAGGTGCGAGAGACGGCGTCCCAAATTTCCCTTGCTGTGGGGAGACGAATAAACCGTCGCATCAACGACGGGGTCATGGACTCAATGAGCCAGCTCTTTACGCGATGATTCTCAGTGATCCAGGATTCGAGTTTCGGGTCGTCGGGTCCTGGTCTTGTAGTGTCGCTGGTGAGGTACCCGGCCTTGTTACGAGCCACGATCCTCATCTCCATGAGGTGAGACCAAAGGGAAAAATTCGTTTCATCTAGCATAATGCCAGTAGGAAAGGCAGAGTTGTCTTGATGGACAACAATGGGGTTCACTGGGATGAAGGTAAGTTCGTTCGCTATATTTTTTGTGTCTTCTTGCGACATTGTGCCGAGATGGGTTTTTTTGTGATTTTCTTGAGATGGTTCTTGAGTTGGGATTTCGGGGTTGGGAATGATTTCTGGGATTTCAATACGTTGATGGTGTGTTTGGGTGTTTTCTGGGTAATATCTGGGTAATATTGATGATGATGGGTTTCTGGGATTTCTGGGATATATGTTGATGATGATGGATTCTGGGATTTTGAGGATTTCTTAGATGAGCAGCTGTTGTTGAAAACAAACACTGTGGGAATCAAGATCTGGGTTTACGGGCAAGAAAAAATTCGATTGTAAATGTACGGAGGTTTGCCTGTAGCAATTCGATTTCAAAAAAATTGCTCTGATACCATGTAAAGTGTTATAAATGTATTTTCGATTGATTATTTCTGGTGTTACAATAGCAATATATATATACAAATAAACATGAATGAATCTACTTCTACTTTCCTGGGCTACAGTATTTGATACATGAGAAAGGAAATAATAATAAAGCAACAAGTAACCAACAACGGTAACCTGCACATCTGCAATTACAACAGATGTGCAGCTGTATTCTTAACAGATTTATTTGAGAGATATGGGAAAGCTTTTAGAGCTGGGAAGAAGAAATTTCAGAGTAAAAAGATAAGATTGTATTTCTGTATTTCTTGCTTACAAACTGCTTGATGAAATGCTCTTATATAGTTTGAGCATGAGTTTTACATTTTCTGTAACCTGTAACTGAATTGAAACTAATTGAAATAGTTTGGTTACAACTTATTCCTTAACCAAATGGCTTGAGTTGTTGCTTCAGAAGCTGAAACATATTTAGCTTCTGCTGTAGATAATGCCAGAGTGTTTTGTTTCACAGAAGCCCATGAAAAAACTCCACTTCCAAAGCTAAATGCATAGCCTGAAGTGCTTCGGCTGTCATCTTCACTCCCAGCCCAGTCTGCATCACAAAAACCAACTAATGTTGATGACTGATTTCGAGCATACTTAATTCCATAATGTAGAGTTCCTTGCACATATCTTAGAACCCTTTTAGCCACCCCCATATGCTTCCTTGTTGGCTGATTCATGAACCTTGACAATAAGCTAGCAGCATACATTAAATCAGGCCTAGTAGCTGTCAAGTATAATAGGCTCCCAACAATCTTTATGTGAGTGCATTCATCAGCTAACTCACTCCCATCTATCTTCTTCAATTTTTCTCCAGTGGGCAAAGGAATTGAGACTGGTTTACAATCTTCAAGGCTGAACATTTTAAGCAAGGATTGGGCATACTTACTTTGATGAATGAAGATGCCTTGACTGGTTTGCAGCACTCCCATTCCTAAGAAGTGATGGAGAAGGCCAAGGTCAGTCATTTCATACCTTTGCATCATTTCTTTTTTGAATTGTTTCATCAATGCATCACTGATGCCTGTATAAACTATGTCATCTACATAGATAGAAACAATAATCTGCTTCCCTTCACAATTAGACTGTATATAGAGGGTAGCTTCACTTGCACTCCTCTTAAACTTGCACATAGTGAGATATGCATCTATCTCACTATACCAAGCCCTAGGAGCTTGTTTCAACCCATAGAGAGCCTTCTTCAGCTTGTACACCTTACTCTCTGCTTTCTTCACAAGGAAGCCTTCGGGTTGCTCAACATAGACTTCTTCTTCAAGCACCCCATTTAAGAATGCTGATTTAACATCAAGCTGAAACAATTTCCAGCCCTTTTGACTTGCTAGTGCAATTAAGGTCCGAATTGTATCTAGCCTTGCTACTGGAGCAAAGGTTTCATTGTAATCCATCCCTGGTTTCTGTGCATAACCTTTTGCCACTAGCCTTGCCTTGTGTTTGTGTATTGTTCCATCTAGGTTCAGCTTTGTTTTGAACACCCACTTGACCCCAATAACTGGCTTGTCAGCAGGCCTATTTACCAACTCCCATGTGTTGTTCAATCACCTCAAGTTCTGCATTCATAGCTTCTTCCCAAGCTTTATTCCCTGCTGCTTCTTTGTAATTTTCAGGTTTCACAATGCTCATGTGGCACCTAGCATCAATCTCCTCAAGAGATCTAAGCTTTACTGGAGTTGAGCTTGGTGTTGACTGAAGGCTGCTGCATTCACTTCCATTTCCAGTCAACACAACTCGTGAGTGCACTTCTTCATCAACAAACTGAGTTCTTTCAATTTGTTGTTCTCCTTCACTTGCATTGACATCCATTTGCAAGCCTTTTAACCAAGGCTGTGATGTAACAGGCTCCTGCTGTTGTTGTTCCCAAGTGAAGAATTTATCTTCATCAAAAACCACACTCCTTGACAATACAATCTTCTTAGATTGTATCACATAAACTCTATATCCCTTTTCACAATTACCATATCCCACAAAAATCCCCTTCTCAGCCTTGCCATCTAGCTTCTGTCTTAGGTGTGCTGGGATATGTATGTAGCAAATGCATCCAAACACTTTTAAGTGTTTGATGCCTGGTTTTCTCCCTGTAAAAGCCTCAAATGGAGTCTTGTTGGTCAATGAATTTGTGCAGCACATGTTCTGCAAATACACGGATGTGTTAACAGCCTCAGCCCAAAAATTCAGTGGCAAACACTTCTCTGTCAACATGGACCTTGCCATTTCAACAATAGTTCTGTTTTTCCTCTCAACCACTCCATTTTGCTGAGGGGAATAGGCTACTGTCATCTGCCTTTCAATGCCCATTTCAGCACAAAACTTCTCAAATTTTGATGTGGTATATTCTCCTCTTCTATCACTTCTCAACTTCTTCACTTTAAATCCACTTTGCAGCTCAACAAGTGCTTTGTATTTTTTAAACACAGTCAGTGCATTGGACTTGTTTCTCAAAAAATACACCCAACACACTCTAGAGCAGTCATCAATAAAGGCAATGAAATACCTATTGTCTCCATTAGATTCATGCTGCATAGGTCCACACAAATTTATGTGTACCAACTGCAGTGGGTAGCTTGATCTCCATGCTTTTCCCTTATCAAACTTCTCCCTATGGTGTTTTCCTGTCACACACCCTTCACACACATCTTTAACCTTTGCTAAAGATGGAAGTCCAGTCACCATCTCCATACTTTGCATTTTCTTCATACTAGCAAAGTTTAAGTGACCAAGTCTTGTATGCCAAACCCAAGAATCATCAACTACTGATGCCTTCTTTGTTGCAGGTAACAAGGATTCTAATGACAGTGGGAAGCATCGATTTCCCTTCATCACCACCTTGGCTAACACATTGGTAAGCCTCTCATCATCAAATATCACTGCTGTATTTCCCCTAAATAGGATGTAGTATCCATGCTCCATCATTTGCCCCACACTTAGCAGATTTTCATCAAGATCGAGTACCAACAACACCTCACTTATATATCTTCTTCCCCTTCTGGTTTCAACCACCAGAGTACCCTTTCCAGTGGCTTGAACTAGGTCACCCGAGCCCATTTTCACCTTACATTTAATTGATCTATCAATATCAATTAAACTTGACTCTTGTGAAGTCATATGGTTGCTACAAGCACTATCAACAAACCATTCATCCTTATTCATTATACTTGCTGCATGACAAGCATAGAATAGGTTTCCAGTGGACATGTCTTCTTCTTGTGCACAATTTGCCAACTATTTGTGCTCATAACATTCCTTTGTGTTGTGCCCAAATCTGCTGCATTTTCCACATTTTGCTTTGCCTTTGTATCTACAAATACCAAAGTGATATTTGTGACACACTTGGCATTGTGGCTTTACTCCTTCACTGCTGCTTTCTTGTCTGCTCTGTGAGTTGTAGTGCAGATTGTTGATTCCACTTCTGTAATTCCAGTTCTGAGTTTTTTGGTGCTAATTGTTATGCATGTGATTACTCTGCATATTTCTCCCTTATGACAGCTTGTAGGTCTTCTGTTTTGGCCTTGCTGGACATGATTCTTCATACGAGGACCTTAATTTCCACCATGAAATTGACTACTGCCAATTCTCAAGGTACTGAATGCTCTCTCAACACCATTATGTTTCTCCCTCTCATCATGCATACCTTCTCTCTTGTCTGAAACTTTGATTGAGGCAATCACTTCCTCAATTCTAAGCACATCTAGGTCTCTTGTTTCTTCAATTATAGAAACAATAGACTTATATCTTCTGCACAAACTCATCAACAATTTCTGCACTAGCCTAGCTTCTGTCACCTCCTCACCAAGTGATTTCAAATCATTCACCACTTCAAAAAACTTGGCTAAGTAGTTATCTAGGCTATCATTTCAGACATTCTCATGTATTCAAAATCAGCTCTAATTGACTGAAGTCTTACATCCCTTACCTTCTTGTCTCCTCTGAATTCTCTCTTGAGAATGTCCCAAACTCCTTTAGCAATCTTCTCATTTCTTATCCTTGGAAACAAATCATCTGATATTGCTCCTTGAAGAAGACTTAGGGCTTTTGCATTTTTGATCTTCATTTCTCTTGAAATTTCAGGTGCAGCAGCAGATGAAGGTTTTGAAGCTTCTTCTTCCTTCTCTTTTCCAGCAGGCTCTTTTTCAGCAGTTGATTGAGATGTCATGTCAATCTCAATCACCTCCTATAGGTCATATGCTATTAGCATAGTTTCCATCTTTACTGCCCAGAAGTCATAGTTACTTCCATTAAACTGTGGAGTTCTTAGGTCTCCACCAGAACTTGATGATCCTGTCATACTTACTGATTTAAATCTGGTTGATAGTTTGTTTTTCACAGAACATGCCCCTTCTTGAATCGAGTTAGTGCTCTGATACCATGTAGAAATTTGTGTTTGATTGTGATTATGATTACAGAAATTTCTGTATTTCTTGCTTACAAACTGCTTGATGAAATGCTCTTATATAGTTTGAGCATGAGTTTTACATTTTCTGTAACCTGTAACTGAATTGAAACTAATTGAAATAGTTTGTTACAACTTATTCTTTTTTAGAGTTAGTTACATTTTTGGTTACTGATTTGGCCAGCTATCATTTAGCTTCTTCTTCTCCTTCATTCTTCTTCTGGAATCACCTTGCAGGCTTGTCTTCTGCAAGTGTGCATAGTCCAGTAATTAGCTTATTGTTCAACAGAAATAACTCGTCGTCCAACCCGGTCCCTCTTCCGGAGCTGACTCCAGCCACCTCACTCAAGGTTGTTTGCAGTGTGACTCGGTACCCAGCCTCGTGTTTCTCCAGCATCTCTGCCCTTGAAACAGGTAACACCACGGACCCGTGAGGTCCTTTTCAAGCTCTCTTTACATGTTGCCATGAATGAGCTCTCCAAGCTCAAGGACTACCCTGCGATAAGCTCATGCAAGGCATTGACGACGCTACCCTTCAAGATGCTCTGAAAGTCTGTGCCATCGTGCTCGATGATGCTGTGGATAGATTCAATGACTCCATATCATCGATGATTGCTGGTGAAGGTGAGAAGATTCTATCAGCAACTAAGTTGGATGACTTGAAGACTTGGATTAGCACTGTAATTACTGACCAGGAAACATGTTTAGATGCGTTGCAAGAGCTGAACGCTACAGAGCATTTTAACAGGACACTTTTTGATCGTGTCAAGGCAGCGATAGAGAACACTACCGAGTTTGTTAGCAATAGTTTGATATGGCTGCAAAAACCCTAGGTTTGCTTTCTGATTTCAATATCCCAGTTCACAGAAGGTTACTTGGATTTGAAAGAACCCGTAATTCAGGGTTGCCGCACTGGGTTGGTTTAGGGGATAGAAGACTGCTTGAGAGCTCTGCTCCGAAGCCGGATGTCACAGTTGCGAAAGACAATAGCGGGAACTGCACGACCTTAAGCGAGGCGGTGGGGAAAATTATAAAAAAGAGTAAATCAAGATTCATCATATATGTGAAGGAAGGCGAATATTTGGAGAATGTAATATTGGATAAAAGCAAGTGGAATGTAATGATCTATGGTGATGGGAAGGACAAGACCATTATTTTAGGCAGTCTGAATTTTGTTGATGGAACTCCCACCTTCTCCACTGCCAGTTTCGGTAAGAATTACTTAATTTACCAGTTAATTACAAGCTTAAAACCCATCTATGCATTTCTGTTTTGAATATATCAGTCTATGCATCCATGATTCAGATTCACAATTGATTTCTCCATGCATGATTAATGAACCTTCCTTCCCATGTGAATCCTTCTGCAAAGGAAAAGAGCAACTTGGTCAGCTTTGTTGGCCTGCAACCTCTGCACTAGAACATTCAATTTTGATGGATAATTTGCTAGTTTGTGTGTTCGAATATTTGATTTGTGTTTTTTTTTCTTTCAAAACCAATCATACCATGATTCATGTGCATCCATGAAACGAGGACTCATACTGCTGTGATCACCAGCTGTTGCGGGAAAGGGCTTCTTTGCTAGAGATATCAAGTTCATCAACACGGCCGGGGCAGAAAAGCACCAGGCAGTAGTAGCCTTCCGGTCCGGCTCGGACATGTCAGTGCTTTTCCGGTGTGCATTTCATGGATTTCAGGACACGCTCTACGCTCACTCAAACCGGCAATTCTACCGCGACTGTGACATCACCGGCACCGTTGACTTCATGTTCGGCAATGCCGCCGTCGTGTTCCAAAACTGCAACATCCAGCCCAGGCAACCGTTGCCCAACCAGTTCAACACCATCACAGCTCAGGGAAAGAAGGATCCCAATCAAAACACCGGCATTTCAATCCAAAACTGTGAATTTTCTGCGCTGGGTAATGTTACAGCTCCAACTTACCTCGGCATGCCATGGAAAGATTATTCCACTACTGTCATCATGCAGTCCGATATTGGGCCATTCTTGAGACCATCAGGCTGGATCTCATGGGTCAGTGGTGTGGACCCACCTGCCACTCTATTTTATGCAGAGTACCAGAACACTGGGCCTGGTGCTAATGTGGATGGAAGGGTCCGATGGGCCGGTTACAGGCCAGCTCTTACAGTAGATGAGGCAGAGAGATTTACAGTGGGCTCTTTCATCCAAGGAAACGAGTGGCTGCCGGCAACCACCATGACATTTCAATCCACCCTATGATTTTATAGTGTGTGTCGAGGAGTAGCATAACCAAATACAAGTCAAGCTTGGTAAATTAAAATATCTCTAGAAGAGGATGATTTTATTATCTTTATTCATTTTTTAAATGTGTGTGTGTGTGTGAGTACCCTTGTCATCTTTTAGAAGACTTTTTTTTTTTTTTTTTTTTAAATCGAGGGCTAATGAGAAGTCCTTGGAATATAATAAGCTGGAAATTAGAAAGGGAAGATGGCCTTCTCCTCTCCTCTCCCTGATTTTAATAATGTTGCAAGGATCCCTCCTTCATGGTGTCAAGGAGTCGGATATTTACTTTTTCATTGTTTTTTTAAGCTGTTAAGGGCAGGGACTTGACTCTCAAGATTAAAAATATAGTAACTTGATTAGGCAATTCAAACCCCAAGAACCATTTTCGATTTCAAAAAAAAAAAAAAATGCGGCCAGATTGAAATTTAGTTTAAATCCATGATCTGATTTTTATTTTATTTTTATAAAAACAAAATTTAAACACCATTTATTAAACTGGTGACCGTAAAACTTACTCTAGATTAAGGGTTTAATAACTATAATTTTATCGCGCTCTATTAAATCATCAACCAGATATCATCCATGTTGAAAATGATTGGTTCATATGTTTAAAATGGATTTTCATTATTTTCATTATTATTATTATTATTATTATTACTACTACTACTACTACTACTACTACTCTAGTGTGGTGGGATTAACTCGTGTGATTTAATTCTTTTCAAGATAAATTTTAAGGTTAAAAATTAAAAATTAATTATATTATATAAGAGTATAACTCCATCTTCAATGATTCCAATCCCTTGTATAGCATGTTGTGATTTCCTTTTGATTAGGGTTCCATCTTCAATGACTCTAGGGTGGTGAATCGTTTTGACGGTTAAGCTATTGAATTTTTCTGACATTTATATCTTCAATTAAGATTTAATAACATCCATAATATTATTTTTAACTTTCACTTTACTATGCTAAAAATATGAAAAGATAAATAATAATAATAATAATAATAATAAAAAAAAAAAAACTCTTTCAAGTTCGATCATTTTTAACTTTCTGTGCAAAGAGAATAAAAGGATAAAAAAGCTACCAAATTGTTTGTAATCAATTTGCATGATGATGGGGTCGGTCCCTAAAAAAAGATGATTTTACCCCTCCAGCTACAGGTAGGCAATTCGTTTTTGTAGAGAATATGAAAAATAAATACATTGTGCTAATCCACATTATTCAAATAAATCAAGCTGCAATACATCACTAACCTCTTTTAGATTTCTTTTAAATTAATTCAAATAAAAAATCTAGGAAAATAAAATACTAAATATATGTAGTCAACTCATGTGACATACACTCAACAAAGAAAGAAAGCTAGCACTTGGCTCTTTTTTTTTAAAAAAGAAAAAAAGAAAAATGACCCAAGCTCATCACCTCTCCCGACAATAATTTCCAAAGTCGAACATGAAGATATTTCTTTTTTCTGATGTTGTCACTTAGAATACGTGTGGAAATAGAAAAACTCGTTTACAACTACATATATATTTAGAAGTCAATTTTTAAAAATAAAAATTAAGAATTGATGGTGCATAAAAAAATGTTTCCAAACAAATAATAATAATTTTTCAACGATTGCACCTAGTTCACAACATAGAATCCACACTTTTTTGTCTTTTATTTAAAGCCCAACCTCTTACACTTATATTTTTTCAAGTTTCAAAGAGTTAAAATGTGATGTCATACAATATCTATACATATAATACTTTTCATGATTAATTAACAGATTTTTTTATAATTACAAATTTTTATATACATATAGCAGCAAATTTCTATTCAACTCAAGTGTCTTTCTTGACCAATTACACTTTCTTGTTAACATTTAATAACTGGTCAACCAATGACGATGTTAGTCACTACAATTAATAATAAGAACCAATATTTTCTCTAATCATGGGTAATATCACTCTTTATGTTCAATGTAAACCAACATGATCAATATCTATAAATACTTTAGGTCATCAAGTAAACAAGCATATTCTTTGACTAATAATTTTATTGAAAAAACTATTAGCTCTATATATATTTTCTCTCTCTCATGCATTATAGAATTAATCATCAGAGAGTCTTTTGTGAGCTTGTTTTCCAAGCAAACCTTAACTACCGTTTAAGCCAAAAACTAGTCTCACCTACATTTCAAATTCAGACTGTGAAAACTTATTTTTTATGTGAAGTTTTTCTCAACTTCATTAGTGCTGTTGTATATGAAAATCTAAATAAAAGCCTTTCCATAGATGATGAAACTCTAGGCCAAAGGTGAAATGCATGTCCTAACTCGAACTCGAGACTTATTGTGTAAATCTCAAGTCTTTTACCACAACGCTACACCCCTTGGGGACATCAATTTCATAAATCGTGGAAGCCTAATTTCAATGTGAATCTTTTCTTGACCTCATCACGAACAAAGCTAGTAAAAAAATATAGATGTGCAATATATTTTCAAACAAGTATTTCTATTTATGCATATGATTACAAAAACACTAAGAGAAAATTAGTAATGAATCAGATATCGGTAAATACTAGTTATGATTATGATAAACTAAGAGAAAAAACAGTATAATGGATCAAATATTGATAGATACCAGTTAACTCCCCTATTATGCCATGGATAAAATTCCAAGTTGTTGATATTAATTAAAGACTTAAGTAGAAAACTAATATTTTCCTTAATATTTGTTGTAAAGAGCAAGATAAATGTACATAATTTTCTTTCTTATTAATGTTTTTTTTAACACAAAAATATGTGTTTTTAGCAATCTGATTTATTGCAAAAAAAAAAAACTAAAAACAATTAAAATAAATATCAGAATAAATTTAAGCAATTTGAAATAAAAAAAAATATTCTTTTTTTTAATTGAAACTCCCTTCCCTTATTCAAATGTTCCATTTTATTTTTGAAATAAAAACTTTCAAGTTTTAATTAAAGAAAAATACGAGTTGATAATTTTAGCGTGAATGTATTTAAAAATAATAAATTTGAATACAATCAATCTCAAAATTAACAATAAAATGTATACAAAATATATTTGTATTGAGTTTTCATGAGTAATGTTTTTTAAAATGTATGCATGTTAGTTTAAAATATAATTATTTGGAAAATAATGTTAATATTACCATAAAAAAAAAACTAATATTATTTGAAACAATGACATACTAAGTTAATACTAATATATTTGTATTTATTTTGGTTAACAAAACAACTAAGAATATATTTTGTAAAATTGATAGTTAATGTAATGTTGAAACATTGATGAAACGTCAAGAAAGCCAGAGTATCTGTTTGAGAGTGTGACTGAAATTATTTTTAAAAGTGTTTTTCGTTCAGAAATATATTAAAATGATTTAAAAAAAAATATTTTTGACATCAGCACATGAAAATGATCTAAAAACACCAAATTTTTTTAATTTGAAATAAAAAATTTTTTCAAAAATATTTTTAAAACACAATGACAAACATCCCTTAAACATATCAAAATACATCAGATTAAGTGCATGAAGGGATGAAATTGAGAGCAAACAATGTTTAATGTCCTTTTTTGTTAAATGTTAAGGAGTAAATCATCATGATTGCGTGCCATCCTTTGCCGTGTGATGTCTAATTGTGCATCCAAGGGGCATTAAAATATGCTGATTGCAAAGATCAAGAAAATATAAGAAAGAGGAGCCTGCCAGTCTAATGCACTTGCACCGGATTCTATCATTTCCGTGGGCATTACGGTACGGTAGTTGTTTTATTTTATTTAATAATATATATATATTTGAAATTTATTTTTAATATTAACATACCAAAATATATATTTTTTAAAAAAATAATCGCAAAAATAAACATGATATTTTTTTTTAATATTATAGTAGCATTGTTTTTTAAAATAATTGCTTGCTTGTAAATATATGGAAATAATATTTTTATATTTTTTTAAATTTATTTTTAATATTAGTATATAAAAAACATTTAAAAAATACTTTTCAACCGCGAAAATAAACATGGAGAGGCAGAAACAACCCTTTCCTATGTAGTTATTCAAAGAAGAACAAAATGCCCACTGTTTCTGTCTGTCTCTTCTGTGGGCGTTTATTGTAGTAAATTTTGGTGTGATATTGTTCCATTTATATATAAAGGACGCGGAGATTCGTGATTGTATCAGCTAAAGCTCTCCCAAATTCCTCCTGACAAAGTCATCGAAACGTTCTGCGTCCTGTAGCCTCTCCTCCTTCCTGTTTTCTACCTCTGTTCTTGCTTCTTCTCCATCATCTATGGCTTCTGTTTCTCTTGATACCATTAATCCCAAGGTACCTGCCCTCTTTTCTTTCTCTTAACATCACTTCTTCTGCTGCCTTTTTTTTTATTTATTTATTTACAGTTTGATTGCTTTTTCGCTGTTGATTTTCTCTGCGTTTTTCATCTTTTTTATTTATGTACAGTGCTTGATTTGTCTTTGCCCATTTCTTTTATGGATACATGCATGTCTGTGTCCTTATCTTGTTCCGCTCTTGAACTGGACGTCCAGTAAGCAATGCGCATAGGCCTAGTGATATCAGATTTTATAGCTCTATTTCTTGCAAAGTAGTAATTGTGCTTGGTGACAATATTATATTGTATAGAGTTTGATCAAGGACATGCTAAAGCTCTTTCTGTGCTGGCCGCGCGCTATCGATTTTGAAAATTCTTACATGTGATTCACCTGTGAAAAAAAAAAACTGTTTTCATCCCTCCCCCCCCCGATGTTCCCAGTTTATTAACTATGATATATTGTTTTCCAGGTTTTGAAATGCGAATATGCTGTCCGTGGTGAGATTGTCACCCTTGCACAGGTAATTTATATGACTGGTGGTATTATGCGCTTCAAAGTTAAAAAGGGCAGGGTGTTTCTGTTTGAAGTTTGAGTTTTTCTTGTGATTTTTCCATGGGAGCTGTATGTACTGCATCTGATCATGAACTTTCCATCATCTTACACAGGCGTTACAGGAAGAGTTGAAATCTAAGCCTGGCTCTCATTCCTTTGATGAGGTGTGTCTTTTATCTTTTACATTTTGTTCTTGTTGGGATCATAAACTTGGAATTTATCTAGCACGATTAAGCTGACCTATGGTAGATTGATGATTTTGTTCTTGATGCTATCTATCATTGTGCTGAGCTAAAAAAAATTTAGCGGCTAGATGCAATGGAAATTTCACTTTGACTTTGCAGAAAGCAGATTTCTGTGCTGGACTTTTAGTTTTCTAGGAATTGACCCCTCTCTGTTTCAAATGAGATTATATAAAATGAGTTTGATCAACTCCTATAAGAACAAGAAAAAAGGAGATGCTACATGCATGTTTCCTTTCAATTGATTCTCTCTAAAGACTCCATTTTGATTTGGGATTCATCTTATGGCAGATACTTTACTGCAATATTGGAAATCCTCAGTCTCTTGGTCAGCAGCCTATCACCTTTTTCCGCGAGGTAAGTTTATAGTGGTGCATTTTAGGGGACTGTTGTGCTTTGTATTTAACTGGGGGTGTCTCTCATCACTGATTATTTTTGCCAAGGTTCTTGCATTATGTGACCATCCTTCCATTCTGGACAAAAGTCAAACTCGGAGTTTGTTCAGGTATTGAAACTTTTCATGTAATCATTCGACTTCTCTGTGTGCCTGTTTCCACCAAAATTAAAGGAAGCAGATCATATTATTTTCTCTTTACTAAGAACCAGTTAGGGAAATATGAGTTAACCTTGAATTCTTAAGTCTGCCTATTTTACTATCATTCAGATCTTAGGCAAGAACTCTACCCATTTTTATTGAGTAGGTGAAATGTTTTAGGATACTGATACATTTCTGTGAAATTTTATAGTGCTGATGCCATAAAGAGAGCTCGGCAAATTCTTGATCAAATTCCTGGAAGGGCCACTGGTGCTTATAGTCACAGTCAGGTACCTTGTAGACTTTGAAGAGTTTCGTTCAAATGAAATATTTGTGGTGTAGACAGCATGAATCAAGTTTTCCTTCTCCACATCAGGGAATCAAAGGACTGCGTGATGCAATTGCTGCTGGAATTGAAGCTCGTGATGGCTTTCCTGCTGATCCAAACGATATATTCTTGACAGATGGTGCAAGCCCAGCGGTAACATTTAATCCCATATAGACAGAGACACGTGTACTTATCATGCTCACATCACCTGAAACCAATTGTGTTTATTTATTGCCAGGTCCACTTGATGATGCAGTTACTGATTCGATCAGAGAAGGATGGAATACTCTGTCCCATTCCTCAGTATCCCTTGTACTCTGCTTCAATTGCTCTCCGTGGTGGTACTCTGGTTTGTGTTTTTTATACAAAAATTCTATTCAGGAACTCGAGTCAAGTTTTCTGGTTTCTCTCCATGTGTTGAGTTTTAGGTGACTCATGGCAGCGAGCCGAGCAAGGATTAACCAAGTTGCTAGTTGTTTTGTCAACACTTCTTGTAGCATAGAGTTGAAATGGAGTTGATAAAATATAAAATTTGAACATTACCATGCTTACATTTGACTTTTGAGTTTGAACTTTGAAGTAGAACTTTACTCTTCTTTCAGGTTCCCTACTATCTTGATGAGGCAGCTGGATGGGGCCTGGAAGTTTCTGAGCTGAAGAAGCAGTGGGCAGATGCAAAGTCCAAGGGAATTACTCCTAGGGCCTTGGTTGTGATAAATCCAGGAAACCCAACAGGGCAGGTAAACAGTAATTAGATTTATAGAAATTGGATTAGGTTTTCAAATGGGCAAGTATTTGAAAATCTGCAAATATTGTTCGTACAATGGGGTCAATAACTCTCTGGCTTGCTTGTATAATTTGACTTCCTTTGTCCATGCCTCAGGTTCTCTCAGAGAATAATCAGAGAAAGATCGTTGACTTCTGCAAGAAAGAAGGGCTCGTTCTTCTTGCGGATGAGGTAGGTGCATCCCAATAGCTCTTAACTAGCCTTAAATTCTTGGATTCTCCCACCATTTGTCTAGATTGATTGACCCCGTAATTACCTAATGAATGGTATACAGGTTTATCAGGAAAATGTCTATGTTCCTGAAAAGAAGTTCCACTCATTTAAGAAGGTTGCTCGGTCTATGGGGTATGGCGAAAAAGATATATCTGTGGTATCTTTTCAGTCTGTCTCTAAAGGTAAAATTGTTTTACAAGTTGAATTAAGAGTTCCTGCACTTTTATGAATTAAATATGTGAAACACGTGCCTTTTCGTGTTGTTTCAGGTTACTATGGAGAGTGTGGAAAGAGGGGGGTTACATGGAAGTTACTGGGTTTGGTCCTGAAATAAGGGAGCAAATATACAAACTTGCATCTGTGAATCTATGTTCCAACATTTCTGGTCAAATTCTTTCAAGTCTTGTCATGAGCCCACCCAAGGTCAACTTTTTAGTAACTGACTTGTTTTCCTATGCCTGTAACATTTGGATTTATGATCTAAGATTAGACCAGACTAAGCTTTGGCGAACTTGATTTAGCATTTGGTCACATTGTTAGTGAGAACACAGAGGAAAAGGAACAGCTAAGATTGTACTCATTTCGTATTTTATCTGATCTCCATTAGTGCATGTATGCAGGTTGGAGATGAATCATATGAATCATTCTCTGCAGAGAAAGATGGAATCCTCTCATCTTTAGCGAGACGTGCAAAGGTCAGTTCAATGCTCTCAATTTACTGTATTAGTTAACATAGTCAAGATAAAATATGAAATTACAAGGAAAGAACTGGTTTTTGGAGTCTGTTGGATATCCTTTGAAGTTATTGCAAACTTATAGTGATTCAAGTTTGAGTAAAAATTGTGTATTAGAAACTCTCTAATACTGTTTTTATACTGTATATGTAGTATATTCTTTGGGCATTTCTGATCCACACAGCTTGTAGAATTTCTTGGTAGTTATGTTTGAGAATAATATAAGTTATATTATGGGACTCGCCTAAAAGTTTTAAGCTTTTAGGTGAGATGATTCCTTGACATGGTATCAGAGTCTTGTTGACTCAGCGGTCACAAGTTCGAATCCCATCACCCTCATTCTATTTGATAAAAATTAAACACAAGGTAGTGTGGGTCTGTGTGTAAGTTTCGAGCTCAAAAAGTCTTCACTTGAGGGGGGTGTTAGAGAATAATATAAATCATATTATAGAATCTCACCTAGAAGCTTGAGCTTGTAGGTGAGATGGTTCCTCGACAAGTTAAAACTGCTCTTCTTTTTCTCCCACTTTTTATCTTATAGCATTGATAATCGTTTGTTACATAACAACAGACTCTGGAAGACGCATTCAACACGCTGGAGGGTGTAACATGCAACAAAGCAGAAGGAGCAATGTATCTCTTCCCCTGCATCAGCTTGCCTGAAAAGGCAATTAAAGCTGCAGAAGCTGTGAAAACAACTCCGGATAACTTCTACTGTCGTCGCCTGCTCAATGCCACAGGAATTGTTTTTGTTCCTGGCTCTGGCTTTCGGCAGGTGAGTTTGTTTGTTTACTTTTTTCGTTGGAAGAGATGTACGAAGCTAATTTATCGTCTCCCTCAACAATTTTGCATCACTGATTCGTTGAATTTATGTTTTTTTTCATAAAAGGCGCCGGGGACCTGGCATTGTAGGTGCACCATACTGCCTCAAGAAGATAAGATTCCAGCTGTTGTCTCCCGTCTCACAGAGTTTCACAGGAGTTTCATGGAGGAGTTTCGCGAGTGAGGGATGAAAAGTTACGAAATAAGATGTAGACCATCATTTTAATATACAAAGATGGACGTTGTTTCTTTTGAAAGGATAAACAGAGGGTTTTTTTGCTTCGGAATGATCGAGAAATATTATCCTATCCTGTAATCACATTTCTTGAAAACGAAGTTGAGAAGTCCTTACGCAGAACAATTGGCCTCAATAATAGCATGTTTTTACATCCTTATAGCTATGCATGTTCCCCATGGAGCTACGCATGGCTTGTGGCATTGCAAGTTTATATAAAAAGGGTGCTGAGTTCTATGTTTTGAGTTTTGACTAGTTGTGGCTGCAATATATATATATATATATATATATATATATATATATATATATATATATATATATATATATATATATTTATTTATTTTATTTCCTATGTGATGCTGTGAAGTCCCTCATTATACGTTCTTACGTACTTCTGATTAAAGATTAGGTTATACAAGTTCTACGTCGTACATATTTGGTGAATCTAATACTTAAATCATTATTTTCATCAAAATATTATTTAGAATCATGGATTATCATTTATTTACCTGTGACTTGATATCGATATGCATATACTTAAATCATATTAATTTCATGTATGTCGGAATACGAAAAGCCATGGAAAAAAAACATCGTGTCTTATTACTTGTCTTATGATCATAGCCGGTTGAGGTACTAAAATTTGGGGGAAGTGATGCTGACTTGTCCCTTTCAGACTACTTTAGGACAATTGGTTCATATAATAGCCAAGTGGGATTGATGATTGACACTGTTACGTCCCAGTTATAGTATGCGCATCACTTCATCCAATGGTCAATTTCGGATAGCAGCGAGCACAGACTGCCAGCAAAAAATGGAGCGCTGGGCTATGTTCAAAGAGATTTGAGGGGTTGGATGGCAAAAATTCCACCAGGAAAATAGCCTTCATGCAGAGTCTGTTTTCCGGAAAGAGGTTTGTCGATTGGAATTAGAAGCATGCAGCCCCTTGAGAACCGCAGTCTTTAGAGAGGTGGTACATATTTTCATGCGGAAATATGGAAAGAAGACAAGTTTTGTTCATCCATGTTGGCAATTTTGAGGTTAGGGACTTGGAATGATCACACATGTCCTGACTTGAGTTAACAATCTGGAAACTATATCATTGACAAAATATCCAGATTAACTTGAAAATAGCAGAAAAAGATTGCCTCACGCCAGTTACGAGTCAGAATAAAACATTTTGCTCACTCAACTTGAATCCCCCAAATCCCATAACAAGACAAATTATATAAAAAAAAAGGGGGTACACTGTTCAATCAGTTTAGGAAGCAACAGGGAAAATTCTTCAAGGAAATTTCAGGAGATTGTTTTCAAAGGCGGCTAATGACTTCCTCCACCTCAGCAGGGGTGTATAAATGGTATGTGGGTGCCACCTTGGCAATGTCGACGTTGTTGGGAGTCACCTGAAATCATATTAGCATAAGAAACCAGTTAACGGAAATAAAGTGTAACATGCAATACAATGAAACAGTTCAATTGATTAAACAGTTTGAACAGACAGACAGAAATTCCTGCGTTCATAAATATAAACAAAGTTCACATTATACTACGCAGAATAAAGCTTTTTCACCTTTTCTTCCATGACTTGCTTTAGAATAGAGAGAGCGATTGCCTCAGCTTCTTTAAGAGTAAGGTCCTGCACATAATTACCAAATTCAAATTTTAAAGTAAACGAGAGGGCATCAAGAAGGCTAATGAACTTGATTCATTAGCAAGGATGGCAACTTATTATTTGGGCACCTCGGATACAGAGGTTGAAAAGATACAAACGTTCAACCACCTTGTCATTCCAACTCCATGCATTATTGTTCTTTCAGTGTTATAAGGAGGGGGGGAAAGGGCAAATAGGAGTCTGAGCAGCAATACCTTGTTATATTGTTCCTGCAGAGTGCTGTCTGCACCTTCTGAACCTGAACCAATAGCCTTTGCATTGCACTGCCAAAATGTGCCGGATGGATCTGTGTAATACCTGGATAATGAAAGTTTTCCTGTTTTAGGCCAAAGAGCAATGACAACAAGGAGCGTTTCCACAGGACCGCAGGGAATGTGAAGTTTTCATCCAGTATATATTGTACAGCTGATGTAACATATTTTGGAACTAAACAAGCATGGAGGAATGACAGAAACGCATGCTAAGATATCAGCTCGAATACATGAAATGGAGATGATATCCACAGGCAGAGGGAGAAAGAGAGTGAATCAGGAAGAGATTATAGACATTTTATGGGAGGTTAACTTGCTATACATTTGAAAACAGTAGTCCACATGGTTGGCAATGCTCCTACTACTTGCGGCCAAAGAGTAAGATCCAACAGGATATCTTAAATAAAAGAGGGAAAAAAGGATGCCTTGGATAAAAATGCACCACCAGACAAGTACTAACTGTTTATGTGTCAATAAGAAAGTGTCCGAAACCAAATGAAAAACAAATTTACAGTCATTGTAACATGTGGCAATGTAATGATTTTGTAGCAAATCTAACAGTAGTTATACTTACAGGCTGGGTCCGTGCTCATCATGCCCAGCAATGAGAAGAGACACCCCAAATGGTCTGGACTGAAAAGGAGAAAGATCTTCATGAATAACAGGTGTAGAATAAAAGCATACAATATTGATATCTCCAGGTTCAACCATAGATGATGGTATGAAAAATTGTTCCAAAAACATTCATTCACATTCAAATGTGGCAAGTAAAGAAAGTTGCTTATTGTATCTTCCAAAATCACAGGAGGATGGTCAGGCACAATGTAAACCATTTCAACATAAATCACTTGATGATAAATACATGCCCACAACATCTTTACAAACTCTGCTGATCATACATTTCTGGTATTAAAATATCTTAGTATTGACAGAGACCCAGAGATGTATCTCCCAACATGCTATACCTAGAGATCATGAGTATCAAAATTGGGTCTAAGAGATATATACAGGAAACTGATATTCAAGAATAATCCTCGTACATCTTTGACCATAAAAAGAAAAGGATTTTAACAACTTTTCTCAATAGGGGCACATCATAATGAATAAAAGCAGCTACACTGAGGAAATGACCACAAAAAGTATATCATAAATAAAGAATTCAGAACAGTGTAAGCAAATTATCAAAAGGTAAGCAACTATTACCATGGATTCTTCATCACCTTCACCAAATCGCAGGGCCAAATCACAGAGTGCTTGTGTTGTGGACTCAACTGTCATGGGCTCACCGTATGAGAATCTGTGGTTCTGCAAGACAAATTAAGAATAAAAAATCAGTGGAGGAGCCATTTCACCATGCCTGAGTCATGACAGCAGCAAAAATTACAATTGACAAGCATACCTGAGTTTCAACTCGTGCATGCTCAACAAGTGTACGAGCATCAGCAATCAATCCACTCATAGCACATCCAATATGTTCATCAATTTCCATGACTTTCTCCACACTACTGGGCTCCTGAAAAGTGAATTAAACAAAATGATGACAAAAACAAGGCTATAATCATTTATATTTCAAACATTACCTAACATGATCAATAAACAAATTCTACATCTGAGTTAAAGTGTACTTCCTACACAAACAAGACAAGCCCGTTACATCAAAACAGTAGGACTGCAAGACAATTCTTCTGAATATGACATACCAATCAGGTTTTAGGATTGCTGCAGATAAATCATTGACATGGAAAAGGTTCCAGAGCTTATGGATCATGATGGAGATTGAGTATTTTATTTAGAAAGCTCTTCAGAAATTAGAAGTCCAATATAAAAGAACTATCGCTTTTATATAGAAGTCCAGATCCACCAGTCTCATTTCATAGGAGCTCCAATATGTAATTATGTCTATTGAGAACCCAAAATATTATATCCTCATAGAAAAACCAAGGAAATCATCAAACTAGCCTATCAAGGTGATCCATTCTTAGGTTTATCGAGTCAAAGCTGAATAGAAAATGTAATATGATAAAAATAAAAAGTGAATACAAGGAGAAAAAGACAAACCAGCAGAGGTGAAGTGATACGCTTCTCAACTGCAAGTACAACACCTTCTTTTGTCTTTAAACCAATTGCAGTTGAACCAAGCTGTAATAAAATAACACAACTTTATTTTCAATCATGTAAACAGCAGCAGCTCAACAGCTCAGCCTCATTAAGACCACAAAGGGAGAGGATTGAAAGGGATGGGAGGGAAAATAATAAGGCATCATTGTGAAGTGAGGTTGGGACAAAATAAAAAAATGATAAGATGACAAACGATTTTCAAAAGTATTACAATTATGCAGGTTACTTGGAAAGGAGAACTGATAGATTCCTGATTGCTATGGTTCGTATTGAATATGTTATTAATGGTGCAGTGGGTAATAACGCACCAACATGGAAACTCCTCAAACAATCATATTATTACACTAAAGAGCTCATATAATTGAATTAAACTCTTAGGTTTCTTTGATAATCAGAAATATCAACGCTTTCAAACAAACATATACCGACAGAGAGAGCGAGGGAGAGAGAAACTGTTCTCCAAGTTCTTATAAGCACATATGAATACGATTAATCATTCAAATTTTAGCTTATTTAGGCTGATCACGAGAACTTACAATTTAAACCACTTAAAGCATTTAAAGGCGATAACTAAAGCTAATTATTTCAAAAGGAGAAACACAAGCAAGATTTCCTAGAGAACATATAGCTTAGTCATTAACATCTGCTTCTAAGACCTGTAGCACCCATATGCAATAAAAATACAGTTGATAATAGAACAACTATCAGTAAATTCACGGGATCCTAGTACTTGGCCACTTCATTATTATCATATAAGGAAAGCCCCAAAAACTTGTCACATCCTGTGGTTTTAAAAGTAACATCACAATGAATCACTACCAAACATCAGTTAACAGGACTAATTCTTCAAAACCCAGTTGAGAAATCCCAAAATAATCTTTTTTTCTAGCTAAATAAGGCGCATAAGACCAAACACTCAGTAATGGGCTTCGAGCAAAATCTCAAAAAAAAAAAAAGACAACTTTTTTCATGGAAACATGAAAAGGGTTTTGAGTAAGGGTTTCAAAGGGTTACCTTGATGGCTTCAATAGCATATTCAACCTGAAACAATCTTCCTTCTGGAGAGAAAGTGTTCACTCCTCTATCATACTCGGTCCTTTATCAAAATTTAAAAACACAATCACAAATCGTAAAAAAACAAAGAAAGAAGGAAACTATAATGAAAAGGGAACTGGTAACGGAGCCCTATTCATTACCTTGTGAGAAACATCTTTGATTGGATCTAAAATGCTTTAACAATTACTTGTACGTGGGAGAGAAAACTGTGCTCTGCTTTGCTTTTGTAGGCAGTCAGATAGATGGGTTGAACTCACTCGCCTCGCTCGACTTGTTTTACAAGACAAGGGTCCGAAACGTTTCGTGATTGGCTTTGCCAATAGTGGAGCTTTTGGGCTGAATCAAACAGATATTATAGATCTTCCTCACTTTAAAATATAATGGGCTTGTTTCTTTGGATCGATAATGGGCTTGTTTCTTTGGATCGATAATGGGCTTGTTTCTATGTTTTGCGTCCTCGCTTTTTCGTACATAGTCAATCCCATCCTTTGCTATTTATTTTTTTATTAATTCCCTAGTAGTCGAGAAAACCTCATGTCCGGGGTAACATAAAAAAGAAGGTTAAATGTTCAGAAAAAATATTTATATCGCGAGAAATTATTTGGTAGTTTTATAAAATCTAATTTTGTGGGTTGACATTGAATCTTTTGATTTAATTATTTACCTAGCTTGGATTTTAAATTAAATTGTGTATATGTTTAACCGATTTAGCAAGGTCTAAAGCAATTTTAACGACATAAAAAAATATGATTTTACTTCAAAACCAAGATTATATACTTTTTAAATAGCAAGACATTGTGTTATTAGATCAATCTAGATTTTTGATTTTCCACCAAACCCTAGATCTGAGTCATAAACACAGCTAGTTTTAATACCTTTTATTTCTTAGCTATTTTTTTTATTTAATTATATGAAAGAAAAATAAACACTCGTAAAATTGAATACTAAGCAAATATTATATGTTTGTTTGAGCTCACAATCACCTCTATAAAACAAATTAAAATGTATTATAAAGACTGATTCAAAATTAATAAAAAAATAAAGGATTAAATTAGGTGAATTATAATGAAAAATAATAAAAACTCAAAGTTAAATAATAAAATTATAGAGAAAACAAGCTTAGGCACACAAGCTAGGGTGCACTACACTTGAGCTTTTGAAACAATAGTCAAGTGCATGAATGAGTCTATCAACCCAAGTTCACATGCCTAGGTTTTTATTTTATTTTAAATTATTTACCTTTAAAAAAAAAATAAGAATCAAACATTGTATTGTTTGTCTATGTAGCCTAGAATCCAACAACAACTATGAAATCAATTTTTCAAATCAAGGATTGGCCTAAAAAATTATTTTTTGAACTTATACTCATTGTTAGTTGTGAGTTCTCCACCAATAGGTCATATAAAAAGTATATCATGCAACCATCTAATAGGTGACTCAGTGATAAGAGCTTGAGACTAAGAAATTTGCCCCCTTATAGTCTCAGGTTTGAGCCATATGGTTGTTAATATGACGATCACTAGAGGCTTACATGACCGTTAATTTTAGAATTCATGGAATTAATCGAGGTGCGCACAAGTTGACTCAGACACGCACATTAATAAAAAAAAAGTCTAACATACTCATTTATGGACTAGTGAGATAAGGTAAAGCCTTTTAGAAGGTTTGTCTATTTTAGATGCACAACTTGACATAAAAAAGATTATAACTTTCAATCTTTTTGTTGAATTAAACTTAAATTTTACTAGATTATATTACAAGATTAATTTTATAGAATACCCCAACTTACTCTAACTATCCAAACTTTGAAAACCTTCAAATTAGGCCTAAAAAAAGCTATTTGAATCAATTTCATCATCATTATTATTTTTAATTTTTATCTTAATTTTTTATTTATTATTGTGTTTTTAGGATTTTGATTTTTCTATATTTTAAAGTTCAATTGTTAACCTATGTAAAAAAGTTATAAACTTTTTACAGAAGCAAACTATATCAGAATTTGCATTCAACAGTAAAATATATGTTGGTTTTCTTATAAGAAAATATATTTGTAACAACATCAATTTCCACACACCATTTAAACATAATTTTCTTATGATCGATCTGTTTCTTAGGTGAGTTTCTTTTGTTATACATTTACAACTATAAATAAAAGCCAATAAAATTTCAGCAAAATTTCTCCTACACTAGAAAATCCTAAGTTATTGACTAAAGTTTGTTCTCAAATCTATAATCATTAAACATAACTTGAACTTTATCCAATCATCCTAAACTTTTAATATTTGTAATCCTATATTCCAACACTTCCATTATTTTTTATGAATTTGTTCATCCATTTGGGATTTTTTTTTCATCCTTTATATTTGGGAGATAAGTCTTCATGCCCATCTCTCACACTCAAAAGTTAATCCCTCCGCTCAGCTCATTATTGGACACTATTCTCATTACCAAAAAAGCTAATATATTTGTTTATTGTTGAGCATTAGTTCATTTATTAAGAAGCTAATTCCTCTACTCATTACCAAGCATTAATCTCATTATCGCAAAGCTAGTTTCTTTGCTCATTACCGAGAATTAATCCAATTACCAGGAAGCTAAATCCTCTACTCATTTCCAAGAATTAGTTCAATTATCGATAACTAGTTTCTCTGCTCATTATCGAGCATTAATCTCGTTAATAGGAAACTAGTTCTTCATATTCAATATATGTACATGAATCCAGATTCTACATTGGAAATTAATTTACCTTTAAAAAATTCTAATAAACAAAGAATTAAGTTGTTAAACACCTACCCTTTGTTAAAGTTTCCATCATGTCTCCCCGGGGAACTCCACATATATTGATACCTCTTTTGTAACAATAGGTGTAAGCCATTATATCTCATTTCACTCCTATCATCACATCAATTTAGTTCTTACATTATAACAACTCCTAAGTACAATAAACGTTAGTCAATCTTTGTTAATTCATCTTGACCATTTTAAAACACAATTCTTTATTTTAATTACATCTAAAGTTATGAACATTTGGCTTTGGAAATGACTTGTTTCTTATGAATGCCACGACTTCAAGCTATACTTTCAAGATTATTTTTTTTTGGATATCCATATAGGAACGGGGGAACCACATGACCCGGAAAGCGCACTTTATGGGCCCAGGGCATGCATAAACCTCTGACTGTCCCAGACTCTTACGAGGAGGAGTTGTTTCCCGGGCTCGAACCCAGGACTGCCGAAGTAGAACCCAAGCGCCAGCCGCTAGGCCACCACCTCGGGGACTATACTTTCAAGATAGCATCTCAGGATATTACTTGTATGAATAAAGTTATCTCGGATTTTATCATTTTCATCCTCTAATCTCCCCTTAATTTCAGGATATGAGCCTGCCCAATTTTTCTTTCTACAGTTTTACAATAAGTTAATCATTTATATTCAATTTCTCACCTTTCAAAACAATCCTTATTATGTAATTTAAATTATAATATCATTAAATATAACTTTATAAAACTTATCACCTTACTCGTATTTATTTAAAATAATCAATTCTATTTCAATAAAAAAAAACATGCTCGTCATAGGAATACCTACTCGTTTCACCTTTCATGCATCATGGCAAACACTTGTAATTTATTATAAGCATTTGTTATAATTCACATTAACAATAGTGTAAGAAGATAAACTTTTATACTTTCCATCAATCTCTGCCTCATACACAAAATCAATCAATCAATCACAGCAACACTCATCTCCAAGTTCCTTAACCACTCTCAAAGTTTCGAGAATTCCTATGCATTTGTATAAATTCATAATTTTTTTTCACAATAATGAGTTATAATTCATAAAAGTTGATTACCGTGGCCATAAACAGCTAAATAGCAAAAATAACTTGTCACTCAAGAGCAGAGCAGACATATGAAGAGAATTGATGCCGAAGAAGCAGCTTGAGAGTCGAAATGGTTCTTTATTGTTTTCTCGCCAAATCCAAGCGTGCATTAACATGGGACAACAGTGCTGGCTGTAAGTTTGCAAGAGATTCTTAAATTTATACACCCTTCCTTGTTCGAGGGGGGCTGCACAAAAAGTTACAGCTTCCTGTCTTCCATTCTGGGATACACACCATCACTTCGCAATTTAAATATATGGGAAATGACAGCCCAAACATGAAACATATCCCAATGTGTCCCTGCATTCTAAATGGGCGAGGCGGTTAAACCAGTGATCCAAGACCTTGACCAGGTCAGGCTCCGGACCCAACGTCTGTGGTTTCAAATTCAATAATTATAGGCGACTACTGGCCTTGTCTGATATGACTAGCATTTAGTAACTTGGCCTGATCGAGTTAGTGGATTGTTCAGATGTCAGCATTGCAAAGAAAAGAAAAAAAAAAAAGGCATTCCGGTAGATATCCCTACAGAACTGAAGATACATCCATCTTTTGTTATGTTTCAATGGTTATTGTTACAAGGAAGGCAACCACAAGAAGTGTGGCCAGAAAATTGCATGTTATGTCTGTTCATGATTATCTTCTGTGCTTGTACACTGGCCCTCTGAATCTGATCGGTGTGTTGGTGGTGAGCTGCTGCTCTCCATTCTTCAGCTTTTCTCTGCACAACTACCATCCTCTTCATCAACTTCTCTTCTAGATTCGATCTCATTTTTTGTATTTTCACCTGCAAAACTCGTTTCAACAAGAAAAGATTTTCACCATTGGCATTGTAGCTGTACACTATCGAAATGAAAAGGATGCATAGCCCCAAAACTAGTGAGGTGACAAGCAAAAATGCATAGAAAATCAATGCGGTTCCTCATGGAATTACGTTGCGAGTGTGAATGCAAGGCACGAAAAGTAGAGCATGATAGAGTGCGGCCTTTGTTAATTGTGTGCTTGGCATTATTTTATTGACATGAACTAGAAACTGCGCCTTCCAAGCATAAGGTAGCCTAAGTTCAAGTGAATATTCCTATTCCCTGCGAACTTCTAAACGATAGATATCCACATGGGCTGGAAAATACCAACAAAGACTACAGAATTATCTATACAAACAATGATGACTTTTAGTTTTCTTCTTAGTTGTTTAATCTCGAAGCATGATACATGGAACCAAAGACGACACTCTAAACGAGGTGGACCAGTCAAGAAAACAAAAAAGAAGAATGGTGTCCAAGAGCTGCGAGGGACTCGAGGCGACGAAGCCATCAATACCTCCGACAAAAACCCTCCAACTATTGCAAACATTGCAGAACCATTGGTAGATATGCCCAAGCATGAATTGATAGACATGGATTATCTGTATATACTTTTCACACCAATGAAATGCGCCAGTAACATAACAATGGAGAGGACTGTTGCAAAGAAAAGTAGTGAGATTTTATGTTCTCATGTTCGATTGTCCATGGTGCTTGATTATTCATCAAACAAAGAACAGCATGAGACAGCTAAAGTGAATCGGGCAGATGAGGAATATACCTCGAGCTTTCTTGATTGCGCCTCTGCTTTTGCGCTTTCAAGGTTAAGCCAAGCTTGGATTTTCGCTTCCTCTCTCTGATACCTGTATCTTGAGTAACAATTGATAACTAGCTACAAAAAAATCAACTGCTAAATGCTGAAAAATTTACGAGCTCATGTTACCTAAGGCAGTATTTTGTCTTTTCCTCTTCTTCCCATGCAGCAGCTCTTGAATCTGAAACACTTTTCTGAGATACAATGCCTGTTTCAAAATGTCTCAGGCTCTTTGATATTTCCTCTTCTTCCTCTTCCCTAGAGCTCCAATTTGACGTGACAGAACCATATTGCGTTCCAAGATGTAGCTTAGCCAAATGACATTCTTGCAGCTGTGAAATGTCAATAGAATTATTGCCACTGCCCGAGTTCCCTGATGCCAATGGGCCTGACCTATTGGCAGGTGTGTTGTGACGAGCAGGCGATGAACTCTTGAATGGGGTGTGGCACCTAGAATTCATGGAACTGCCTAGTGGAGTCATCTCTGTCCCGACATCTCTGTGTTTCACCTCATGAATTATTTCAGTGCCGGCATCTTTCATGCTTTCATTGTCCAAGTTTCTAAAGAGAAAACCTTCTTTCGATGGCACTGAATACATAAGATTTGGTAAAACCGGCTCTACCTCGCTTGTGAATTTATCTACAATCATCAACAAACTTTAAAGAAGTACTCGTTCAATTTGTTCGAGATGAATCAAAGTTGTGAACATAATTTAACTGGTCAAGAATTGGATAGCATATACAAATTCAATGAGAGAAGGCGTTCTCTGTGAAGATTCTGCACAATGGTTTTTTTATACATGTTAATTGGACTTGTTATGCAGACTTCATAAAGCTGCAACATAACATGAGCCATGTAAAGTACTACCATTTAGAAGAATCGACTCACTCTCTTGGTTGCACAGTATAGGTGAGAAAGCAGAGCAACAAAAAATCTGCATAATTTCTTCCCCAGCAAAACAACGATTTGCATATAATCTCATATCAGTCTATATTCTGTTGCTTTTCTCAAATTTTCGGTAACTTAATTCTAAGTTGATTAACATTGTCCACATAACTTAATTTTCTGGAGCAACAAAAACTTCCATAAACAAGCACAGTCACAGAGCATTGTAAAGTTGAAGTGGACCAGGAAGTTAAACAGTGGAGAGAAAAGTTCGAGTCTCTTTTGAGCCGTTAAAAGACAAGAGAATAATGATAGAGTATCATTAGGATGATGATGGTGGGGCAAAAAATGGACAGCGAGAAGTAAACGCCAAAGGGTCATCAAGGTTCCATTAAAGCTGAAATGAAGATAAATCATACCTTTTAGAAGCATATCAGCAGAAAAAGAAGTCCCATTGAAAGCTGCGGCTGAGCTATGTTGGTCCAAAGCCACTGATCCTTGAAAGCTGGTAAAGATTTTTGGAGCTTTTTCCTCCGTGACCCTTGATTTCTCCGCAAATACCTCTATTTGCTGCTTAAAACTATCACATTGTTTGTGAATCTTTGAAGACTCTGGCGATGGCTTTATGACATGAGCAGGAGACGCGTGGCAAGAACTGCTTATCAGCCACTTCTCCGCATTATCCCACTTGGATGGAAAGTTCTTTTTTGCAAGATTGCCAACGCTGAAGCTAAATACTGGCCTACCAGGAGTAGGAGGAGCTTCTAATCTTCTCTGTGTAACTGAGCTCACTCCCTCTGTTCTCCTTGGAGCTGAAACTTCAAGAAATCCTCTGCATTCGGCGCTGCTATTTGCCATTGGAAATGATTTGACAAACTCAGATGTCTCCTTGAGATTGAGCTTGCACAGCGGGTCTTGAAAGGAGTCTGCAAATGGGTTTTCCTTAACCTTCACATAGAAGCTTGTGCTGGTCCTGGTCTCCAATGCTGGCTCCTAAGATCACAAACACACCCCCACAACACAAGAAGAGGATAAACCAACATGGTATCGGTACCGGAAACTTCAAAAACCCAAATGAGGCATAAAAAGACAGTAAGAAAAAGGAAAACAAATTATGTGAATTCTCATACCCCATTAGAAACAAAAACAGGAGGAGGTTGAAAGTATTGCGGTGCAGCGGTGAGATCCATGGCTGTGAGGAGGGTCACTGAAATTTTCTCGATTTAATACATGGAGAGGAATCTTCTGGACTAGTCTCTGGTGAAGTTCATACCCTAGGGGTCTAGCAGTGACTAGTGAGAGGTCTGGTTTCAGGCATGTGCCTCATTTTGTTGCAAGACACAGGTGATGAGAGAAAGTGAGGAAGCAGTTGAGCAGTATAGCTGAAGAGGGAAACAGCATTGACTACCGAGAATCATGGTCTAAAACGGGCTACTGTTACACTCAATATTGACCCCACATGTGATATAACAACTTGGACAGTGATGCTACAGTGTTCTTTCTGAAAAAAACAAAACAAAACAAAAGGAGACCACCATTATATATCACAGTTCCATTACATGCATGCATAGCTCGAAGCTCGAAGCCTCAAACTCTCTCTCTCTCTCTCTCTATATATATTCAAAAAACACTAAAACCCGTCGAGGTTTTACTGTGGAAAATACTGTGCACTGCCTCACAATCCACTGTGGATTGTGGCAGTGCACAGGCGAAATTAGCCTTCGTCATCCGGCGAGTTGTATATATTTTGTGGGGTTATTTTCGGTTTTTGCCTCTTTTTTTTTAATAGCCGCAATGTGCACAGTGCATTGACGCCTCTGTCCCCCGAAAACGACAAAACACAGCACAGTGGCGAGGGGCTCCGGCGAATTTTCACATTTTTGTGCACAAAGTAGACTCGACGAAACAAGCCCCGAAAAGACAAAACAATGCACAAGTAAACATGGGTCGCGGGGGTCTTTTTCCCTCCCGGTATTTTCGTAAATACCAGTGGGGGACAGTGGTTCGTTTTGGTCATTAGCCGAGCGGACAGCTGGGCGCGGCCGCTCGGGCCGCGCCTAACGCTGCTCCGAGCGAACACGCCCTTTAGGCGGCGCGTGCGGCGCCCTCACGACGTCCGAAATTGACTTCCGCCATACCGGAGGATGCGCCCGAAGGTCCTCTATCCGCCGTCGCGGCGCGCTTTCCTCCACGAGAGACGGGTTAAGCCGCGGCGGACGGCTTTTATCTCCGGCGTCCCCTTTTTCTCTCTCCTTCCGCCTCCAAAGCTCGGCTCCAAATTCCCTAATGTTGGTGTGAAGTTCATTTTGGTCCCCCGCAGCTTTTGATTTTTGTTTTTTATTACTCGATTTATTCAAATTAAAGTTTTATTATTTTCAATTGTGCCCTTCAATTAAAACCCGATTATATAAGAAAGGTTTATTTCAAATCCTTATAGTTTTGATTTTATATTTATTTTTTTATTCCTTCAATTATTCCTAGTACGGATGTTTTAATTTCTTTGATTTGGTCCTCCAATTGAAATTGCTAATATATGCAAAGTTTGATTTCAGTCCCTCTTCTTCTAATTTTTTCTCTAAAATGACAGAAATTGTCATTATTTCTTTTTGGTCCTCCAAGTAATTTTTTTTTATTGTCTCCTCGCAATTAGAATGATTTTTTATATATGTCATTTTTCATTTCGATCCTTACTCTTTTAATTTTTTTTGGATATTAATTCATTTGATTTCTTTTATTCTTTGACAATGTTTAAAAAATTTAATCCCTTTATATTTGATTTTCATTTCACTCTTATACTTTTATGTTTTTTTATATTTCTAGAATAATCCCTACTTTTGTCCATGTATATATAAATGTATTTAACACAATAATAATAATAATAATAATAATAATAATAATAATAATAATAATAATAATAATCATGATTTTATTATTTTTCATTCTTACTCTTATGTTGTTATTTTTCCCTCCTGATAATTTGATAAAAAATTCTTTTCCAATAATAGCAATGATAATTTTTTTTTCTTTTGTTAAAGTTTCTTCGATATTTTTTAGTCTTTTTATTTATTTTTTGTTTCTTTCATTATTAACATAATAATAATAATTATAATAAGAATAATAATAATAGTCATTATTATTAATATTATAATAATAGTGATTATGTATTCTATTATTATGATAATAGTGATTATTTATTCTTTCACAATAAGAATAATAATAATAATAATTTTTTAATTGGTTTTTTCTTGCTTGTCGTTTTGTTCCTCGCTTTTTTATTTTTTTCCTCGGTATAATTTAATAATTTTTTATTGTTTTTATTCTAGCAAGTAATAATAATTTTAAATGTTAAGACTCCGATGTTGCTATTGTTATAATATTTTTAAATTAATATTGCTTCTTGTTCCCTTTTGTTTTTTTATGTGCTCCTTCTATTAATTGATTTGTATAATTTTATTATTTGCACAATAATGATTTCAGTAATTTTTTTTCTTATTATGTTGCTTTTTTTTCCTAATCTTAGTGCGCGCTCTTTTGTGATCGCTTTATGACGCAATACCTATATTCTAAAAAAATATAATCTATACTTACGTGATAAACTCAACTCAAAATTTTCAGCATTTTATCTTTTATTCTATAATTTTTATTTACTTATATCATATAAATTTATCATTGTTGATTTAATTATGTTAAATTATATACAAAAAAATACCCGCGGCAACGCGCGGGCAAGTTGCTAGTATATATATATATATATTGTTTGTGTTTTAAAAAATATCTTTGTGAATTTTTTTAATCGAGTTTATGATGCTAAACACGCTTATAATCCGAGGAAGGAGACGAAATAGTACTTCATGAAAAGAAGTGTTTGGGACGGGGGGGTTTGAGGGGTGCAGAATAATCTGCTGTTCATATTTTTGGATTTGTTCAATTTTTGATCCCTCTGGAAGTGTGTAACAGTATCCAACCTGTTCCACGCCAGGAAAAAAGCTTTGAAAATAACGATGATGGCCCACGAACAGAAATCATTCCATTCAAGAACGGCCCAAGAACAGAAATCAATATCGAATGGGATTGAAACGGGCCCTAGAAATTGATTATTTTGATATTCTCGGGAAGTTTCTTCTGTAGAATTCTCTCCTTTCGTTCATCACGCACAGTAGAATCGGTTTCAGGAGCATGTTTATTCTGGACCCAAGTACATGGAGGTCCAGGCCATGTATGTTGTGTGCCGACAAGTGTTCTCCAAGCTGAAGGACAGCTGACTTCAGGAAGGATACTCATGCATCGGTTTCCATGAATGATCCTATCAGCCTACACAGCAGAAGGTGAATGGTTGGATAGAGTTAAAGCTCGGGACAACAACTGTTCCTGCAATTCAAACTGATAACCTAATATGTCCAATGATCATGTTTACAAACTGAATAATCCTACATTAATTTATTGTAGGATATCACATGAACATCAATTAATTGTACTCCACAAAGGAAGTTTTGAAGGGCATGGAAACGAGGAGAAAAACTAAATTAAACTCTTATAAAAAGATCGATTTTGATGCTAATAGTATTGTCTTAGAGATGAAAGTTTAATGAAATCTTGGGTTTGGGGGGAGTCAAGAAAAAAATCAGGCTGTTAATAAAAAAAAACAACATATTTTTCATACAAAAAACACATGAAAAATGTACATAAATAAGAAATGGGGATTTTGACTAAGGACATATATTTTTTCTTCAAAATTTTAATTATTCAAATAGTCTCATATTTTATTTTCTTTTAAATAAATGAAACTATATTTGAAAGTGATTTTATAACTTTCACTCTCTTCTATATTTCACAATCTATGACACTTATATTATTATTAACTAGCAAGACTCTTAGTTGCTTGCACTTGTAAAATATTTGCATGTGTATCTATCATTTGTTTCTTGATAGAAGTATCAATTTACCATTTTAGTATTTAATTAGTCATTTTTTTATGATCTATCAACTCATATATATGTCATGGTATTGAACACATACATAATCTTTTCATTATTTAATTAACAAATTTATGATACTAAATAACACGTCTATAACATCAGTACTTTCTTTTCTTATGGTAGAAGTTAACTATGAATCATACTTAAGGGGGTGTTTGGGAGTGCGTTTTGAAAGCGCTTTTGAAAAACAAATGAAAATTTTTTATTTTTATTTTTAACTTTAAATTAAAAAAACTTAGTGTTCTTAGATCATTTTGATGTGTTAATGTCAAATTTATTTTATTTAAAAAAAATTAATATATTTCTGAACAAAAAACACTTTAAAAAAACAACTTTAACCACACGTCCAAACAGGCTCTTAGTGGTATAACATAGATATGATAACTAGTATTATCGTTATTCGGAGATGAGAATATAATAAATGTTGGATGAAGGGTAAATAAAAATAGAGGATTTTATTTGTTAATGATATATAATTGATTTTATAAAAAAATAATGTTAAAATAAAAATATTTATATATAAAAAATTCTTTCATTAACCATACAAAGTGAGGAGGTGTTAGAGGGGAATGGAGTATGGAATTGACCGACATCTCCCTTCCCCTCCCAAAAAATCTATTTTTTTTATATAAAAAAGTTAAAATGTTATTAATCTTTATTGTTGTTGTTGTTCTTATTAAGATAGGAACCATGTTATGATTCGGAGACTATCACAACCTTTTTTTTTAAAAAGTATTCATATTGGTCCTAAAACTCTCAAATGTTATTAAATTTAAAATTGAATTTAAATTTTACTCAAGAGAGTATCTATAGAAATTCAATATTTATTTTATTTTTAAAATGTATTCAAATAAATCTCATTGTGGTCCCTTTATTTCTAGAATTCGAGTTATGCTGCTGCTTGCCTTACTTTGACTTCTTTTCCCAACAAACATCTTATGGCACAGTTCCTTGCCTATATAGTTAAGGTTTTTTTTTTTTGTTTTTTTTTTATCAAAACTTTTGGTCAAGAATTAATCGACGTGCGTAGTGGTTAGCTGCCTAACCATGAATGATGAAATGAAATGAAATACACTGAACTGATATTGATATCTGCGGCCATAGTTTCTTCTTATTGTTGCTAAATTCAGTTTGGTTGCTGTAGTATCATTGATGTGTGAAGCATTTCTTCTTCTTTTTCCAAGATCCCGAGAGGTGCATCTTAGTGGTCCAGATCTATATTTGCTATTTAGAGCATAGTTGTCAATACCGTTTCGGTTTTTTGATTGGAACGGCACGTTCCGGCGTGCCGTTTCGGTATTGTACTGTTCATATATAATTAATTATATATGTATATATATGAAAAAAATAAAATATTAATTTAACAAGCATAATTAAAATTTGAATTCTTTTATATTTAAAATATTTTAGTGTTTTTAAATTATTTTGATGTATAGATGTCAAAAATAATTTTTAAAAAATAAAAAAATAGATTTTGAGCCCGGAACGGAACCGAGGCGTTCCGGCCGGAATTTCCGGAACGGACCGGAATTAAAACCGAGAAGAAAACGACGTCGTTTTGTCTCGGTTTTTTGAACGGAACGGAATTAACAACTATGATTTAGAGATCACCAGTCTCACAATTTTAAGCTGGTAATCAGTCGTTCACTTCAAAATCCATGAGATTAGTCAAGGTACATGCAAGCCTATCCATACAATCATGTTATAAAAAAATAAAAAGAAAGAAACTTGAGAATGAGATTAGCCGATCACTTTAAGATCCATAAGATTAGTCGAAGTAGATATAAATTTGCGTGAATGAGAGAAGAGGGATTTGTACACGTAATGGGAGGTGAGATTCTCACACTCCATCCATCATCAGAGCTATCATCCTGATCACTTTGAAGGGGAGAGAGTGGGTCAATCATGTATCAGAAATTTTGCTGATGAATATGAGCCACCAGCTTCATCTTACAAAGCACATCTGAAACTGATTGATGGGGAATTCTTCACCAGTGAAGATACATGGTGCTTCCATTCCTAGCCGATGCCGTCTCTTTTTTCCCTTTCTGCAACCGTTGGAATTTCGAGGGGGCAGCCCCACAGCCCTCGTCAATGGCTGGAATATATTTAAAATCCCGAACCATCGCCATTGTTTGATCTCATCTTGCATTTCCATGCTCCTGCAGTCAACCCTGTTTATAAACTTTGTTTCACAAGATTTATTCATGGCATCAAAAGAATTTAAAAATACCAAATTAAATACCAATAAAAAAACATCCAGTATAGATAAGATGCACATGCATGGACAGGTCAGCGTATTTTGTATTGGCAACCCTTAATTAATGCCAAATTCATCAAATACGGGAAAAAACTTTATTTATCAGTGTGAGCCTCTGAATAGACCCAGCAGCCAATGGATCACCGACAGTGAAGGGCTCACCAGTTTCAGAGAACAGTGTGAGATAAGCAAAGTGGGACCCATTGGGTAGCTCCTAGCTATGTATTTTACCCCTACAAAGCATGCTGACAAGACATAACCTCACAATAATTGAATTTTATATACTTCTGCACCCTCAAATACTACTTTATCATATCCTTGCAAAGCTAGCTGCAGATCCTGAGACAACAAGCAAAGCTTCTTCTTCCTCATCTTCCTCCTCCTCCTCCTCCTCCAGCATATGATCAATGGCTGCAACATGCCTGTCTTCTCCTCACATCCTAGCTCATAATTCCGGGCCTGTTATAAAACCTGTCAGCAGAATTTTGATGCTTAAACAGAACGGCAGCCACGCTCCACCCAAGAAAGCCCCTACACTTTCTGTCAGATCCTCCTTAAAAGCCAAGGTATTAAATACCCGTGAACTTGTTTCATCTCTCCTTCCATGTTTCTTGTCAGTCAATATACACATGAGTTTCTGTTCAACTTGTAGCAGGTTTTCGAGAATCGAGCCGAGGGCATAGTGTGTTATAGAGATGAGAGCGGGGAGATAATCTGTGAAGGATTCGACGAAGGCCCTCGATTTCACCAGCAGCTTCAAGGTTCATCATACCATCCAAGGTTTGATTATTCTCAACCAAGTTGCATATTGTTTGATTGGTTCAGTCCTCTATTGTAACATGATGTTAAGATCCGCGATCAATACCTGAAAAAGTTTAGTCAATTTTTGGTTGACTTCAGGGATGCTGAGATCATCAATCTTCTTCAACAGAGATTGCTTCAGGTTGTCAATGGCGGTGGGTTTAGCAATACTGAAAATGGTGTTATTGTTGTGCAAGAGGACTCCAATTGGAATGGCTTTAACAAATTCTACTGATCATTAACTAACTGCTGTAAGTATAACCAACGTATCTGAAATAAGTCTGTCCCAACATAACGGGGGGGAGGGGGATCTTCCAATCACAGAATGTAAATGGCGAGCATATCTGTCTTGAAGCATTTCATCTTTCATTTTTTCCAGTCTGTGTGATCAATATTTCAGCTTTCTCCCTTTCTGATGGCGCTTTTATTCTTAGTTGAAGCGAATATGTGTGTGCACTCACCCCCCCCTGACACAAATAGAGAGCAACAATGACAGCTTTCTAAAACTGATTCTAAATGCTGTTTCGAAGCTAAATGGGTGAAATTTTGCAAACGCCACTATATATTTTACCTCGGTTGCAATCAGTAAGGATAAATTTTGACAAAAATGGAGCGCGCACCTTGCAGAAAACAGGGCATTCATGACTCTTATGCTAGAAATCAATCAGTTTGAATATTTTCAAATATATAACAAGTTAGAAAGATGAAATGGGAATCTGCATGTCAAGTTTGACAAGCAATTACTAACTGGCTGCAAGTTTTTCTCTAAAACAAAGCTCGTTTGACCATGTAATTTTACCCCCAAATTCAATCTGGCACTATTTCAGCAAAGCAATCCAAGGTAATTCAATTTAAAGAGAAACGGCATCTCGATTTACAGGGATAACGCTGGACAGACATATTCTGCCACCAAATCAACTGTTATATTTTGAATCTCATCCACTTTACTTTCAGTCCTTGCAAGTTACCGGGCTACATACAGTAAGTCCTTCCGAGGGAAATAAGCAGCTGGGGAAGAAATCCAAACAAGGATACGCAGACCGAAAAACATTGAGCATGGTGTAGGAATGCATATCAAAATCAGCACTAAAATACGAGAAATAATATTCACTTGAGATACATATACATGTTGCAATGCTATTTTTTTTGTACAGAGATTTCAGGGAAGGTCATCCAATAATATACCCCAGCTGAATCTCATGGCTTTGACAGCCTTGTTCTGCATCTCCTGACAAATAATCACGAGCTGCTCTACTTAACTAAGCTTACAAAAGTAATTAATTCTATAGAAAACGATTAAAAAAGAAAGAAGTGAAATATCAAGAATGAGAAAAATCGGAGGAATGTTCCAAAAATTCAAGCTTAAATGTACATGAACGCCGACCCGAAATGTCAGTCAACAGAAGGCGCACCTTGTGTGTTCTCTTCGCCCAAATCAGATTGGGATCTACTTGGAATGATAGAGGGAGGGGACCATTGATCTGGGACCATCAGAAAATAGGTAGTCATGGCTTTCCTAAACCTTTTCTTATATTGCTTCGGAGAAATAACAGTTGGAGCTGCATTCTTTGGTCCACCAAGTATGCCTGAAGCCTTAACCCATGTTTCCAGATGTTTGTCCCAGGTATACTGCCTCATGAAATCAATTATCCCAAGAACCAACTCATGCTTCTCCTCATCCACCCCAACCAATAATGAGTAATCCATTACATCAATTGACTGCATATTGATGATAGCCATGAAAAATTAAAAACCGACAAAAAAGACACTCTGCTTCAAATGCTAAAATAACCACAGTAACTGGACTCTTCTGATGAAGAAATAAATAGGAGGAAAGAAAGAAAGGGATTTAGAACTTACTGCAAGAAAAGAAGTATCGTTCCAAACAGCTCTCTCCAGCAGACGCTTTGACTTGTTTCCCACAAAAATGGGAGAGGTTGGCATTGCTTCAATCAAGTTCTGATCCAGCAGAACCTTGTTGCTCCCACTAGAATCAGGATTATACCGTGATCTGGAAGATCCTTTAAGATCATAAAGGCGGGTCACTTTCCTCCTGTATAGAAGGTTCTCCATAACTAGAACATCCATCTTCGTTTCTTTCCCACCTTTCAGATTCTTCGATGTGACCTTTCAACAAGAAAAAAAAGAAGCAATAAGTTGCCAGGAACATATTCAATGCCCTGTATGAAGTTGTTAATACAAATTCTCCTTCATTGGCTGCAGAAGTGACGGGGTAGGATCCTCAAGTTTTTTCTTACAGCTATTTTCATACAAGACTGCCAATCAGATTGTATGAGCATTTTAATTTTAAAAATCAAGAGCTTTTAAAAACTTCTAAACCTCCACTTGCACCGACTAGCTGGCAGAAGCAGAACCTTGGCAGATCCTGGTAGTAGGTGTTCACAAATTTTTGTGGTCACCCTTGAGATTACTTACGTATTTGGCATAAGGTACAGACAGTCAAACAAGGTTTCAATTGACTGGTGAACTAGGCAAGATGTCAGTCAAACTAATAACTACTATAATTTTGCAAACTTTTCATTAGAGGTCTCAAGAATAAGCACCTGATAAATTCCCAAAATCTTTGCCAGGCATGTTGGGCTTCTTGACCTAATTGACTCAGAGAGGTAATTGAAGTAAGCAGGAGCAAATTTTATAAACGACTCCAATTCAGTTTTTGTGACTTGTTTGATGATAAAACGATCATCCAAGGTTTTTGCGAAGAAGACATTGCTCTTGCCACCTTGAGCTCCCCATTTCTTACAACGACTAAGAGACCTTACAAAATCAAGTTCAGATGGGCAGCACATCCTCCTCAAGGTTTCAAACCCCTTAGCATTGTAGCAAGTCACAGAATATCTTGCCTTACCATCTGGGCTGTCATCCCCAAAAGAAACTCTGGCATGCATAGCCTTTGTGTAGGAGAGTGGGTCCGAAATGAAAGAGCTACGTGATCCAGACATGGATAAGATGCTCTCATCTGTATATCCAAAACTTTTATACAAATCAAAGCTTACTTCATCAAGAGAGTGGAATGACTGAGAAGTCATCGTATCGGATAAATTTGAGAAAGAATTGAATTCTCCAGTGTCTTTTATTCTTTCCCCCTCGTCAGATAGTTGGGCATGATATTCTGGTGATGCTAAAGCATAAGATATCAGACTTGTGGGTTCATCATCATACACAGGAATGACCGTGTCATTCAAGCCCACAGGCAGAAGCAGCCTAGCCCCCACCTTGGAGTTCCAAACTCCTGAAGGGACGAAACATAGACAGGGTTATACTCACCCAGAGTTCCGAGCTTCTCAGAGCTTGTTAAAAAATTCTTGTTGAATGAACGATAGAAATTCAAAAACGGCATTCTTAGCCACCTCATATAATCTTCCACATTATCAGGGTCCTTGGAAGACAACACAGGTGTAGAGTAGCACACTTTGGATCCATCTTGGTCTTTGGCATGGCCCTCCAGATCTATACCCTCCAATCCCACAGCAGTGGTTGAAGACTCTTCCATAGCTGAATCAGAAAGCCTACTGTTATCTTCCTTTAGTGTCCCAAATCCCGGGTGATTCTCACCAGTCCATGCAGCATCAAGGGTATCTGATAGATTTGCCATGATAGGAACCTGTCCATCAGAAAGGGTCCTAAAAAATTCTCCACCAGACTCCTTAATGTTAGATAGATCATGGGCAGACATGGTAGCACTAAGATTAGAATGGCCTTCTTTTCCATGACTGGGTTCAGGACACACATCCATTTCTTGATCAACCATGTCAGATTGGTTTGTGTTGCTACCAAAGCCTCTTTGCTGGTCAGAGCCTTTACGCAGCTTGGCATCAACAGAAGGAAAGTCACAGCTACCGAAATCGTTTCCTGGCTTGTGTGCTATGTTTTCCTCAACAAGCTTATCACTATTGTCTGGGTCCAGCAGTTTCTCCTCATATCTTGAAGTTGAGCTGTATGAATCACTATGGAAGCTGTTGTTATCTAAACTGGCTGCATAAATCAGACGGTTGTCCCACATGTAAGACTGGAAGAGTAACTGCCTCCGCAGTCTGTTGATCTCAAGAATGTCAATAACAGGTTGCCCGTTTTTTACTTCCCTGGTCAAGACTTTGTGGAGCGACTCCTGAACAACAATGAGAACGATTTACACTGCAAGTATTTTTCTATAACACTTCACACAAACTTTTAAGAAAGATTTCTGAGAAATCATAGAGACCACAAGATGCAACAGATTTGATATTTGTTTTAACTATATGCACTTTTTTAAACAAAAAAAACAATGATGAAAATAATTTCAAGGAAAAACAGATTTCTAAGGGAACTTTATAGGAGCCAGAAGATGCTTTCCATAGTTACATAGATGTGAACTAAATAAATAAAGCTATGAATACTTCAATTTTTACAAACACTTTTGACTAAATGACAGTGAATTTTGTGTATAGTGAATTGTTAACTTTCCATGATTGTGATTCTGTTAATAAACATGACATCATTCACATTCTATGATTTGAACGTAAATTCTTTATTATTATTTTTATTTTTATTTTTATTATTTTTATTTATTTATTGGGGGGGGGGGGGAGTGGAGTTAAAGATGGTTAAATTCAGAAAGTGACAGAATTGGGGAGGATTTTGAACATAATATTACTTTAAGGAGTCCTATTCACATGCACAGGTGTTCACTACAGAAATGGCTCACCTATGATGCTTGTGTAACTAAGGACTAGAAAATCAAACGGTATAGTAAACCTCACCTCAAATTCTGCCATCTCCTTTTGCAACATCAATTCAAGTTCTGCCTTCTGTCGTCTCAATTCAGGAAGTTTCATGCCACAGTTAAGTTGCGCGATCTTACATCGTTTCTCTGAGATTTGACTAAGAGCATTGAGTACTTCAGAAAGTAGAAGTTCTGCCTGATTGACCACCTGTTGTAATCAGACAATTTAATCATATCCATATACAGGTTTCAATAATGATAAGTCCAAAATGGGGATTACCGCACCTCGTCTGTTTCTTTCTGCATCCACTCTTGATTCTCAAAGCTGAAATCAACTCTCGAGGGAGGGAGGCATACAGTGAGAACATTAATCGACGCATATCGAAAGCAGGCAACCATTTTCCCAAAACTGCACGCATAAAGACAGTGTGAGAGTGAGAGGACTTGTATATTTAAAGGATTTTTCTGCAGCTATTGATTGACATTTTATGTCAAATGGACACACTTAAGCACACAAGCTTGAAAATAATATAACTAGAAACATTCAGTAAATATACAAGAACATTGAAGAAAGAGGTGTTTTAGCAGATATAATCCACCACGGTCCTGACTGACATCTTGGTTCTATAATGTTTATAAAACAGTTGCGAAGATTAAATCCAGCAGAAATGCAATTATTGTATATTTTCACAGGATGTAGTGCTGTAGATAATAATGAATTTGTATGATTATTTACAGCATAACATGATGGAGAGGTTAACAAAATTACCCATAGAAACGAAGACAATCCCTGTGCAGAGAATGACCACAGCTTGCCACCCCTGCTTGCAGCTGCATGATTTGAAAAACTAAGCTCCAAAAAATTTTTCCAAAAGATAAACCCCAAGCAGCATCAGACATTACTACTCTCCGAGTAGCCGGAGGAAAACCATTGATACGAGGACACCTCAGACATCTGTGCCACATCCAGATTTTTCCATCCTTTTCACCTGGTAATAGTATTTCAGGTAGCTTCTTAACAGCTATAGTAAGGGTTCCTTGTCTGTGAGTATAACAATGAACATGTGCTTCTGATGGCATCTCACAAGAACGGCAGCTGTAACTCTGCGGGTACAACAGATATAGTAACAACGAAATTTCTGCAAGATATAACAAGTTTGGGAAAAAAAGGAATTTACCTGATCAAATAAATGGTCACGCAAAAACCGTCCCAAAGGTTTGTCAAAGCTTCCATAGTATTTGATGCGGATGAGATGGGACATCTTACAGACTGTCCCCTTCCACACACACCGGGAAGACAAGGAAACCAAAATGCTCTGATGATCAGAAGGTGATGGAGGAAACTCCTCTTTTAAAGGTTCTGGCTCCTCAAGATTCCTTCTAGAATCTTGTTGTGCAGATGATACCTCTGAACTGTGTGGCTGAGTTGTAACGATTTCATTGAAGTTGTTATGGGAAGTGTTCATTGCAACACCATCCACAGACTCAAAGCAATTAGCAGTAAGATGATCAGCCACAGCAATTTCAGCAACCACAGAAGCTCCAGAATCCATTTTGTTTTTTTCCTCAAATGTGTGGTAAGAATCTGATACAGCTTTCTCATTATAAGGAACGGCAGAAAGAAATCCAGTTGAACTGAAGTGAGACGAAGTGGATTCTGAGGATTGAAAGATGGGACAATCTGCTGCAGGTACGTTGTCAACATAAGAACCAATAATGGTTGAGACCAGACTTGCAGTAGGGGCGCTATTGGATCTTTGTGGTTCATTGCTATATTGCAGTCCTTGAGGTTTTTCATTGGCAGCAATAGTGAAACCAGGTACAGTTGATATGGATCTCTCAATGCTTGATGGTTTATCTGGAAGTGCAACGGTTATTGGAGTGTTCAATGGGAGTTGTGGCAGAGATGCCCCTTCATCAGCAAGAAAAGATGTCTCCAAAGCCAAGTGATATGCTGCAAAAACACCATATTGGACCACGTGTTTCACTTTCTTCAACTCATCCCCATTAGCACCTCTAAGTAAAATCTGAGAAAATAGAAATTAAAGAGATAAATACAACTTAGTAGTAGGCCCAGAAATCAAATTGAAAGTAGCCTGCAATATCAAAGAACTGATATAACAATGGCATAGCTACTAGCTACACAATCTACACAATTGCATAGGTGCATGCAGCTGGGATCACCGACCATTCCATAGTCCAACCAAGATTATTTCCTGAACAATAACTCAGAAAATGTTTTCAACTACGTTGCAATGTGTAAAATCACCAGAGTAGATAAAGCATTGATTGGCCTAAAACAATGCAATTCAGAAACCTGATCAAGTGTCCATCAACACTTTTAGCCCCGGCAAGTAAAATGACTCTAGTTTCAGGGACTTACAGTAAAACCCAATGGCTTTGGGCAGCCTTCAAAATACATTAATGTCTTCACCAGTTTTTTCCCACCATGCCCAGCAGTACCTAGATCTTCCAAAAACCTCTCCACATGGAACTTTTCACAGTACCCTAACTGTGGGGGAAGAGAGATGATCAACTGAAGGGACTATTTGAGCACCTGTGCAGCGGGCTACACGTTCTAAAAGTGGCCTCTTGATATTAAGAACAAGAGAGATGTCTTTAGAAAGAAGGTATTCTTGTGCATGCCGTGAAACTGAATTCTCCACTAAAAGGACATCAGGGTTGTGCGCATCTATCTTTGCCACTGCCATCTTCAGATGGTCCATTTCCTAGATAATGAGAAAAAACTCATAAGAAACCGAAAAAGAAAAGGAAATAGAAATAGTTCAAACAAAAACCCATAATTGCTCTAGTACATGGAGAGCAGCTAGGAAGAAACTAAAGCATAACAGGTTGAGAAGAGTCTTTAGGAATCAGAACCTGTTGTAATAGAGTATCAAAACTTGACAGGTGATTGGAAACTCGCTGGTACTCAAGAGCCCCTCCAAGGATCAATAAACGAGGTTTCTCTATTTTTGAAGTCATTCGACGATGAGCAACATTTTTCTTACAAACAACTCCTTTGACAACCATACTAGAAGAAGATAAATCAAAATCAAAGAAGGTAAAAATAGACTTATAGAAACTGCAACAAGAAGTCTAGCAAAGCATAAATTCACTTTTAAAAGCAAATACCTTTCCTAATGGAGTTATACGAACTTAAAATAAGCTAGTTAATGTTACATATGATATAGCTTCACAACCCATCACCTTAATTATCCATGGAACGAGGAATCCTTATTGAGTGGTTAACTAAAAAGAAAAGTGGAACA